>CM060306.1:128321448-128336448 GCA_030674185.1 Monoplex corrugatus | reverse complement strand
TGCGGTCAATTTCTTTGATCTGATTTGTTATGATTGTCAGAGTATTTCGTTTATGGGTCAGGACGCTTACCCCACTTTTCTTCGTTCATTTACTTTTGCTGTTAAGCCCATGTTCCCCCTTAAGTATTATGAATATCATAATATGTGAATCGTGAATCTCTGTGTTTGACTGTGTGTGTTGTGTGTGTGTGTGTGTGTGTGTGTGTGTGTGTGTGTGTGTGTGTGTGTGTGTGTGGGGTGCGTGTGTGTGCGTGCGTGTGTGTATGTGGGCGCGCCCATGCGTGTGGTGTGTGTAGGTGGAAGATAGAACCAAACTTTTTGCACACACACACACACATACGCATACACGCGGGCGCACGCACAAACACACACACGCACACACACTCACCACACGCACGCTAGTAATGGGTCAACTGAGATTTCTTGAAAAAAAATTATTTTAACGGTACAGCCTGGCTTTCCCCTCTGTCCGTCACTGTTTACAAGAAACATGAAACAGCAAAGGACGCAATCCGTCCGCTGGCCCACAACGCGCTCAACGCTCGCAAGCAGGATTGTTTCGAGTGCACAATGTTCTCTGTTTAAAGTACCTGATAGGGTGTCCTGAACCACCAGACTACCGCGTCCGTCTGTGCACTTGGCTCGACTGTCGCTTTTCGAACTGAGGAGAAAAGTTTCTATATTTAACTAAGCCTTACACACGCATGGTTCATTTTTTAAAAAGTGTTTCCACCAAGTTTTTATTTCTTTTCTACCGGTGTTTCCTGACGTCATGTCTCAAGAACATGAACAAGTAGGCCTACATCTGGGCGATCACATTGAAAGCCAAGAAAAGTACTATAATGGGGCTTGACCATGTTATTTCTTCTATATAATTTGTACAGCAACTTTGTAAAGAAATAACATAGTCAAGCCCTATAAAACATCTGGGCGATCACATTGAAAGCCAAGAAAAATGTTTTATAGGGCTTGACCATGTTATTTCTTTACAAAGTTGCTGTACAAATTATATAGAAGAAATAACATGGTCAAGCCCCATTATAGTACTTTTCTTGGCTTTCAATGTGATCGCCCAGATGGAGGCCTACTTGTTCCAGTTCTTGAGACTGACGTCAGAAAACACCGGTAGAAAAGAAATAAAAACTTGGTGGAAACACTTTTTAAAAAATGAACCGTGCGTGTGTAAGGCTTAGTTGAATATACACAGATGAATGGACCAGCAAGCCCTCTACCTCGCGCGGCCTGGCTTTCCCCTGTCTTCTGTTATCACTCGTCGGTCACTGGGCGCAGTCTATATTACTGAATTCGGATTCGTATGCTCAACGCGGTAAGTTTTTTTTTTTTTTTTTGTGGTTAATTAATGTATCAAGCTTTTGCAGAGATAATGCAGTTTTTGGATTATAGTTGTTCCTTTGACCATTACTGTAGATGTATTGTCATGCGTTTAATTTTGTCATACACACACACACACACACACACACACGCACGCACGCATACACACACACACACACACATGCACACACACACACACATACGCACTCACACATACACACTCACACACACAACTCACACACACAGACACACACTCACACACACACACACGCACGCACTCACACACACGCACAACACACACACACACACAGACACACTCACTCACACATACACACACACACACACACTCATAGACACACACTCACAGACACAGACACACACACATACATACATACACACACATATACACACAGACATATAAACACTCACAGACAGACACAGACACAAACACACACACTCACAGACACACACTCACAGACAAAAACACACACACATACCTAGGCACACATTGTGATGGAGCTGTTTCTGGGCTTCCAGTATGTAAAGATTTCTGTCCCATACAACAATTGTGCCACCTGTATCTGCTGGTTTGATGACAACGTGGTCTCTGTTTTTGAGAGTATTGCGCGTCACTTTCTTCCTTGGTAATGTTGGAATATTTCCTCGGTCGCATATTCAGACAATATATTTCTTTGTGGCATTTGTTAATGTAATATTCAACTTTGGGAAAGGTGTTGCGAGGGGGTTCCCGATGAGCAGGCTTATGGAAAAGTTTTGTATAAAATCAGCGTCTGGATTCCGTTTTTGCGTGGGAGGTGTCCCAGTACTGCTATCCAACGCAGTGATCTGAAAAATCGTTGACAACTGTTGACTGTTTGGTATTTACTGGCAGAGGGTTTTAAAGGAACAAACTTAAGACCTCTTGAAAGTGGCAACATTTCCGCTCCAGAGAGTGGCAAGTCCGGTGGAATACGCTGTACAAGAATGTGATGTGCAGAGCTAGAGGGATGTGGGGTGGAAGAAGCACTTTCCGGTGTAGGACTGCAGGAAATATTGTCCTGAAAAGAAGTTGAAGGTAGGCATTTGGTTTTCTGAGAGTCAT
Organism: Monoplex corrugatus; assembly: GCA_030674185.1. Lineage (NCBI taxonomy): Eukaryota > Metazoa > Mollusca > Gastropoda > Littorinimorpha > Ranellidae > Monoplex > Monoplex corrugatus. The sequence continues at coordinate 128,334,014 of CM060306.1, read as the reverse complement.
CAATACCCTTACATGTTGCAACTGAGTATGTGGGATCTGTGGAAGCAATAAAGGCATTGCCGAGTTGACCAGACCGAGCAGAAGATGTAGTGGATATTGAAGTAGTAGACGTAATGGAGGCAGAGGGAACTGCGCCTGTGTTGTTGACCAGGGTTGCGCTGCTGACAGGTGCCGGGAACGATGAAGATAAGAGTCGTAGCCAGGGCAGTAGGTGTAGTGGATGTGGAAGTGATGGGCTCAGAGGAGGTGGAAGGAAGAGCGCCTGCAATGTTGACCAGAGCTACGTTGTTGACTGGAACTCCAAACGGTGATGTATCTGCAACAGGATCTAGGTTCACAAGAAGGAAATAATTTCACAGTACTTTCACTGAGCAGATCTATATGAACACCTTTTCCTTATTGAGTGAAGATGATGACTATTATTCTTCCGCTAGCAAATTGGTCTTTGACGCTTTGGAATGTAAAAGTAAAGTTTGATCAACAATACACATGCTATCTGTTTGGACAAATTATTTGAAATGTGTTATAAACTGTTAAGTATTATTCACATATCTCGACAGAAGCACATCACCATTCCATATTTTGATGGATTTAATTTAGTACAAATATTATAACATATTTCATGCAGTTGCCTATGGGTAGTGTGTATGAGTGTGGGGTGTGTGTATGTGTTACATGCTCATGTGCACATTTATGCACCCTTTGAGTTTAGTTGCGTTAGTATCTAGATTTGATCAGCTAAATAAGCTGCATATCATTGTTTGACTTGTGATGTGACATGAAGTTATGTCGTAGTTATCCTCTGTTGGGATACCAGGGCTACTTCAGTATAAATAGTATCCTCTCCTTTTGGAAATCCTGTGCTGGAAATTCCTCTTTTCTGTCACTCTGTCTGTTTCTACCTTGTTCCTTTGCTGTCGATCATATCTTCCTACCATTTTCTGCCTTGCTGGTCCATTCATCTGTGTATATTCAACAAAGCCTTACACACTTTCCCTTCGGATCGATAATTGGGTAGGCCTACATGTATTAACTGCATTTTTGGCTCTGAGGAAAAATGACGCGCAGGAACAACTTCAAGCAATCTAGGCCAGCTTCTTTTAGTTTATAAATTATATTAAAAGGTTGTATTTAGGTTTGGTTGTTCTTTTTTCTTTTCTTTTTTTCTTCTTCTTAACCCTGGTGATAAATTGAGATGCATGGTTTATACCAGGATATGTCCGTAGATCTTGTCTGCAGATGGATTGATATATTTGTGATTAATTTTCCTTTTCAGATTTTTTTTTATTCAGGGTGATTAAGATTTCATGAGATGGCTATAACGCTGATGTAGCTCTGTACAGTTGGCTGGGCTTTAAACATAACTATAACATGTATAGGCGTCCTTCAGTCTCAGAAGACTATGGAGTTGCGCTCTGGGTGTTTATTCTGGTGCAGCGTCGGGTGTGGCTGGCCAGTCCGACGCGGGAATGACAGTCCCTGTGGCAGAGGGCACAGATGAAGTCTGACGCTGGTCTGTCTGCCTGGGTTGCAGCCTTTCTTCTCGTTCTCTTTTCCTCGTGCTGCTGAGCGAGTGTCTCTTCGAACTTGGAGAGACCTTTCTGCACAGTCTGTCTCCAGGCTGACCGTTCGAGGGCTGTTGCTTCCCAGTTGTCCTTGTCGATGTTCAAGGCTTTTAGGTCCCTCTTGCACACGTCTTTGAATCGCAGCTGTGGTCTACCTGTGGGACGTTTTCCCTGCACAAGTTCTCCGTAGAGGAGGTCTTTGGGGATCCGTCCGTCGTCCATGCGCACGGCATGGCCAAGCCAGCGCATGCGTCTCTGTTTCAGCAGCGTGTACATGCTGGTGCATCCAGCTCTTTCCAGGACAGTGTTGTTTGGGACCTTGTCCTGCCAGGTGATGTTTAGAATGCGTCGAAGGCTACGCATGTGAAAAACATTGAGCTTTTGCTCTTGTCGGGCACGCAAAGTCCAGGACTCGCTGCCATACAGGAGGGTGCTCACGACGCAGGTTCTGTAGATCTGGATTTTTGTATGCTCAGTCAGCTTCCTGTTGTTCCATGCTTTCTTTGTCAGTCTGGTCATGGTGGTAGCTGCCTTGCCGATGCGCCTGTTGAGCTCTGTGTCAAGTGAGAGGGTGTCTGAGATTGTTGATAAACAAAGTCATGGACGACATCCAGTTCATGGTCATTGATGCTGATGGCTGGGGAGAGTCAACATCCTGTCCCATGACCTGTGTTTTCTTCAAGCTTACGGTAAACCCGAAGTCTTGGCAGGCATCGCTGAAGCGAGTCATGAGCTGCTGTAGGCCCTCAGCTGAGTGGGCGGTTACTGCTGCGTCGTCTGCAAAGATGAAGTCACGCAGGCACCTCAGCTGGACTTTAGTCTTGGCTCTTAGTCTGGAGAGGTTGAAGAACTTACCGTCTGTCCTGGTTCGGAGGTAGATACCTTCAACTGCAGGACAGAATGCTGTTTCAGCATCACAGCAAAGAAGATTTCAAACAGGGTGGGAGCCAGGACGCAACCCTGTTTCACTCCGCTCCGTATGTTGAAGGCAGCTGATGTTGAGCCGTCAAAGACGACGGTGCCTTTCATGTCTTCGTGGAAGGATCTGATGATGCTGAGAAGTTTGGGTGGACATCCAATCTTGGGAAGGATTTTGAAGAGGCCATCCCTACTGACCAGATCGAAGGCCTTTGTGAGGTCTATGAAGGCAACGAAGAGTGGCTGCCTTTGCTCCCTACATTTCTCCTGAAGTTGTTTGAGGGAGAAGATCATGTCTATAGTGGATCTGTTGGCACGGAACCCGCACTGCGATTCAGGGTGGACTTGCTCTGCGAGTACCTGGAGCCTCTTCAGTACTACTCGTGCAAAGACTTTCCCAGCGATACTGAGGAGGGATATGCCGCGATAATTATTGCAATCGCTTCTGTCACCTTTGTTTTTGTACAGTGTGACGACGTTAGCGTCCCTCATGTCTTGTGGTACTTCGCCTTCACTCCAACAGAGGCAGAGGATTTTATGCAACTCGGTGATGAGTGTCTCTTTGCAGCACTTCAGTACTTCGGCGGGAATACCGTCTTTCCCTGGTGCCTTGCCAGAGGCAAGAGAGTCCAGGGCTTCGCTGAGCTCATCTATGGTTGGTTCTCTGTCAAGCTCTTCCAGCTCTGGTAGGCACTCTATGGCATTCAGGCGTCTTCTTTGACTACATTTTCCCTTGCATATAGCTCAGTGTAGTGTTCTACCCAGCGCTCCATCTGTTGTTCTCTGTCTTGAATCACCTCCCCTAGTGTTCTACCCAGCGCTCCATCTGTTGTTCTCTGTCTTGAATCACCTCCCCTGTAGCTGATTTCAAAGGGGCAGTTTTCTTTTGCGTTGGGCCCAATGCCTGCTTGATGCCGTCATACATCGCCTTGATGTTGCCTGTGTCAGCCGCAGTCTGAATCGGGGAGCAGAGCTGAAGCCAATAGTCATTGGCGCATTGTCTGGCATACTGCTGGACTTTGCTGCGAGCAGCACGGAGAATCTGGAGATTCTGCTCACCGGGATTGGTTTTGTATGCTGTCAAGGCGTTTCTCTTGGCCTCGATGACTGGTGTCATTTCTTCTGAGTGGGCTTCGAACCAATCAGCTGACTTGCTGGTCTTTTTGCCAAATGTAGACATGGCGGCATTGTAGACAGCATCTCTGAAGTGTTCCCATCGGCCTTGGGCATTTGCAGTGGGTGGGCCAGGGAGAGAATCCTCCAACACACGCGCAAACTCCTCCACTTTTCTTTGATCGCGTGTTTCGCTGGTGTCGATGCGAGGTCGGCCCTCCTTTCTCGTACGGGTGCAGTCTCTTCGCGCGGAGCTTCACACTGCTGCACACCAAAGAGTGGTCAGTGTCACAATCGGCGCTCTGGTAGCTGCGAGTGATCTTGATGCTGGAAAGGTTGACACGTCTGGTGAGGATCAGGTCGAGCTGGTGCCAGTGTTTGGATCGCGGGTGTCTCCAGGCGACTCGATGCTGAGGCTTCGTGTTGAAGAAGGTGTTACTGACGCACAACCCATGATGACAACAGAGCTCTAGCAGGCGCTGGCCATTCTCGTTCATTTTCCCAGTGCCGAACTGACCCAAGCAGGTGGGCCAGGAGTTGTGATCGACACCCACTCTGGCGTTGAAATCGCCGGCGATGAACAGTAGTTCTCTGTCAGGAATTCTCCTTATAGCAGCACTGAGGTCGTCATAAAACTTGTCTTTTGCTTCTGCTGTGGATGCCAAAGTTGGTGCGTAGGCACTGATTAGACTGACTGGTCCTGAGGATGTTTGGAGTCGGAGAGACAGGATTCGCTCTGTTCCTTCTGCTGGTGGGGTTACGGATCCCAATAATCTGTTTCTAACTGCGAATCCCACGCCTTGTTCTCTGACCTCGTCTGATGGTTTGCCCTGCCAGAACAGGGTGAAGTCTCTCTCCCTCACAGATCCTGTTTCTGGGATCCTGGTTTCTTGAAGGGCGACGATGTCCATCTGCAGTCTGCTCAGTTCTCTGTCGATGACGGCTGTCTTGCGAGCATCATTTACTTCCTTCAGGTCGTCAGAAAAGCCTGGTGTCATTGTCCTCACGTTCCACGTGCCCAATTTCAGGGCGGGAGTTTTCATTTTTCTATTGCCTGGTGCACAGTTGTCGATCCGCTTGTCGGTTTTCACCCTAAACCCCACGCACCCAGTGAGGCTAACGGACCGTGGCGGGGCAGCACCTTACTGGCTGGGGGCTGCCCAGCTTAAGGCGGGCGGTAGCTGCCCAGTGAGATGCGATGACCTCTCCCACCGTCGGAAGCAGCCCCTGGCGTCTGACTCTACGCCAATTGAGTATGCAGACTTAAAACCGGTAGACTGCTACTTCCCGTGTTTTGTCGACGCTGCAAAGCGAAACTGGAGTGACTCTCCAGAGCGCAAGGCCTGGGTAAGTAAGTGTGGAGGGCAAGCTGTTACCCATGCAGCAGACCCCCCCTCTCCACGTCGCTGGAATGGTCCATTGGAAAGGCAAGCGCCGATACACATGGTTCCAGTGCCGTCGCAGGAGTTGCCAGAACGTTGCTGTATACAGCCTCGGACTGCCTTGGGGACTCCGGCTCCGGATTTTTCCTCAGGGTTGACTCCCGAAGCCTTTCCTATGAGTGGGTATTTCCGCAAGGCAGCGGAGGTTTGAAATCAGAGTTTTCCTTCTCTTAGATGAGCTGTCTTCCCAGACTGATGAGCCCCATCTACCCAAAGCACTGGTTTTCAGGCGCCAGTAACCCGCCTTCACCCCTTCTCCTATCAGTAGTAGCAGTTCCGCCGGGCTTATATCTAAGCCACACGAGCAGGCTAGGAGCTGGACTTAGTTGTCAGAGGCTGTTGGAGACGCGCGCCGTGAGGGGCATTTTATAGACAATGGGAGCTTGTCCCCATTGCCACCCCTCGGCTATGACAACCTTGGACACCTAACTATAACAATAATAACAATAATAGCAATAACAATAACAATAATAACAATAATGATAATGACGATGATGATAATGTCTTGGTAAATATGTCTGTGACGGAAATTTGTTATTTTCAGTGTTATTGTTATGCTGAAATCAGGGCTGAATCCGCATTTCTTTTCTTTTCCGGCAGCTGGTGGATAGGGTAAGGGAGTCAAAGGGTTAAGTGTTTGCTTTTCTACCATAGTTTACAATGAAGGATGCTGGTAGCCAAGGTGTGGGAGTCAAAGGGTTAAGTGTTTGCTTTTCTACCATAGTTGACAATGAAGGATGCTGGTAGCCAAGGTGTGAGAGTCAAAGGGTTAAGTGTTTGCTTTTCTACCATAGTTTACAATGAAGGATGCTGGTAGCCAAGGTGTGAGAGTCAAAGGGTTAAGTGTTTGCTTTTCTACCATAGTTTACAATGAAGGATGTTGGTAGCCAAGGTGTGGGAGTCAAAGGGTTAAGTGTTTGCTTTTCTACCATAGTTGACAATGAAGGATGCTGGTAGCCAAGGTGTGAGAGTCAAAGGGTTAACAGGACAGCATCGCTGGCCGCGCGCGGTCTACTTTCTTTATAACGTCTTTGCAAGTGTGTGTATACATCTGCCATATCCTCCTGCCGAACATCATGTATGTGTATGTGTGTGTGTGTGTGTGTGTGTGTGTGTGTGTGTGTGTGTGTGTGAGAGAGAGAGAGAGAGAGAGAGAGAGAGAGATATGCTCAAACATTTTAACTCTCTGAGCCCGAATGTACCGATATCGGTACCCCGCCTGCACAACACTTCAGCCCGAATGTACCGAGTTCTTTACTTTCGCTCTCTACATCTTTCATTCGCCGGATCTCGACTGTGTACGAAACTAAGTACTACAGGGCTCTAGAAGAGGACTAGAGCCCTTAAAGCGATGGCAGAGGCAGCAGAAAGGAGCTCAAGCTGGATCTGGGCAAGGAGGAACCAAAAGTGAACTTCATAAGGATTAAATCCCCTACAGATGATGTGTGCCCCGTTAGCACATTGGTAAAACCGCGTACCGCAGTTCTGAAGCGCAGAATCGCCCAGGTTCGCTCCCCGGCGTGGGAAAAAAAATAGACAACAGCAGAAGGGCATCCAGGAGTCATGACCTGGATATGGCCCGGCCCCCCCCCCCCCCCCCCCCCCGAGAGTGTAAGGAGTTCAGGGCCGAAACACTTGTCTAAAGGGGGTTACTTCTCTGAAGACCTTCTCTTGTCTAGCTCTCCCTAGAGTTTCTTTCTACCTGCACATGGTCAATCCATTGACTTCCGGAATAGTTCGGAGGACATTCGGGAAAGACCGAAGGACACTGGGAAAGACTAGATCTGCGGGCTTTGTGGGTTGGCTTCCCACCTTGCCTTTGATAACATGCCACGAGTTCTATAAATGAAAGATGCTCCCAGGATTCACCGAAAGGGGGAGAGAATGATGAATCCATCGGCACTGACTCCATCACGACTGGAAACGCACAATGGATCATGATTAATGACCAGATGGAATTTCCGTGTGCGTGTGGAAGGAGATTCACCACCAAACGCGGCATGAAGATCCACAGGACAAAAATGGGCTGTTTGAAGACTCATACGAACCAGCAGCAGCGCACTGCGATAGCAGGTGAGACGTTGGATGACCAAGGCCAGGAGTTAAACCATAGTGCCAAGGACATCCACGCTGATGGTTCTGGTGCGGATTTTGCACAAGCTCTTAACGCCAAACGTGAAAAACTCAATTTGCCGCCTGCCGGTGCAAAAGAACAATGGGAGAAATTAGATGAGGAACTTGTCCTTAAGCTGAATGCGCTAATAGGGAACAGTACGCTGGAACACAAACTTGACACATACGGAGACATCATATACTCTATCTGCAGGGACACTTATGGAGTGAAGCAGCCAAAGACAAAAACGCTTCCCCAGAAATCCAGAAGACAGCAACAGATGGAGAGCATCCGGGGGGAGAAAAGGAAGCTTAAAAAGCGAATGAAAACTGCCTCAGAATTCGAGAAGCAAGGGCTCCTGGAACTCTGGAAAGATCTGAAGGCCAAACACAATGCTCTCAGCAAAGTGGAATCAGCAAGGCGAAGAAAGAGCAAAAAGAAGAAGACTCAAGATCGTTTCTTCAAAGATCCCTTTGACTTTGCAAGAAAGCTGTTTGAACAACCCAAATCAGGGACTCTCACATGGGCAAGGAAACCCTAGAGCAGCATCTCAGGGAAACATATTCCGATTCTCAGCGCAGGGCACCACTTGAAATCCAGAATCTGGTTTGGCCTGCAGCGCCAGAAGGAAAATTCAATAACAAACCACTGGATGAAGTGAAGAACGTAGTAAAGAAAGCCAGAGCCAAGTCAGCACCTGGACCAAACGGAATACCATACCTGCTCTACAAGAAATGCCCAAAAGTGCTCGAGTGGCTCCACAAGATGATTCGATCAGCATGGAGGAACCAGAAGATCAGCGACCAATGGGTGAGAGCTGAAGGAGTGTACATTCCGAAGGAGCAGAACTCCAGCAGCATCAACCAGTTCAGGCCAATATCACTTCTGAACGTCGAGAGGAAAATCTTCTTCTCTGTTATGGCAGCAAGATTGACAAAATACCTGACTGAAAACAAGTATCTGGATATGTCAGTCCAAAAGGGAGGCATACCAGGAATGCCTGGATGCTTGGAACATGCCACGTTGATTTGGGATGCCATCCAAAAAGCAAGAACAGACAAGAGAGACATTGACGTAGTTTGGCTTGAACTGGCGAATGCATATGGATCAGTTCCACACGATATGATCCAGCTGGCTCTTGAAATGTATCACATCCCAGAAAACATCCGAACAATGCTGAGGAAGTATTTCCAAGGGTTCTCAATGCGGTTCTCTACCAAAGAATACACCACGGACTGGATAGACCTAGAGGTGGGCATTGCAATGGGCTGTGCAATCTCTCCCATACTGTTCGTGTTGGCAATGGAAGTGATCTTGAAAGCTGCAATGACGAGTTCAGGTCCAGTGAATCTGGGAGATGGATACCAGATGCCTCCTCTGAAAGCTTTCATGGATGACACAACAGTCTTGTCCACGGATGAGGAAGAGACACACCAAATCTTAAAGCAGCTGGATGAGCTGGTGGCCTCTTCAAGAATGAGGTTCAAACCAAAGAAATCCCGAAGTCTCTCACTGCGAAAAGGAAAAGTGGCAGATTCAGTCAAATTCATGGTAGCCAACCAAGCCATCCCCACTGTCACAGAAGAGCCAGTAAAAAGTCTCGGAAGATGGTATGATGACTCCCTGAAAGACACACAAAGGGGATGTGAAGCCAAGCAAACAGCAGAAGAAGGCCTGAAGAAAATAGATAACTGCGGACTGCCAGGCAAATACAAAGTCTGGTGTCTACAGTTCATGCTGATACCAAAGCTGCTGTGGCCACTGCTAATCTATGACATTTCCACCAGCACAGTGGAAGCAATGGAAGCCAAAATCAACAAATACACAAGAAAATGGCTCGGTGTCCCACCTGGTCTCACTGATGTTGCATTCTACTGTCGTCAAGCAATGCTGAAGCTACCTCTCAAATCCATAGTGGAGGAATACAAAGTTGGAAAAGCAAGACTGTTGAGCATGCTGGAGGAATCGGAAGACAATATCGTGAGATCAGTTCAGCCAAAGCTGAGAACTGGCAGAAAATGGAAAGTCCAAGAGGCTGTAAACAATGCCAAGAAAAACCTCAGCATCAAAGAAATAATTGGACACACGCAAACCAACAGACAGGGACTGGGAGTAACAAAAATGCAGTGGTGGTCCAAAGCCAAAAGGAAGGAAAAAAGAGACATGATCATACAGGAGTTGAAGAAAGAAGAAGATGTCAAAAGAGTGCAGAAGGCAGTCCAGCAAGGTCAACAGGGGCAATGGAGAACATGGGACAGTGCACTCCAAAGAAGTCTCAGCTGGAACGATATGTGGCACATGGCTCCTCTAAGGATAAGCTTCCTCCTCAGATCTGTATATGACCTGCTCCCCTCGATTGCAAACTTAGTGAAATGGGGGAAATCAGATGATCCAGCATGTCCGCTCTGTCAGAAGAAACAAACAGTGGAACATGTCCTAAGCTCTTGCAAAGTAGCGCTAGCCCAAGGAAGGTATACATGGAGGCACAACCAAGTTCTGAAAGTGATCACAGATGTGGTTAGCGAAAAAACCATGACCCAAACGCACCAATTGCTATGACAACGTTCTACAAAGCAGGAAGGAAACAGGTCTGGCCCGAAATTGCTATGACAACCAGCACATTGCCAAAGGGTCTTCTGGATGGAGCAGTCGACTGGGAGTGTACAGCAGACCCCCAGATGTCATTCACGCAAGACAGGCATGAGACCAGACATCGCTCTCCACTCTGACTCCTCGAAATAAGTGATTCTGATAGAACTCACTGTGCCATAGAAAGCAGAATGGAAGAAACACATATCTACAAGACCGAAAAATACGCCGGTCTTGCCAGCACCCTGAAGAAAGCAGGTCTGCGGGTCAAAATCTTCGCTATAGAGGTCGGGGCAAGAGGGTTTGTGGGCACCTCCGCTTATGATCTCATGAAACAACTCGCCATTTCTGGGAAGAAGAGGACTAGAGCCCTTAAAGCGATGGCAGAGGCAGCAGAAAGGAGCTCAAGCTGGATCTGGGCAAGGAGGAACCAAAAGTGAACTTCATAAGGATTAAATCCCCTACAGATGATGTGTGCCCCGTTAGCACATTGGTAAAACCGCGTACCGCAGTTCTGAAGCGCAGAATCGCCCAGGTTCGCTCCCCGGCGTGGGAAAAAAAATAGACAACAGCAGAAGGGCATCCAGGAGTCATGACCTGATGTGGCCCGGCCCCCCCTGAGAGTGTAAGAAGTTCAGGGCCGAAACACTTGTCTAAAGGGGTTACTTCTCTGAAGACCTTCTGTTGTCTAGCTCTCCCTAGAGTTTCTTTCTACCATTCAATCATGAGTGCATTTGCACTATTCCGAAACACTTGTTATCTAATGTGGATGCGAACGTCTATGGGTGGTAGCTCCGTGTTAGCTAGCTGCATGTAAACGTAATGGCGACGCCTTCGACGTCAGCAGAGTGCAGCAGACAAACTCGCGGCTACACGGCACTCAAAGTACTTGAACGAATCGAGCAGCTTCAGACTGAAGGCTCAGACGTTGAAGAAGAAGATGACTCGATGTGTAGTGAGTTTGTTGCGACAGACTCGGTGACACTTCCAGTGACCAAGACTCGGTCTTTCGAGTCAATACCGAGTACGACACAGAGTCGGATGAAGCGATGCCTCCTGACGACGACAGTGCTGAGGAGATGGAAGTGGGTGGTGAAGAGAACACTGAAGCGTTTCTGGACATTTTTCTAAAACCATGGAACGAGAACTTAACATTCTTCCCTTGGATTCAGGACTGATGTTGGATTCAGGAACAGTGAGTAAAATTAATCTCTTAATCTGTGTTACAAAACATGTGCAGGGAGTACTCCATGGACCAGAATATTCACTTTTTCATATTATGACTGACTGATAACTTGATTTAAGCTCATTCTACCCTTAAAAACGTTTTTCTTATTTTCATTTAGAATGAATCACTGAAACAAGATTTCAAGCTTGCTTATTTGCTCTTGTACACTTTTATTGTGTAGCCTACATGATTGCAAACTTTCTAATCTCAATATTTCCTGTTATTATTTATGATTTTTTTTTCTTTACCTAATGCAAATGACCATTGTAATTTTGTTTTCTCTGTGTGTGTGTTTGTAAAGTATAACATATACTACACATTGCCTGTTGACAAAGAAAGTTACTGCTAGGTTCTTATGCTTGGTACACATAATGCATAGTCATATTACAACTGTGTAGAATTTTTTTTGATTTCAAAAAGCTAACTTTGGTTTTTTTTTTCGTTTTTTCTTTGGATATATTGGTACCCCCCCTGCGCAAACTTTTGAAACAAAATAATTTGCTTCAAAATTTTAAAAAAAATAGTAGAAGGCATATGAACACTTTCATACTTGCTCAAAAGTCAGTTTATTACTTTATATCCATGTTAGTATCACCAGAAACTTTCAAGTCTATCTGTCTTTCCTATGATTTTTTTTTATGATGCAGTCTGATTTGCTGTTGTTGTCTTTGGGCATGTGTGTACATTACAACATTGACATAATAAACATTGCTTGTTTTCACTGAAAGACTTTCAGCTGGTTTCTGAAACTTGGTACACATCATGCCCAGTCATATTGCAACTGTCTAGAAGTGTTTTGATATCATAGAGCTAAATTTGTGGGGTTTTTATTCTTTGCATATATTGGTACCCCCCCCCCCCCCCCCCCCCGCACAAACTTCTGACAATAATTTACAGTAAAATTTCTAAAAACTGTATCAAACAAGTCAACTGTTTCATTCTTGCACAAAATTCAGTTTGTAACCATGTAAGTATCATTAGAAACTTTCAAGTCTGTATATCTTTCCTATGATTTCTTTTTGTTCATTAAGTGTGAATGGTCATCGACGTGTCTGTGTGTGTGTGTGTACATTATAACATTGACATAAGGAACATTGCTTGTTTACATAGAAAGACTTGCAGCTGGTTTCTGAAACTTACTACACATAATACTCAATCATATTACAACTATCTAGAAGTGTTTTTGATTTCTTAAAGCTAAATTTGCTTTTTTTTTTTTATTCGTTGTATGCATTGGTACCCCCCCCCCCCCCCCCTGTGCACACTTTTGAAACAAAATATATTACTTCAAAATTTAAAAAAAATAATACCAAACAAGTGAACACTTTCATACTTGCACAAAAGTCAGTTTGTAATCATGTCAGTATCACCAGAAACTTTCAAGTCGGTATACCTTTGCTGTGGGTTTTTTTTATGATTTTTTTGTTTTTGTTTATATAATGTGAATGGCCATTGCTGTCTCTGTGCGTGTGTGTACATATTATAACATTGACATAATGAACCTTGCTTGTTTACTTAGAAAGACTTGCAGCTAGATTCTGAAACTTTGTTCACAAAATACTCATATTACAACTGTCTAGAAGTGTTTTTGATATCAA
>CM060306.1:128306448-128316448 GCA_030674185.1 Monoplex corrugatus | reverse complement strand
GGTAAATACCCTGGAAAGTGTGTGACCGTTTTCTCAACCACCAAAAAAGAAAAAACAAACAAACAAACAAACAAAAAAACCTTATCAGAACTAGAGAATGCTGGGCATATTACAAGATAAAACAGTAAATTTGTATTTGTGATTTATTGTTTTTTGTTTGTTTGTTTTTTTGGTGTTTTTTTTTTGGGGGGGAGGGGTTATATATAGGAATACTGTCATCAGTTTATAATACAAGTAAATTTGGGTATGTTTCCTAATATATATATACAAAGATTGTTATCACACATACCAATAATGCCTGTTATGAATATGCACAATCAATGTTACCAATATTGTTTTGTGACTGATCAGCATAGATAAGCAAAAATCCTTACTGTTTGTAATATGTAACATGTCAGCAGTATAACACTTTGGCTTTCTTTCTTCTTCTGCCTATTTTTTTTTTCTGCGTTATTCTTTTATCTTCTGTCTTCCTTTTCTCTACGTTCATTTTGCTTTCATTTTGTCTACACTGTTCAGATGTTCGTTGCTGCTGTCGTGTCGTTTTGATGTGTTGTGTGTGTGTGTGTGTGTGTGTGTGTGTGTGTGTGTGGTGTGTGTGTGTGTGTGTGTGTGTGTGTGTGTGTTGTTGTTGTTGTTGTTGTTGTTGTTACTGTTTTCTTTTTGTGGGGTGTGGTGAGGGGCAGTCGATAGACATTATGTGCATATAAATCCACTTGTGAGTGTATGTGTATGCAAGAGAGTGTGTGTGTGTGTATGTGTGTGTGTGTGTGTGTGTGTGTGTGTGTGTGTATGTGTGTGTGTGTGTCTGTGTGTGTGTCTGTGATGTGTGTCTGTGTCTGTTTGGGTGAGGGGTCTATTAATTTGCCGAATTTGATACGGATATTTGATTGTGCTTTTTGCTGTTTCTAATTTGATTTGGATGTTTGACTATGCTTTTTGCTGTTTTTATATTTATTTCATTATTTGATGTGGAGAGATGATTGTTTCTTTTGTGTCTTTTTTCTTCTCTTTTTTCTATGTAAGATGTAGCTTTCTTTTTCTTTTGTGTGTTTTTTATCTCCTCCTCTTCTTCTTCTTCTCTGTCTCCGTCTTTCCATTCATTTCAATAGAGTGACACATTTCTAGTGTGTTCTGAAACAGTACACAGCAACTTGACAATTCAAAAAAAAAAAAAACTTTTAAAATCTTTACAATAAAGATATGAATGCCTCAAGCATTAATGGTTTATCATTATGACAATATTTATCAGAAATATTCAACAGAAGTAATGTAATGCAAATATTCTAAGAGCAGCTTCTTTTAGCAATATCACATATTTTCAACACTTCAGTTCAACCGTCATAGTTTGTGCGAAAGAAACTACAAGAAAGGACAAAAAAGTTATAGTCATTGTCAGTCTTTCATGGGTTTCCTTTTGACATAGAAAAATGTTTTTTTGTTTTTTTTTTTTTTGTTTCTTGTTTTATGTCTATTCTAGAAAGGAAAGGGAAAATAGAAAACAAACCAACAACAAACAACAAAAAGAAGAAGAAGAAATAGAACAAACAAACAAAACTAAAAGAAAGAAGACAAGAAAATGCACAAAGAAATACAATATTATAAGACTTTGTTTTTCCTCCTGTAATCCATAACTGATTCACAAGCCAGTGCTCCTCCAGCTGTGTACCTCTGTCAGATCCTCCTCCTGGTCTATTTCATCAAGCAAGGCAAGCATTAAGGCAAGGCAGATCAATTGATTGCACATGTACATGTTTTTGGTGCGTAGAGATAGTGAGATGATAAAAACCATATCGTTACCCATTGCACTGTGTTGATGCAAATAATGCTTGGAGGGAGATGGTGGGGAGAGGTGGGAGGGGCTAGGTTGATGGGCAAACATCATAATAATCATAATATTGTTTGTAAAAGAAAAGGGTAACAGGAAGATGATAGCCTAAAAGAAAGAAAACCTGGAAGGAAAAAAACAAACAACTCACGGTAAGACTTGGATACTTACTTGTTGTGTGATTTTGACTGAAAAATACCACAAACCAGTCTCATTTCAATTTTGTAAAAAGATGACTTCACTGTTGGGTCATATATTTGATCTCAGTTCTGGCCTATTCACTGCCAATTGTAATGCATAAATCATTCTGGTGGTGTGTGTTTAGTATTTCATAGGTCCTGCTCCCGGTCCCTCCCCTCCATTCCCAGACATTCCCAGCACATGTCATTTACATGTAACCTAGATTATTCCAACAATAGGCTGATACAATGCCAGAATAAAATAAAGACTAAGTAAAACATAGGCTAGGTAGGGCCTCAGGACCTGGCCAGCTCATGGGTTTATGTGCAGGCTTAAGGCTTGTGCCATGATCACCATACACATGGCACCTGGAATTTGTACCGAGCGCGGAGACGTCGTCTTGAGAAACAGAAACCGAAACGAAAAACCCAGCACAAGAGGTTTTGTGCAAGCTTAAAGTATCAGCCAGACTACAGATGACTGGGTGGAGTGCATATGTGATTGCCTGAGTGCGACAAATCCCTCTTGAACAGACTTCAAAATCAGAGTGTATCTATATAAACAGCCAAGATACTTGTACTGAAACGTTCTTCCTGTTTCTTGTCAGTCACTCAACATCTATGACTATGTGAGGCAGGAACAGCAAACAGCCATAGAATATTTGCACTTTGAGTCATAGTACACTATGTGTAACTTAACCCTTTGACTCCCGCACCCAGTCCACCAGTCTCTTGCATTGTCAACCATGATAGCAAAGCAAAAATTTAACCCTTTGACTCCCTCACCCTATCCACCGGCTTCCCGTAGGAAGCTGGTAAACAGGGTGAGGGAGTCAAAGGGTCAAGTTTTTGCAGTTGGTGGATAGGGTGCGGGAGTCAAAGTGTTAATATACATCATGTCCATTCAAACTTCTTTATTCACAAATAGCCATGCCGGAGATCAAACACTTGTTAAAAAAATCATAATCAACTAAAACTCCTTGATGATATTATTAATCAGACAATTAAAAAGTCATGAACAACCGAAACCCCTTCATGGTAATCACTAATCAAACATTCACATAGACAGTGTGACCTTGTGTCAGTCTCAATCTATTTGTGACATGAGAAATGCACAAAACAAAACAGTTAAGGAAAAAGAAACATGGGGAGGGGGGAAGTGAAGCCAAACAGAAGGAAAAAGGAAAAGACTTGCAGGATGAACATAGAACAAACATTAAGTAAAATGGAAAAAGACAAGTACAAGACAGACAGGATGAACATAGAACAAACATTAAGTAAAATGGAAAAAGACAAGTACAAGACAGACAGGATGAAAAACAGAACAAACATTAAGGAAAATGGAAAAAGACAAGTACAAGACAGACAGGAGAAAAAACAGAAACCAAAAATAAAACAACAAATTATTTTTGTAACTTTTTATTTTAAAAATGACTATACACTTTTCACGTTTCATTCCATTTTCTCTTTCTTGTATTTTTTCGTTCAACTGAAATCTTGGACAAGGGGAAGGCTAATTCTTCAACTATTAAAAAAAACGTCATCATTAACCCTTAAGACTTCTGTACTCCGTCCATCAGCAATATGCACTGCCAATAAACTTGCAAAAATGTAACCCTTTGATTCCCTCACCATGTCCATGAGTTTCCTGCAGGAAGTTGATGGATAGGGTGAGAAATTCAAAAGGTTAAGACTTTCAGTTGGTGGATAGGGTGCGGGAGTCAAAAGGTTAAAAAAATATTCAACTTTATGTCAGACTGCACTAGTTCTGTCCCACAATTTTCTTCCTCACATGCAAGATATGTCCAATGTGAAATGTGCCCTTCACAAACTAAACTGAAGGGGTTACAACTTAGACACATCAAGTCAAGGTGAAGAAGGTATGGTTTTATTTTAAGTACATGTATTTTATTTATTTTATTTTATTTTATTTTATTTTATTTTATTTTATTTTATTTCATTTCATTTTTTTTTTTTTATTTATTTCTTTTTTTTTCATTATTTGTTATTTATATATGCCCAGCATGGAGGGTGGTGGGTGTTAGCATAGCAAGCCTATGGCTTATGCCATGGCTATTTTGGATCTTTGTTATCACATAGCATCTGCAGTGTTAATCATACGGATTACTGCAAGTGTAGAAACACTTACTTGAAAAAAACTAAAATTCGCAAGCACCTAAGTGCAACCCTCTTTCATTTCCCTTATTGATGTGTCTTAAATTATAATAACAATAATAATAATGTACATGTGTGTATGCTTATGTACATGCTACACACATATGAGTATGCATACAGAAGTACTCATTTTCTGTAAGGATATCTGAGTTGCCTTTTTTTTCTTCTTCTTTTTTAATTAAGTCACAGATCTAAGTGACAACCTCTCTCTAGACGCTGAAATCAGCGCCAGAATTGCAAAGGCCTCATCTGTCATGGCTAAACTGAACAAGCGGGTCTGGTCCAACAGCGTCTCACTGCGAACACCAAAATGCAGGTGTACAGAGCATGTGTGTTGAGCACACTTCTCTACTCAAGTGAAGCCTGGACCACATACGCCAGCCAAGAAAAGAGGCTCAACATTTTCCATCTCCGCTGCTTGCGACGCATCCTCGGCATCCAATGGCAAGACAAGGTGACCAACACAGAGGTCCTCCGTCGTGCGGGCCTACAGACCATCTTTGCCCTCCTAAGCCAACGCCGATTACGCTGGATTGGCCATGTGCGTCGAATGGAGGATGGACGCATACCAAAAGACGTTCTCTTCGGCGAACTGGCAAACCGGAAGCGAACTCCAGGACGCCCACAGCTACGTTTGTAGACGCATGCAAAAGGGATCTTAGAAGCTCAGAGATCAACCCAGGCTCTTGGGAGACTCTGGCGGAAGACAGGGTAGCGTGGAGGACAGCCGTTCAGCAAGGCGTTGTGAATGCGGAGAGGAGGAGAGCAGAAAGCTCAGATGAGAAAAGGGCTCTTCACAAGCAACGTTCCAGAAACCAGACAACAGCTACTCAATTTGTATGTGGCAGATGTGACAGAGATTGCCACTCAAGAATCGGCCTGCACAGCTACAGCAGAAAGTGCATTCATGACCACAACGCCTCCTGGTGCAGACTATCATCTCCTGAGATGTAAAGAGGCCAACGACGACAACAGATCTATTCCAAGAGAAAGTGGAGAATGCATGAATGAACGCTAAGTGTTGTAGGAACAATAGTGTATCACAATGGCCATAAATGCGAACAAGTGCCAGAACACGTTTGTTTTTTAACTACTTGTCTATTGTTATGAAAGTGGTTGTTTATGGATAAATTTAACCAATGCTTGATCACCTGCTTAACATACACATTTCACGAGTTTTCAGTCATCTCTTCAACTGGGGATCATAATTCAGCGAACATTGTTAACTGAGATTTCTGGGTCACAGAATTTACACAAAATATGTCAAGATAGCATCAAGGTACAGCCATGTAACAAGATCCAATGGCCTTGCTAAATCAGTCCTCCAGGGAGGTGTTGAGAGATGGAGACGGACGGAAGACAAAAAGAAAATGATAGACTGACAAATAGTAGAATGGACAGAGAACCCATTTGCAGAGACCCAGGCCTTGGCACACAATCGGTAGAGTTGGAGGAATCTGGTGAATGCTTCTTTAGTGTGACACCCCAATGACTCTTCACGGAGTTATGGGGAAAAAAGAAAAAGATTCATCTGTGGGCTAGTGGATAGAATAGTCGCCATCACATAAGTGACCTTGGGTTTGCTTCCTGATTGATGCACTTCAACCTTGTCAGATCAACAGGTCAGGGTTATATACTGTTAACAAAGAGTTTTGGTTTTGATCCTCCATGTCGACCATGTAAAACTCCATGCCTAAAGGCTGTAGTGTTAGCATGGCTTGGTCATCTCATTAATTCAATAATCAATGAACCAATCAATGATGATAAAAGCCACAGTCGATAGCATGAAGAGAATACTTGTGTCATCTGCTTTGTCAAGCCTGAATTAATCTTTATAAATTCTTTTGTTGAAATCAGGTGATACGGACTGCTGTTGCAGTGTGCCAAGACTTGCATGTTGTTGACACATTATTATTATTATTATTATTATTATTATTATTATTATTATTATTGTTGTTGTTGTTGTTGCTGTTGCTGCTGTTATTGTTGTTGATATCATCATCACCATCATCACCAGCAGCAGCAGCAGCAGCAATACATTATTATTAATTTTATCATTATTATTACTATTATTATTATTATTATTATTATAATCATCATCATCATCCTTATTATTGTTGTTGTTGTTGTGGTGGTCATTATCCTTATTGTTTATCATTATTATTATCAGCAGCTGCAGCAGCTGTATCAATCATCATCATAATCATCATCATCTCATTAAATATATTTATTTATTTATTTATTGGTTTTTTATTATTCATTGAATTATTCTTTCATTTATTTTACCTATGAAATATCAGATCTATATGAGCACATATGGCATGAAGGGGACACTTAAGGGCGCCACTGATGAAGAGTCACTTTGGTCATATTCCAGTTCTGTCACAAAGCAGATTAGATAAATTAGGCTAAGACTCTGTATAGAACAAAATCAAAAAAACAAAAATATAAACAATACACAACCTGAAACAGGGAAGAGGAAGGAAGGGAGAGAAGCCTGAAGATTTAATCGATAAACCAGATAAAGCGCTTGCTGAAATAGTTTGCTGTATTAAAATAATATAACAAAAAAAAAGGTTTATGAACTCAGAAACTATAACAAACAAAGAAACTGAAAAAAAAATCGAAACAAATAAAGTCAAAGAATTAAGTTGCTCAAAAAATGTATTGCTTAATAAATAGAATATATAAAATGCAATGTGCTTGTATTACAAATCTAGCATCAAAGGAAAACAAGAGTAAATTAAACCAAAATGTTCAATGCTCTCATACAAATAATATACAATACTTCATCAATAGAACAACAAAATATGAATATATCCTATTTCTTAAATAGAATTGCAAATATAAACAAAAGTAAAAATATACTTCATAAATAACAAAATGTAAAAATATACATACACTTCTTCTCAAATAGAATAACAAAAACAAAAACAAAACTCAATATAATAAAATAACAAAAATAAAAATTTCAACATACTTCTTCAAAAATAGAACAACAAAAACAAAGAAAAAGGTAAATGCACCTCAACACAGAACAAAAATAAACCCACAAATATATACATGTATACACTTTTTTAATTAACAGAATAAGAGCAACAAACAAAAATGTAAGTAAATATACCCTAACCCTAACCCACAAAAATATACATGTATATACTTTTCAATTAACAGAATAACAGCAATAAACAAAAAAAATATGTAAACATGCTACTTCAAAAATAGAATAACACAAATAAACAAACAGAACAAATCAAAGGAGAGATCAACCTTCCGCTCATTCTATGCTATTTGGCAGTCGTCAAAGTGAAGATATTAGCAGCAGAATGCATTCACAGGTAATTTAATTCTATTCATAATTATTGCACAAAGCAGACTAGCTCACACGAAATCAGGGTATGACATAGGATCTGAAGTCACTAGAACTATGTCTGCTCGCTACAGATCTAATCACGGCTGATTCAAAGAATTGGTGTACAAAGAGTTTATGGACAAAGCAATAGGGAAAAAGGATGCCACAGTATACTGTCACCTCGCATCTTGGTCTTCCAACACAGAACAACGGGCGCTTCGCCATGGAAAAGAACAAACTACGTGATGTAAATAGAGGCCCAGGGGGAAAAAATCCGGCGTGAACGTTCCGGAAGAAACACACAAGTACAAACCATGAAACAAACCTGCATGCAGGACAAATCTGAGCATAAACAAACATGTAACAATAAATAAACAACAGGCATTTTGCGAGTGTGCACCAAATGTATGAAGAAACCACACGCACACGCAATGTTGTCAACTTGCTATCATTTTTGTGCTCTCTCACTCCATGGTATGTAGATGCTTCAAACACTCCCAACTCATCATAGCCTTTCACAGTCACTCCCGCTTTTCTCCACAAGTAATTCCACATTTTTAATTAAAGCCACTGTCACAGTCGTTAGATGAAACCCCTCCAGTCCAATAAGAGTGGGGATACCCATGAATGAAAATTATGGAACACGGATGCATCCGCACCACAACACACATGCACACAATCGTTCAAAATGTCACCCCTTCGATCAGTCCACTGTGACGGGATGCACATTGATGAAAATTATGGAAGAAAAAAAAAACAAAAACAAAATAACAGATGCATACCAACAACACACACTCGCGCACAAACAATCGTTCCGGATGAAGTTGATGTACGACTGTCAGCATCGTGAGAAGAAACCCATCATCACAAAACTTGTACCGTGAGCCGTCCAGATGCCGGCATCCATACTGAAGGCATTGAAAACAGGGACATAATTCAAACAAGCAAGTAACACAACTCCAAGAACAACTAACCCTTTGACTCCCTCACCCTGTCCACAAACCTTCACCAGTTTCTCCATGGAACTGATGGAGGTTTGTGGATAGGGCGAGGGAGGCAGAGGGTCAATGGTGTACAAAAAAGAATTGAACCCGTCTTTACAGTTTGCTCAAAGTGAACCATCATAAAAAACACAAATTATCATATCATTCCAACAAGAAGGAAGGAGAAAATATGAGAAAGAAATAGGAATAAGAAGGAAAGAAAAAGGAACAAGTAGACTTCATGTACATTACATACATAAAAATGCAAAGGTAGATTTCATGAACAAAACTGCAGCTGAGTTCAGCGGTTTCATACAATTAAAACAGTAACAGGAAAATCAACCAGTAAATTTAAAAAGAAATAAAAATACAAACATCATTATCGTAGAAAAATGAATAAGAATATGAAAAGAAAAAACAAGGAAATTTGGGACTCTGTTGTTTCATACTTTCCTGTGCAAAGACACAGAAATTTGGGACTCTGTCATGGACACTTTGTACTGCTGTGCATGCACACCTGTTTGTGTGTGGTGTTATGAATGTGTAATGTCTGTATGAATGGTGTGTGTGTGGGGGGGGGGGGGGGGTATGTGAATATCCATTCACATGTCATACTCATGTTTCTATTCTCCTAATTTTAGACAGAAATGGTTTCAGGTGCAAAACGTACAAGATAAAAAGAATTACCATGAAAAATAAATTCATACATAAACAGAACAACTATTTCCATAATCAGAAAAAAACAGTGTTTAGCGTACAAAGTAAAGGGACAAAGAGTGTTGTGGGGATCAAGAGAAACTTCAAACAGAACATATCTGTGCCTCACAGAGACACATAATGACTATGTACAAAACGCTGATTTAAAAGAAACATTAAAAAAAAAACGAACCAATAAATATAAAAAGAAAGGCGGTCTGCCTGTGTACACCCGTCAGGGATGGTGGACAGGCAGAAAAGCTTGTCGTCACCTGTGGTCATCTAGGGAGAGTCGTCATGGCAATGTTTTCAGCAGGTATGTGTCACTCTGCACGCATATGATGAACACAAAGTGTAGGCCTACATGAAGGGTTAGGGTGAGGGTCAAGGCACATATTAAAGAGATAATTCAAAACAGGGTGTGGACAAAAAGACAGAGAACAGACAAAAGGATATAACATGTGAGGAAGAGAAAGAGAAATAGAAACAGAAAGGACCAGACAGATATGTGTGTGTGTGTGTGTGTGTGTGTGTGTGTGTGTGTGTGTGTGTGTGTGTGTGTGTGTGTGTGTTGTGTAAGAAAAGAAAGAGAAAGACAGAGAGAGAAAGAGACAGACACACAGAGAGAGTCACAGAGAGAGAGAAACAGAGAGAGGGAGAAAGAGACAGAGAGACAGATAGAGACACAGAGAGAGAGAACTAAGAGACCAAGTGAGAAGGACAGACAGAAAACCAGAGAGAAAGCAACACAGATAGAAAAAGAATGCCACATACAGAAACAACAACA
>CM060306.1:128263948-128303948 GCA_030674185.1 Monoplex corrugatus | reverse complement strand
CATACCATAACTATATCCAACCATGAGGGGAAGTTAACCATACCATAACTATACCAACCATGAGGGGAAGTTAACCATACCATAACTATAACCAACCATGAGGGGAAGTTAACCATACCATAACTATAACCAACCATGAGGGGAAGTTAACCATACCATAACTATATCCAACCATGAGGGGAAGTTAACCATACCATAACTATATCCAACCATGAGGGGAAGTTAACCATACCATAACTATAACCAACCATGAGGGGAAGTTAACCATACCATAACTATATCCAACCATGAGGGGAAGTTAACCATACCATAACTATATCCAACCATGAGGGGAAGTTAACCATACCATAACTATATCCAACCATGAGGGGAAGTTAACCATACCATAACTATATCCAACCATGAGGGGAAGTTAACCATACCATAACTATATCCAACCATGAGGGGGAGTTAACCATACCATAACTATATCCAACCATGAGGGGAAGTTAACCATACCATAACTATATCCAACCATGAGGGGAAGTTAACCATACCATAACTATAACCAACCATGAGGGGAAGTTAACCATACCATAACTATATCCAACCATGAGGGGAAGTTAACCATACCATAACTATAACCAACCATGAGGGGAAGTTAACCATACCATAACTATAACCAACCATGAGGGGAAGTTAACCATACCATAACTATAACCAACCATGAGGGGAAGTTAACCATACCATAACTATATGCATCTTTCGCACACAGTGACCAAAAGTTTCACCATTTTGCTGGTGTCTAGGCTTTGTTTGCTTGTTATTTTCTTTTCATGTCATCTTCGTTTATTTTGTTTCGTTTCTTGCCATTATCATGGTCTCACCTGGTGTTTTCGCCTTTCAACAAAGTCAGCCAGGCGAGCTGTGGCAATGGGTTTGGGTCGAAGGCCTGAGCTTCGATGTGTGCATGCCTTTTTGATCCATGCGCTGTCCAGGCATACCTGAGCTGTTGGCCGCTTGCTGTACACACAGACAGACATACATCAATATGGACAACAGTTAATTATTATGTAGGCCCCATCAGTTAATTATTATGTATTCTGTAATAGAGGTATATAGACAGAAATAGGGTTGTGTGTGTTTTTGGTTCTTCTTCTTCTTCAGTGTTGAGGGCCCACAATCAAACTTGATTATCCTGGCGCCTATAACTGGGGGGTTTGCAGCAGATAAATCTGGAGCAGTGGACATGTCTTAAGAGTTCAGTTTTAATCATGATGATGGTGGGGTGGGGGGAATGAGGGTGGTGGGGTGAGAGGTAGGAGGGGGAAGGGGGGTGAAGAGGGGTGGGGTGGGTGAAGAGGGCAGCAAGGTGGGTGGGGCAGGGGCTCTGAGTGGAAGTGGGGGGGAGGGAAGGGGAGTCGGTCTAGTCTGGGATTTTGGAGGCCCTTGACACGAATGTGTCAAGTGTTGTGGCCTCAACTGTTCCTTGTTGGAGACTGTTCCAGTTCTTGATAGTTCTTGGCAGAAATGAAGCAGCTCTATACTGGGTCCTTGATGTGATCAAGTGGAACTGTCTGTCATGGCCACGTCGCTTACGTCAGGTAGAGGGACTAGTTTTGCTTGTAGGCTGGGACAGTGAACAAGGCCTTGGTGCACGTTGAACAGCATAGAGAGTCTTGCTACTTGCTGTCGTTTCTCCAATGAGGGCCAGCCCAGTGGGACCAGCATGCTGCTAACACTAGAAGTGTTCCTATATCTGTTGAGGACGAAGCGTGCAGCTGGTCTTTGAACCTCTTCTATTTTAGTTGTTTTTCTCTGTATGGGGGTCCCAGACGGAAGATGCGTACTCCAGATGGGGGTGAACTAGTGCTTTGTAGGCTCGTTCCTTGATCTCTGAGGAGCTGATTTTCAGATTCCGTCGGAGGAATTTGAGCATTCTGTTTCCTTTGGAACACAGGTTGTTTATGTGTTCGTCCCAAGGTATTTTGGTTTGTTTGTTTTGTTATTTTGGGTTTGTTTGTTTTTTTAGCTTTTCTGTTTGTTTGTTTCGTTTTGTTATTGCTAATGTTATGGTAAATGAGATTTACCTCCCTTGGTTTTGGTCACGTTTGGAAAAGAGGAAGAAAGAGGGAATACTTTGTAAACGGTCCTAGCAGACAGAGGAGCTGAGTAGAGCTCTGGCTGTTTTAACGGCAGAACCAGAAAGG
Organism: Monoplex corrugatus; assembly: GCA_030674185.1. Taxonomy (NCBI): domain Eukaryota; kingdom Metazoa; phylum Mollusca; class Gastropoda; order Littorinimorpha; family Ranellidae; genus Monoplex; species Monoplex corrugatus. The sequence goes on along the minus strand of CM060306.1, from coordinate 128,301,759 downwards.
AACTGTTAGGAAATCGAAAACGTCTATGCTGCTTTGAGCAAGGTAATATAAGTATCATTAATCTATAACTCCTTTATATCACTCTTAAATGTAAAATCTTTTGCAGGGTGAACTGACTGATTCCAGTTCAACCGTTACTCGGCGTTTGGCCTACATTAGTACATACATAATATGTAATGTATGGACGATGTAATATTCAGCCCTATTGGGTTTTTTTTGTTTTTGTTTTTTGTTTTTTTGTTGTTGTTTTTTTAACTACAATATTTTGCCATTGGAAATAACTGAACATATGTCATAAAATGATAAATTGATTATCAGTTTTCTTTCTTTCTTTTTTTCCCCCTTTTTTTTTAAGTTGAACTTTTCTTAAGTTAGTTTTCTAGAGAGGTTATTTTACACTTGTGAGATAGTCCAGATGCAGCAAAAGCATTGGAGTAACCTTAGTGTTTTGCTAGGCTGTAGACAACATGGTTTGTCTTGTTAAACACTCAATATTTAAGTTAGCATTTTGTCTGCTCGGATGTGTTGACATATCTCATTAGGAGTGTACATATGGCTAAAGTTATTAATTTCACCTTCATTATTGATGGTGTGTATTTTTCAATCTTGGGCAGAATGTTATTTGTTTTATTGTATTTATTTCACTTTTTTTTATGAAAGACTACACATGTATGATATGAGTCTGTACATGTGTGCCCAGATACAGACATACAAACACAACTTACACACTCCAAAGAAAATATGTAGATTATGAACACAGGGAGTTCTGTGTTTGTGTGGAGACAGTGAGAGTGTGCCTGTGAAGAATATAAGCATTGCAAAAATTTAATAACATTCATTTGTGCACCAGGCGACTACTGGGGTGAACACGCCTGCAGATCTCAACCACCAAGATGACCCTCCGAGACACCACCCAGACAGCATTTCCTTCTTCAGTCTGACAGCCTGGGGCAGCATCAATTGCCAGGGATATATACATGTGGTTCTCCATCGCAGGCTGGTCACTGTTTCCAAAATTAACACAGACACCAACAACTCCCCGTTTTCCAGATTAGACTTTGGAATTTTTTATTTGGTTTATATTTTTGTTTTGTTTGTTTTTTTGTTGTTGTTGTTTTTTTTATGTGTGGGTTTTTTGGGGTTTTTTGTTGTTGTATTAGAAGTTATCTTGATTTCACCCAAGAGTGAAAACTGAAAGTCTATGGTGATTATAGTATTGTTATTTTTTTGAAAGTTATGTTGATTCGCACAGTCCTTAAAAGTCCTTAATTTTGAGGGCATGCTTTTTAAGGCCTTAAAAGTCAAAAATCAGGCTTTTGCTGAAAGGTCTTTAAAAAGTCCTTAAGTTTTGTCACTGCCTATGATTTTTAATAAAGTCTGTGTGAAATCTTGAGTTTGTAAAAAAAAAAAAAAAAAAAGTTGAAATTGATTAAAAAAAAAAAAAAGAGAAAGTCTGAGTCAGAGTTAAGATCGACGATCTCACCAATACGTTGTCTGCTATAGGTCAAAACACCAGAGTTACGGGCCTTCATGGCGCATGCGCGTACGTGAAAGAATGTTCCACCATTTTGAAATTGAGAAGTCAACATGCCGGGGAAGTGTTTGTTTAACGTGGTTTGGCTGGAAAAAGACGAATACAAAGAATGGCTGCAGGCAGACCCAAGTGGAGACAGATGCAAGGCCTTTTGCCGCATTTGTAAGAAGACCATAGACATTCATTCAATGGGAGAATCATCTGTAAATACCCATGGAAAAGGGAAAAAACACTGCGACCTGATGATCATGAAGACTTCAAATCCTGCAGTTCGTCTTTCGAATTTTTTTTTACAAAAAATTCTACAACGAGCGATCCATCACTTTTAGCAGTTCGTCATCCTGCAGTTCATCAACCAACTGTTCTGCTCAAACTCAGATGTCAGTGAACAGCCTGAGCCGTACTAAAACAGAGGACAATGAAAGCTGAACTACTGTGGACTTTAAAAGTAGTAACAAGTCATTACAGCTTTCGTTCGTGTGAAGGCATTTAAAAAAAGTGCTTCAAAAGTCCTTAAAAAGTCCTTAAATTTTTTGTCTGGAAATCTGTATGAACCCTGATATATATATATATATATATATATAGGCCTATATATAGAGAGAGAGACAGACAGACAGACAGACAGACAGACACAGACACAGAGAGAGAGAGAATGTGTGTGTGTGTGTGTTGAGGGTCATTCATGGAGCAGGCTTAAGGGTACACTAGCACAATATCCTCTGTGTGTGAGTGTGTGTGTGTGAGTGTGTGTGTGTGTGAGTGAGTGAGTGTGTGTGTGTGTGTGTGTGTGTGTGTGTGTGTGTGTGTGTGTGTGTGTGTGTGTGTGTGTGTGTGTGCGTGCGTGCGTGTGGGTGTGAGATGGAGGGAGGATGACAGCTTGGGTCAGGGTCGCATTCCATGTTCCTGTCCTATCTTCCCCCTCCCAGTTTGCATGTGTTTTGTGCCCTGGAGATTTGGTCGTTGTTGGGGATTGCTTTGGTGAATGGTGAGAATGCGTACCTTGGTTGGATTCTTGAATCCAAGGCTTGTCACCTTATACACATCAGTATTATATTATTATTATTATTATTAATTTTGATCATTATTATTGTTGTTATTATTATTATTATTTTATTTATTATCATCATCATCATATTATTATTATCGTTGTTGTTGTTGTCGTCGTCGTCATTATTGTTGTTGTCTTCATCATCATCATCATCATGATATTTATTATTATTATTATTATTATTATTATTATTACTACTACTACTACTACGACTATCATTATCGTATCTCCCGCCTTCTCTGTCCTCACGCACCCTGCAAGTCCATCCAATATTTTCTTCCTGGGTCTACCTGCTGTTCTCTTTCCCTCCAGCTTTCCTGTTGTGAGCAGGTGTTCTAATTCCCCTTTCCTCATAAAATGTCCTATAAATGTTGCCTGTCTTTTCTTAATCTTCTTTGTTAATGATCTTTTTGTGTCTGCCTCTTTCAAGACTGTCTCGTTTGTGTTCTTTGCTGTCCATGGAACTCGCAACATTGTTCTTAGAAACCACATTTTAGTTGCCTCAATTTTGTTCCAACTTTACATGTTGACTGTTCACACCTCACAACTGTACAACAATATCGGTTCTATATAACATTCAAGAACTCTCTTCCTGATGTTAATTGATAGGGTGACGAAATCAAAAGGTTACATTTTTGCTTTGCTAGAATGGTTGGCAGTGCAGGATGCTGGTGGGGGCAGGGTGCAGGAATCAAAGAGTTAGGAGTCACAGTAATGAAGCAACATGCTCTCCCTGGGGACTGCAGTTTGACTTTCACACAATAAATCAGCTGTCACAAAATAACAAAATACGAATACAACTACTTACTGTAGGTCCTCCACCAACATGGACCGAACGAGGTCTTTGGCGTCGGAGGAGATGCCAGCAAAATACTCTTCGGGGAAGCAGAAGTCATTCCGCACAATGTTGGAACATGTCTCTTCTTGGCTTTCGTCCAGAAACGGGGACACACCGCTCAGAACAACGTAGGTCACAATACCCAGACTCCTGTCAGATAAAAAAATGTTGTTGTTGTTGGTTTGCCTCGATTTTATTGGTTTTATTTTTCAGATACACACACACACTTCTCTCTCTCTCTCTCTCTCTCTCTCTCTCTCTCTCTCTCTCTCTCTCTCTCTCTCTCTCTCTCTATGTCTCTGTCTGTCTGTCTGTCTGTCTGTCTGTCTCTCTCTTTCTCTCTTTTTCACAAACGCAACTGAATCAAAGATTGCAGATTCCTTTAATTCTTTTCTTCCTTTTTTTTGTTCGTTTGTTGTTTTCTTTATTTTTACTTTTAATTACTATTGTCTTCGTTCGTTTGTTTGTTTTTCTTTAATTTTTTACTTTTAATTTACTATTTTCTTCGTTCGTTTGTTTGTTTTTCTTTAATTTTTTACTTTTTAATTTACTGTTTTCCTATATATTTATCCAATTATTCAAACAGAAGAAGACAGAAAGAGAGAAAGCAAAGAGACCAAACGGAAGGACAGACAGACAGAAAGACAGAGAGAAAACAACAGAGGCAGAGAGAAAAAGAGAGAGAAAGCAACACCGACAGAAAGATAAAGACGCATAGAGAAAAGAAAAACAACAAGAGAGACGAAGAAGGAAGGACAGACAGAGAGAAAAAGAAAACAATGGAAAAGAGAGACAGACAGACAGAGAAAAAACAACAAAGACAAAGACAGAGAAAAAAAGAGACACAGACAGACAGAGACAGAGAGAGAAAACAACAGAGACTCAGAGTGAGAGAAATGATAACATAACTGACCAGACATCAGTGAGCAGTCCAACAGGAGTACCAGAGATGACCTCAGGGGACATGAACTCGGATTACCCACCATGGGATGAATGTAGTAGTTGTTGTAGATATGGCGCGCATCACCAAAGTCCACCAACTTCACGCATGTCGACCCCGCTCCAGTCTCCACCAGTAGGTTCTCCGGCTGTTTGGGATGACATCATCATTGTTGTTCATCATCATCATCATCATCATCTTTGATGATATCTTTCTTCTCATAATCATTTGACATCATCATTGTTATCATCATCATCATCATCTTTGATGGTATCTTTCTCATAATCATTTGACATCATCATTGTTGTTATCATCATCATCATAATCATCATCTTTGATATCTTTCTTCTCATTATCATTTGACATCATCATTGTTATCATCATCATCATCATCTTTGATGGTATCTTCTCATAATCATTTGACATCATCATTGTTATCATCATCATCATCATCATCTTTTATGGTATCTCTCTCATAATCATTTGACATCATTGTTATCATCATCATCATCATCTTTGATGGTATCTCTCTCCTCTTAATTATTATCAATGTTGTTGTCTTCATCATCATGGTCATGATCATCATCAGTGTCATCACCATCATCATTGTTGCTATCATCCTCATCATTTAATTTTCAGTTTTCTAAAGATGGTTTGTTAATGCTCAGAAAGTTTTATGTGAACTAACGCTTCAAATGCCATGTGGAAAAAAAACGTCATCATCTTCTTCTTCTTCTTCTTCTTCTTCTTCATTAAGAGACACATCAACATTCTGATCAAATTATGATGGACAACATGACCATCACCATCACCTCATCATCATCATCATCATATACATCATCATCATCACCACACCACCACCACCACACCACCATCATCATCATCATCATCGTCATCACCACCACCACCATCATCATAAGCAGCAGCAGCAGCAGCAATACCACTTTCATCAATGTCATTCAGGTAAAACATCAATATTCCGAACAAATTATGATGATGATGATGAGCACTGCCATCATCACTGTCAGGAATAACTTCAACAACAAAAATTGAAAACAGTAATATCAAGTTTTACAATAACTAGTGTAGAATGAAAAACTACATGTAAGAAAGAAATGGTTGATTAAAAAAAATACGACCTTAGCTCTGTCTTTCTTGCTATTTTTTCTTTTGCTTTATTTTGTTTTAAACAAAAGCCTGGACTCCTCAGTACAAATAGTTCATGCAAATAATACAAAACTAGCACACACACAAAAGTCACTATTCTCTTTCTTATTCTTATTGTTTAAAGCCTAGACGACTGCACAAGGCCATATCAGGCCTAAAACCATTTCAAAACCCACACAACATGTAGTTGGGAAAAAACTGGAAAAGAAAATTAAGAACACATATGAAAGCAAGTATTCACACATTCCAAGAATAAACCCCTGGCATTGACCACTCCATCCAATTTCGCCAGAGGATTAAAAAAAACAAAAAACCCTGAATACAAATGTGAACATAACTAAGGACACTACAGCATACACAAACAATGGCCCGCATTACCTAAAACTGCTCCTGCACAGCATATTTCCTTAGAGCCGAACATGCAAGTCAATACATGTACCAAATTATCAATCCTAAGAGAATGTATGTAAGGCTTTATAGAACACACACAGGTGAATGGTCCAGCAAGGCAGGAAAAAAGTCTCTGAATCTCTTGACTGTGACTCTCACCTTAATGTCAAGATGTGCAATGCGACAGTTGTGCAAATACTGCATGACGTCCAGAATCTGCTTGATATACTCTGCTGCCAAGAGCTCATCAAAATGTTGCCGGGTGCAGATGTACTCAAACAGCCGACCTTGGGGAATTCTGAACACCATTGGAAAACAGATGAACAACTGCATTATACAAGAATTGTTTATATACTGTTGTTGTTTGTTTGTATTTTTGGTTGTTTTGTTTGTTTTTCTCTTTCTTTTCATTTTGCAATGAGTTGACATTAACCCTTTGATTCCAACACCCTACTCACCAACTGCAAAAAATTAACCCTTTGATTCCCTCTTTCCTGCAGGAAGCTGGTGGATAGGATGCGGGAATCAAAGGGCTAAGGTTTTGCTACGCTAGCATGGTTGATAATACAGGATGCTAGTGGACAGGGTGCAGATGTCAAAGGGATTAAACGTGTTGCATTAACACTCTGGTTGTAATATTGTTTGTCATATAGACGCTTTATATTTTACATATATGATCAAATCATTATGATGATCTATTAAGAACATTATCCTGTGAAAAAAAAAAAATGTATTCTCCATTTCATCCATGTTCGAATTTCAGAACACTTTTGTCTTATATTCTACTTCATCATTCCTTCCCCTTTCCAACATTTTAATAGTATTCATTTGACAAATATAACCATCTTTACACGACACTTTATAAAAGCTTAGAAAAAGAAAAACATGAATGAAAAATGATAATGAAGCAAGAACAATGAGAAAAGGCAAATTTCATTTACAATTCAAAACAATACCAGACTGTGCCAATACTGTCCATTACTTAGAATCATTCAACTTACAACCACACGAGTATGTAAACATTACATGTTACTAATAATCCCACAGATTTAGACATTTGACTCACAGCTACACGTCACTAATAATCCCATAGATTAGGACATACTTGACTCACAGCTGCACATTACTAATAATCCCCTAGATTTAGACATTTGACTCACAGCTGTACGTTACTAATAATCCCACAGATCTACATGTAGACATTTGACTCACAGCTGTACATTACTAATAATCCCACAGATTTAGACATATTTGACTTACAGCTGCACGTCACTAATAACCCCATAGATTTAGACATATTTGACTCACAGCTACACATCACTAATAACCCCATAGATTTAGACATATTTGACTCACAGCTGCACGTCACTAATAACCCCATAGATTTAGACATATTTGACTCACAGCTACACGTCACTAATAACCCCATAGATTTAGACATATTTGACTCACAGCTGCACGTCACTAATAACCCCATAGATTTAGACATATTTGACTCACAGCTGCACGTCACTAATAACCCCATAGATTTAGACATATTTGACTCACAGCTACACGTCACTAATAACCCCATAGATTTAGACATATTTGACTCACAGCTACACGTCACTAATAACCCCATAGATTTAGACATATTTGACTCACAGCTACACGTCACTAATAACCCCATAGATTTAGACATATTTGACTCACAGCTACACGTCACTAATAACCCCATAGATTTAGACATATTTGACTCACAGCTACACGTCACTAATAACCCCATAGATTTAGACATATTTGACTCACAGCTACACGTCACTAATAACCCCATAGATTTAGACATATTTGACTCACAGCTACACGTCACTAATAACCCCATAGATTTAGACATATTTGACTCACAGCTACACGTCACTAATAACCCCATAGATTTAGACATATTTGACTCACAGCTACACGTCACTAATAACCCCATAGATTTAGACATATTTGACTCACAGCTACACGTCACTAATAACCCATAGATTTAGACATATTTGACTCACAGCTACACGTCACTAATAACCCCATAGATTTAGACATTTGACTCACAGCTACACGTCACTAATAACCCATAGATTTAGACATATTTGACTCACAGCTACACGTCACTAATAACCCATAGATTTAGACATATTTGACTCACAGCTGCACGTCACTAATAACCCCATAGATTTAGACATTTGACTCACAGCTGCACGTCACTAATAACCCCATAGATTTAGACATTTGACTCACAGCTGCACGTCACTAATAACCCCATAGATTTAGACATTTGACTCACAGCTGCACATTACTAATAATAATCCCTAGGATTTAGACATTTGACTCACAGCTGCACATTACTAATAATAACCCATAGATTTAGACATTTGACTCACAGCTGCACATTACTAATAATCCTAGGATTTAGACATTTGACTCACAGCTGCACATTACTAATAATAATCCCTAGGATTAGACATTTGACTCACAGCTGCACATTACTAATAATAATCCCTAGGATTTAGACATATTTGACTCACAGCTGCACATTACTAATAATAATCCCTAGGATTTAGACATATTTGACTCACAGCTGCACATTACTAATAATAATCCCTAGGATTTAGACATATTTGACTCACAGCTGCACATTACTAATAATAATCCCTAGGATTTAGACATATTTGACTCACAGCTGCACATTACTAATAATAATCCCTGGGATTTAGACATATTTGACTCACAGCTGCACATTACTAATAATAATCCCTAGGATTTAGACATTTGACTCACAGCTGCACATTACTAATAATAATCCCTAGGATTTAGACATATTTGACTCACAGCTGCACATTACTAATAATAATCCCTAGGATTTAGACATATTTGACTCACAGCTGCACATTACTAATAATAATCCCTAGGATTTAGACATTTGACTCACAGCTGCACATTACTAATAATAATCCCTAGGATTTAGACATATTTGACTCACAGCTGCACATTACTAATAATAATCCCTAGGATTTAGACATATTTGACTCACAGCTGCACATTACTAATAATAATCCCTAGGATTTAGACATATTTGACTCACAGCTGCATGATGAGTATGTGAGCATTGGCTGTCTCATACAAGTCATAGACCTGCACAAGGTGTGGATGCTGCAGACTCTGCAGTGTATTGAATTCAATCTCCACAGCTTCTCGTCTGACCATGCGGCGAGCCATCAGTTTGGCAGCTAACTCCTGACCTGAGCACTTCTGTATACACCGTCGTACAATGCCAAACCGACCCCTGGAAACACACACAGGTTGGTGTTAACTTTAATGGTATAAATGTATACGGAAGAATTTTTCCAAGTGAATTCCTGTTTAGCTGGTACAATCACCATATCCAACTAATGCCATGCAATTGCTCCATTTTTGGCAGAAACCTACACAGATTTCACAGCAAATTCAGTCACAAGATGCTTTCATGTAGCCCTCCATCCCAGAAGAAGGATCTTCACTCTTTTTTTTTTTCTTTTTCTTTTTATATTCATCTTTTACTTCACAACAAATGGACATAAAACATACAATCTGATCACGACAAATGACAAAAAAATTATACACATATGAAACGACATTGTTGACATATGAACTCCTTATAGCATACAGAATATATAGATATTTTATACATTGGAAGTTTGAAAATGGACATCAAGATCTAAGCATAAGTCAACATTTTTTATGAAATTGTTTCACAAATTATATCTTTTTTGCTGTATGATAATCAAGCATCAACGAACAATATGATAACATAAATTATATCAATTTATACATATAAAAAAGTATTGTTCACATAGAAACAACATAGTACATACAAAACATATATAACGATATTCTAATCAGTGAAGGTTTTATTATGTACATCAATATTCAAGAACACATCACGAAGAAATTCTGTTTTCTACGGGGAGAACACTGACATACAGTGGTTCCATTGAGCATTAAAAATGGATAAGTGAAAGTTTATTTTGGCATTATATTGTTCAATTTTGAATCTCTGATTTAGCATTCTTATTGACTGACAGATGTTTTTGTAAAAAGGACATAGAGACTGAATGATTCATACTATTGAAATTGTAATCAGAAAAGATATGAGATAAACTGAAATACAATGTTGAAGAAGAAAATTTTATGATGTAAAGGTCATTTTGATTATCCTATTAAGAATGTTTCGATGCCTGCACATTATGACAAGGCAGCTTTTAGATGTTGTTATTTTTCATTATGTGCGTATTATTTATTTCTGAGAATGTAAGAAGTATATTTTGACGAAAATCCCCTCGAGTAAATGATTGATTGATGTAGTGAACTATTTGATTTCACTTTGTTTTCCTTAAATAAAGGAGGGAATTTTTCTACTTTTCTGTTGTTGACATATATACTCCCTGACTTTTCTTTTTCTATTTTTAAGAACTGTATTGAAAAAAACTTATAAGTTCACTAAACCATCAAAGAGCTTAACAATCATTATTTAAAATAAGTAGGAGACTGACCGTAGATGACTTAAGGGAAAGCAGCATGTGTTCATGTGCATGACTGTATACACGTAGAAGTGTGTATATGTAAGCACACTCATGTGTGCTCAGTTTTGTAAACATGTACATGTATTCATTTATGGATGGGTATAAGGTCTGTGTGTATATGTGGCTGGATGTCTGTCTGTGACAGGCAGTGGTAGGATTTTTGGCTGTTCTTCCTGAAAGACGGTCCATATCAGAAATGAATGTACTCACTTTCCAATCTCCCCAGCGTCTGTAAAGTCATTGTCGTAGGTTGTCTTCCACATCACACACGGGGCATCCTCACGCTCACTCAATTCTGAAACACAATATGAATCAGTCAGCCTCTGTGTGTGTATATATATATATATGTGTGTGTGTGTGTGTGGTGTGTGTGTGTGGTGTGTGTGTGTGTGTGTATATTTTATACATACATGTATACACACACACATACACACACACATATATATATATATATATATATATATATATATATATATATATATATATAACATACATACATCATACATATACATATATAAAAAAAAAAATTATATATATCTATCTCTCTCTATCCCATAATATATATATAGAGAGAGAGAAAGAGATAGACATACATACATACATACATATATACATACATACATGCATACATTTTCTGAACAACATCACTTGGGCCTGGTTGACACCAGGAAATGTTATGATACTAAGCACAGAGTACAGCCATGTCATGCAGCCTCAATCCTACATGGAACTCCAAAGCATCATATCTATCATCATCATCATCCTCATGATCATCATCATACTGTGCCAACTTCTGTGGCCATTAAAGTGGTGTAGAAAGAGGAATAAAAAAAATGCAATAAAATAAAAATAAAACAGAAAAAGAAAAGAAAAAACCAAAACATTGAGCACAATCGAACTCTTCCCAAGTGCAATGATCCTAAAATAAAAACTAAATTCATTTATCTATCTACACAAAGTCCTAATGATATTTAGTCCACACACACACACACAACACACACACACACACACACACACCACACACACACACACACACATACGCACACACACACACACACATACGCAACACACACACACACATGCAGTGCACTTACCAAACTCACTGGGAATAGACACAAAGGCGGATGGGGAGGAAGGTTCACTGATTCCAATGGCGTTGTTTGCGCTGACCCGGAACTGGTAGGTCAGCCCTGGCTCCAGGTCACCGATCACTTGTGACGTGTTGGGGACATATGGGATGGCCAGATGCCACAAGTCTGACCCTGAACATGTAACCAACACTGACATCAGTTGCAAGAAAAATGGATAAAAGTTTTCATGCTGAATAGATACATAAATGATATACAGTGGAGTCCATTAATAACGACAACTGTAATAACGAGAACACTAGTAACGAGACATTTTTCAATCCCCGTTTTTTATCCTTCTTAATCTTTAAAATAAACCATTGGGTTTAACGAGAGTTAGTGGATAATCATCTCGGTAATAACGAGAGATTTTCTATCCTTCCTGGTCACAAAAGTTCTCGCCACTCGCCCCACCCCCACCTCGTCGTCAAGTTCCCGGTAGGGCACATCTCGTGGTGGCCGGTAACAAAGAAAAACAACGAAAGGCGCGTCCTTGTGCGGTGTGTAATCAAGGGACACTATCGATTAATTATGAACACATCGACGGCGCCGGTGCCAAGATTATTTCCCTTTGTTTCCCTTGGTAAATTCGTCATTTGGGAATAACGAGAACTCGGCAATAGCGAGAAAATGTGCCTGGGCCGTCCGCTCTCGCTATAACAGAGTTTCACTGTACTTAACAAAATTGCTATTAATTGTTAACTAAAACCACACACACACACACAATGCAAACACACAAACAAACAAGAAAGAAACCACACATATAAATCTATGCACACACTGCAGTCACCATCACCCCCGATACACACACACACACACACACACACACACACACATATGCAAGCACACAAATACACACACACACACACATATAACCCCCCCCACACACACACACACACACACGCACACACACTGACCAGCTTCTCTGAACTCTATAGTGTAGCCCTGGATCTGACCACTCTGCATCTGGGGAGGGGGTGACCACTCCAGATGCACCGCTGTCCCCACCTGGTTACGTATCGTGGGCTTACTTGGGTGTCCTGGTCGATCTGTCATGGATGCCAGAAAATTTATCATCAGTATAGCATATGTGTCTCTCCAATATGTGATAAATGCATGAAAAATTACTATCAATTGAGTACTAGTGACTCTATAAACATGTGATGGAGGTATGGAAAATCATAATCAGTGTAACACTGGTGTTTCTTTCAATATGAGATAAATGTATAAAAAAAAATTATCGTCTGTATAGCATTGGTGACTCATTATGGGAATAATGCAGAAAAATTAGTATAACACTGGTGACTCTGTCAGTATGTGACTGATGCAAAAATAAATGAGATCAGTATAGCAATTACTTGGATTAGTGTAGCGGAAAAAAAAAAGATCCAGAAAGGGCTTGAGAACATGATGCCACACACATTGCTATGTCAGTAATTTGCCATATCAGGTGTAACTGGGCAGCTGTTAAAAAAGAGTTCATAGGCTCTGTTCATACTGGCACTCACGACTGTAGTGCGGACGGAAAAAAAACGTATACACATGAGAAAGGTGTTCATACTTATCAGCACGCTCTCTGTCCTTGAGGAAGAAGGGAGGCTAGCGCTGCTTATTTTCTGGTAAACATGGCATTGACGGGCCAACAGAAACTGATTTTGTGGTGGTGGTGGAAGAGAAGAAACACGAAGCATCAAACAATTCGCTGTTTTTCTGTGCACCCAATTAACAGATCATGAAAGATGCATGGAGAGTATATCATTTAATGCCTGAACTACTGTCAGATAAACAGAAATTTGCAAATTATCCAGAATGTTCTAAAGGAAAGGTCAATTCCTGACTTTGGAAATCATTTTCTCGTCTTCCATCTTGTGTTAAAAATGACTGAAAATTTCAGTACAGTACCGTCTCTTGATGACTAAAAATTTCAGTACAGTACCGTCTCTTGATGACTAAAAATTTCAGTACAGTACCGTCTCTTGATGACTAAAAATTTCAGTACAGTACCGTCTCTTGATGACTAAAAATTTCAGTACAGTACCGTCTCTTGATGACTAAAAATTTCAGTACAGTACCGTCTCTTGATGACTAAAAATTTCAGTACAATACAGTCTCTTGATCCACACACATGTACAGAAGCGTTTCAGTATGAACGCGCAGAGGATGGCCAGTGATAAAAAAGAAGGGTTGGCCTCGAACTCACGACTTCTGTCCGTCTGAACGCACGACTGAAGTGTAGCAAGCACGCATGACTTTTTTTGCGTGCGTGGGCGTGCGTGCGTGTCTGTGGCAGTATGAACATCTTCGCTCAGAGAGTAAAAATAAAGAGGACTTTTTCCCACCCGCACGATTTTTGTCCGTCCGCACGACAGTCGTGAGTGCCAGTATGAACGTACCCATACTGCAACTAAACCTAATAATGCCTTGAAACATAACTTTCTGTGTGTGTGTATGTGTGTGTGTGTGTGCGTGGTGTGTGTGTGTGTGTGTGTGTGTGTGCATGTGTGTGTGTGTGTGTGTGTGTTGGGGGGAGGGTGATTTTCTTTTTTCTGATGATAATGATGATGGTGGTGGTGACAATGATGTTGGTGTTGGTAATGGTTATGATAATGATGATGATTATATTGATGATGGTGACATTGATGATGATGATATTGATGATGACGGTGGTAGTGGTCCTAAAAACAAATGATAATGATGATAAGTATGATGATGAAAATAATGATGATGACAACGAAAACGATAGTGATGATGATTACGACAACAACAATGATGATGATAATGACAATGACGACAACAATGACTGTGAAGATGACAACGACACAGACTCTATTCACCTAGGACAGTGAGGGTGGCGCGTGTGACGACAGTACCCAGATCGCTGCTGGCTACACAAGAGTACTCCCCACAGTCCGCTAATGAAACCTGTGACAACTGAAAGACAACACACACACACACACAGTCACTAGTGATAGAACGGATGGAATGGTCATCTCCAGAGGCATATCTTTAGATTATGTGCACACATGCATTGATATGTACACTTCATTTCCTTTTCCAGCTCCTTATCTTTTCAACCAGATGTTGTGTACATTTTGAAACGGTTAAAGCTCTGATATACCAATGTGCAGTCGGATGGGCTTTAAACAATCATCATCATCAAGTGCCTTGCCACATGGTGTTGGCTATCATGGCCTTGCCGCAAGCACATCTTCCACCTTTTCTGTCTTCAGCCACTCTGCAAGTCCGTCCAATATTTTTTCCCTGGTGCTCTCTTTCCCTCCAGCTTTCCTGTTGCAACCAGGTGCTCCAATTCCCCTTTCCTCATAAAATGGCCTATAAATGTTGCCTGTCTTTTCCTAATCTTCCCTATAAATGATCTTCTTGTGTCTGCCTCCATCAATACTGTCTCGTTTGTTTTCTTTGCTGCCCATGGAACTCTCAACATTCTTCTTAGAAACCACATTTTGGCCGCCTCAATCTTGTTCTGGCTTTGCGTGTTGACTGTTCACTCCTCACAACCGTATAACATTATCGGTTCTATATAACATTCAAGAACTCTCTTCCTGATGTTAATTGACAGAATCAGTGAGCGTGGCATTACACACTTTGTGCAGGAGTTTGCTCACGAGGGGCTCATCATACTCAGACAATTCCATAAGCACTCCACCAAAGTCTGTCATTTATTATCTGGCATGCTTCTTCAGCACACACAAAAAACCCTGTGTACTGGCAAGGTCTTGGCGGCGTGGAGAGAGAAGGAGGACCGGGCCCTTCCAAACACTAAGCTAACACTAACCTTATGGTCAGTAGTCGATTGCACTAACCACTGCAGCATAATGATTGATTCCAAGGAAATAGTACCCAGCCCTTACAGGGAAATCTTATGGGGATATCCAATCAACCAAACAACCAGTCAACCAATACTAACCCCAAGCATGAGCCCAACTAATCAACCAAACCAAACACAACAAAAGTGACAACAGCATGACCCAACCAACCAGCCAATCAAACAAATCAAAATGACACAAAACAAAACAAAACAAAACTGACAACAGCATGACCCAATCAATCAATCAAACAAACAAAACAAAACTGACAACAGCATGACCCAATCAATCAATCAAACAAAACAAAACTGACAACAGCATGACCCAATCAATCAATCAAACAAAACAAAACTGACAACAGCATGACCCAATCAATCAATCAAACAAAACAAAACTGACAACAGCATGACCCAATCAATCAATCAACAAAAACAAAACTGACAACAGCATGACCCAATCAATCAATCAACAAAACAAAACAAAACTGACAACAGCATGACCCAATCAATCATCAATCAACAAAACAAAACTGACAACAGCATGACCAACAATCAATCAATCAAAAACAAAACAAAACAAAATTGACAACAGCATAACCCAATCAATCAATCAATCAATCAATCAAAACAAAACTGACAACAGCATGACCCAATCAATCAATCAACAAAACAAAACAAAATTGACAACAGCATAACCCAATCAATCAATCAATCAATCAAACAAACAAAACAAAACTGACAACAGCATGACCCAATCAATCAATCAATCAATCAACAAAACAAACAAAATTGACAACAGCATGACCCAATCAATCAATCAATCAACAATCAAAAACAAAACTGACAACAGCATAACCCAATCAATCAATCAATCAACAAACAAAACAAAACTGACAACAGCATAACCCAATCAATCAATCAATCAAAACAAAACTGACAACAGCATGACCCAATCAATCAATCACAAAACAAAACAAAACAATGACAACAGCATGACCCAATCAATCAATCAATCAATCAATCAAAACAAAACTGAAAACAGCATAACCCAATCAATCAATCAACAACAAACAAAACAAAACTGACAACAGCATAACCCAATCAATCAATCAATCAAACTAAAATGAAACAGCAACCAATCAATCAAACAAACAAAACAAAACTGACAACAGCATGACCCAATCAATCAATCAATCAATCAATCAAAAAACAAAACAAAACTGACAAACAGCATAACCCAATCAATCAATCAATCAACAAACAAAACTGACAACAGCATAACCCAATCAATCAATCATCAAATCAAAAACAAACAACTGACAACAGCATGACCCAATCAATCAATCAATCAATCAATCAACAAACAAACAAAACTGAACACAGCATAACCCAATCAATCAATCAATCAAACAAAACAAAAACTGAACACAGCATAACCCAATCAATCAATCAAACAATCAACAATCAATCAAAACAAACAAAACAAAACTGAACACAGCATAACCCAATCAATCAATCAAAAAACAAAACTGACACACATACCAATCAACAAAACAACAAAACAAAACTGACAACAGCATGACCCAATCAATCAATCAATCAATCAATCAAACAATCAAAACAAAACTGACAACAGCATAACCCAATCAATCAATCAATCAATCAATCAAACAATCAAAACAAAACTGACAACAGCATAACCCAATCAATCAATCAATCAATCAATCAAACAATCAAAACAAAACTGACAACAGCATAACCCAATCAATCATCAATCAATCAATCAACAATCAAAACAAAACTGACAACAGCATACCCAATCAATCAATCAATCAATCAAACAATCAAAACAAAACTGACAACAGCATAACCCAATCAATCAATCAATCAATCAATCAAACAATCAAAACAAAACTGACAACAGCATAACCAATCAATCAATCAATCAATCAATCAAACAATCAAAACAAAACTGACAAAGCATGACCCAATCAATCAATCAATCAAACAATCAAAACAAAACTGACAACAGCATGACCCAATCAATCAATCAATCAAACAATCAAAACAAAACTGACAACAGCATGACCCAATCAATCAATCAAATCAATCATAACAATCAAAACAAAACTGACAACAGCATAACCCATCCAACCAACCCAACCCAAACCAAATAAAACAAAAGTGACAACAAAACAAACACAAATCCACAAATACCTGTAAGGTAACCACTCCTTCCTCGTTATACAGGAGCATGGCGTGGGGGCCAGGTGTGATAGGAGTGGACTCCTGGTACCGCCAGGTGACGGTAGGGCGTGGCCGGCCACAGATACGACAGGTGAAGGTCACGGTGTCCCCGGCCTGCACGATGACGCTGGTCAGCGGCTGCTGGATGATGGGAGGTACCTCAAAGCCAGGGTCACCAGCAATCTGCAATCAACACCATTAATAATTTTGGAGAAAACTCACCAATGAAAATAAAAATAATATATTGTCAAGATAAAAAATTAAATCATACATACAAAAACTTGTTTAGAAAAATAGAAGAAAGAAAGAAAGAAAGAAAGAAAGAAAGAAAGAAAAAAGAAAAAAAAGAGAAGAAACAATTGTGTGGGGGGAAAAAATTCGACTAACATAGTCAACAATTTAGGAAAAATACTGAACGACACAGTTAATCATTTGGGAAAGAAGAAATGGTAGAATGAAACCCTAAAGTAGGAAAAATAATAATCTTATAAATAAAATTTGAAAAAAAAGAAAGAAAAGGAAAAGACTATTTTAGCGCAACCATCCACTTATCTTTTGTGAACATGGGCAGATAAAAACAAAAAACAAAAATAATAACAAACATGGAAAAACACCCTCCACCTATACGTTCTTTTTCGGACACCGCATTTTCCGTGATAGTTGCGTGGAACGAAAATGCAGACAAGGGAAGTTACAAAGACAAAAAGTTGTATTCAGTATAAATATGGGGTTGTTTCCCTGAACTAGTTGGCTTATGGTTACTAACACTACCGGTGCACTGAATATTAGATCTGGAAACGGTAAACTGAATCATCATGTTTCGGCTATATGCTTTGGAGACAGCACACACACACACACACACACACACACAAGCACACACACACACACACACACACACATACACACACACACACACACACACACACAACACACACACACACACACACACACACACACACACACACGACACACACACACATACACACACCAACACACCACACCCTTTCAATGAAGTCTATAATACAGCTGGAGTTCAAAATCTTATATCTCAAGTTCAATGCCAGCCCATTATATCCAAAAATTGGCAATATAAAAAACATGGTCCGTTTACTGACCATCTTAATTTAAAAAGAAAAAAAGAAAAAAAAAGAAAAAAAAGCTCCAATCTATCTGGTGATGTCATCTTAGAGTTTCAAAGTCTTGTTTCTCTCACTCTACCCCAATCTCCTCCCTTAAACCCTTTCGCATTTGCACTGCTAGATGTAAAGCTAGCTCCTAGTATTCCCATTCAAATGTAGCACAGCGTCAGTACAAAGTCTTTCAGTAGTGAATGGAAAATTCCTTGCATCCCAGAATGCTCGTACTATTTTTAGAACATTCAACGCGAGACTGACCAAGATTCTAACCACACGCGCGATAAGACAGCAAGGCCAGTAGTGATGGAAATTCCCCACACATGTGCCGGAAAAGGTCGGGCGATCTCAACCGCTAGGAACGGATCGGCACATTCTTCCGCAGGGCGGTTACCGGCTTTGTGAACAGCTAAGGGATTTAATCTTCCTTATTGCAAGAGCTTGCCAGTTTATGCTTAAGCTCATGGAATCTACCAGATAACAACAGATTAGGTGGAACACATATGGAGTTGTCCCAGTACAGTGAATCTTCAATAAATTCTTAAGCTCCAAACTCTAAACTCTGAACTCTTGGTAGCTAGCACTAAGATCAAAGTACTGCAACTGAAGGACTTTCATTCGCTATCTACAGGGTCAGATCTCATCTGTTGATGAACATGGCCGGTTTTTTTTTTCCCCAGTTTCTGCTGGCTCCCATGGAGCTTTGTTGTCAGCTTCCAGTTTCAGTTTCTCAAGATAATGTCTCCACGTCTGGAAGGAATTCCACATATGCACTGACACCACTGGTGCCAAATGATGGCGGACATCTGAAATAATCAGAAGAAATCCAAAACAATCCGTGTTCAAGCAAATAGGAACCAGAAAAACATGAGAACAGAATCAGGAAGGTGTGTTTCATTGAATACAACCAGAGAAGACTGGCGCAAATTTTCAGACCACTGACCTTGGTCAAGCATAATTGTAAGACCAAAAACAAATAAAAAAAAATAAAAAAAATTAAAAAACAAAGCAAACAAAAACAAAAACAAAACAATACAAATACAAAGAAAAAACAGCAAAATTTCCATGCTGCTTCGTTCTTGGTTGTTTCTTTGTTTGGTGGTACATTTATACTTGACAAAGGCCAGGCAAAACCAGAAAAAAAAAACACGAAAAAAGAATCAGAACGCGTATCTAATACAACCAGACAAGACAGGTGCAAATTTTCGGCCAACTGGCCTTTGTCAAACGAAAGATCACAAACAAACAAACACCAAATACAAAAATTAGGACAAAAAGACTGAAACTTTCCAGCTGCTTCGTCCAGTGTGAGATCAGGACTCTTGGCCAGTTGGCTGAAAATTTGCACCTGTCTTGTCTGCTTGTATTCAATACACATTCTGATTCTACTTCCGTGTTTTCCCTGGTTCCTATCAGGAAAGGTGTAGAGCAGAAGAACTCACCTTGCGTGGTTTCACGTCGCGGCCCAGTGACTTTGACCGACGTTCCAGACTACTGATGGTTTCCTCCCGACCCCTGAAGTTGGGCTTCTTCAGTTTGAACATCTGCCACGTTTTTCTGTCACACACACACACACACATACACACACACACACACACACACACACACACACACACACACACACACACACACCACACACACACACACACACACACACACACACACACACCACACACACACACACACAAAAGTTAGGTATGAAACTGTGTAACTGTGTGTGTAAACACACAGTGAGATAAGGGTGTGTGTGCGAGTTTCCTGTGTGTTTGTGTGTTTAAGATTTACTGGTCTGTTAGATCAGTAAGAGAGTGAGAACACTGACGCACACGTAGACACACACTGACACAGGCACACACATGCGCGCGTGCACACATACACACATACACGCACACACACAAATACACAGACAGACAGACAGACTGACAGACACACGTACACACACACATACATACATATCTACATACATACATACATACATACATACATACATACATACATACATACATACACACATACATACATACACACATACATACATCATCATCATCATCATCATTCTCCTGCCCGTGATGGGCGTAGAGGAGAGATGAGAGACACTCTTGAAGCCAGCCGTCGCCAACCGGTCCTGTCCTCCGCCTGTCGCACCAGCGTGGGGCCATCCAACCTGGTCCATTCTTTGATGTTGTCCATCCAGCATTTGGCTTGTTGTCCCCTTCGTCTGCCGCCTCCCAGTGTACCCTGGAGGACCGTTTTGGGCAGTGAGTTGTGGCGTGTGACATGCCCGAACCACGACAGCTTCCTGTTCTTGACTGTTGCCAGGAGGGGTTCTTGTGGGCCTGCGAGTGTTGTTATTTGGCTCCACACAAAGTCGTTTGTCTTCCGATCTTGCCAAGAGATCCCGAGCAAGCGCCTGAAGCATTTAGTTTCAAACGTCTGGATTCTCTTGGTGGTCTCTGCTGTCATGGTTCAGCTCTCGCATCCATACAGCAGGATGGGGAGCACCAGGGACTTGTACAGCTTCATCTTCGATGGAAAGCCGATCTCTCTGCTCTTCCAGATCTTGTTTAGCTTTACCATTGCTGCTGTTGCGATCGCTAGTCTGGTCTTGATTTCTGTTGTAGAGCGACCGTCTTTGGTGAGAGTGGCGCCAAGGTATTTGAAAGCGTCCACTTCTTCAAGCTGTTGCCCGTTCATGTAGATTTCAGCATGGGTGTTGGTTGTGCTGTTGACCAGGACTTTGCTTTTTTCTGTGCTCACTTCCATTCCGTGTGCACCTGCACTTTCTTCCAGTCTCATGGTCAGGTCTTGTAGTTCTTCGTTGCTGCCTCCCATCAGGTCGATGTCATCTGCGAACCTCAGGTTGTTGATGGTTCTTCCTCCGATGGAGACAGTGGAGTGGAAGTCATGGAGGGCTTCACGCATGATGTTCTCCAGGAAGAGATTGAACAGCACGGGAGAAAGTAGGCAGCCTTGACGGACTCCAACTGTGGTCTTGAAGTAGTCCCCTATCTGGTTGTTGAGGAGAACTGCGCTGCTGGCAGTGTTATACAGCGCCTGGATGGTTTGGACGAGACCTTCCTCTATGCCAAACTTTCTTAGCACCTGCCACAAACCCTTATGCCACACCCTGTCGAATGCTTTTTTAAAGTCTATGAAGTTGTGGAACAGGTCTCTCTGATGCTGCAGATGTTTCTCCATCATTATCCGGCAGGTGAAGATCTGTTCTACTGTGCTTCTGCCCGCCCTAAATCCAGCTTGTTCTTCCGCAAGGTGTTCTTCCGCTTCTTTCTTCAGTCGATTCAATATGACTCTGAGCATGATCTTGCTGGTGTGGCTAATGAGACTTATTGTTCTGTAGTTCTGGCATTGGCGCATATTTCCCTTTTTGGGCAGGGGGATGATGAGTGATTGAGTCCATTCTGTGGGCCACTGTTTTGTCTCCCAGATCTTCTGACAAATCGATGTTACACGAGTGACCAAATCATTCCCTCCATGTTTGAGCAGCTCTGCTGGGATATTGTCTGCTCCAGGTGATTTCCCTGCTGGTAGGCTGCGGATGGCTTCTTCCACTTCTTCTCTCATCACTGGTAGCGGTGAGGATTCCCTCAATGGTGTTGAGTCCCCCTGAAACAAACTGTCATCTGGCTGTATTGGGTAGTTGTATAGTTCTTGGCAGTACTGCGTCCATCTGTTCAGAACAGCGGAGCTTTCTGTCAGCAGCTCGCCTGAGGTATCCTCGATGACTGACGATCTGTTTTGCTGCGTCTTGGTAAGGTTTTTCAGTGTGGTGAAGGCATGTTTGCTGTTTCCTTTTTTCATGCCTTTCTCGATGTTCTCACACTGGTTGTTGATCCATTGTTCTTTGGCTTCAATCATTTTCTTCTTTACAAGGTTGTTGGTTTTACGATACTGTGCGGCTTCTTCAGGGCTGGAGTTTTTCGTCTTCTTCAGTGATCTTCTGTTGTCGCAGAGGTCAAGGATGTCATTTGAGATCCATGCTTGGTGTTTCTTCCTCTGTCGCCCCAGTACCCTCCTCTGCTGTTTCGCGGACTGCCTCATCAAAGTTGTTTGTGAGGTCGTTGATGTCGCTGTCCAGGAAGTTGAGTGCCGCGAACCGCCCCCCGAGCTGTGCCTGGAATGCCTCTTCTATCTCTGGATCTTTTAGCTTTTCCAGGTCAAACTTGATGCATACATGCATACATACACACATACATACATACATACATACATGCATGCATACATACATACATACATATATGCATACACACACATACATACATACATACATACATACATACATGCATGCATACACACACACATACATACATACATACATACATACATACATACATGCATACACACACATACATACATACATACATGCATACATACATACATACATACATACAACATGCATACATACATACATACATACATACATACATACATGCATACATACACACATACATACATACATGTTTACAAATGTACATGCATACATACATACATACATACATGCATACACACATACATACATACATACATACATACATACATACATACATACATACATACATACATACAAACATACATACATACATACATACATACAGAAAGAGAGAGGGTGGGGGGGGGAGAGAGAGGGAGAAAGTTGTAACCTGCACATCAACATAACATGAACATGATGAACTGACTCCAAATACAAATAAAGCAAACAACCCTCAACACACACACACACACACACACAGAAACATATACACACACATGCGTGCGCACACACACACTCAGACACACACACATGCATGCTCATAAGCTCTCTCTCAGACACACACTTGCACGCACACACACGCGCGCACACACACGCACGCACACACACACACACACACACACACACACACACACACACACACACTGTGATACACACACTCACAGGTACATGAAAGAACTTTGTTCTGTTCTGTTTTATAAAGTTCTACCACTCTCTGAGCATATTAAGTCTAGCAATAAGAAGTTTTCTAAAAAGAAGTCTTAAAATATTGTGGCCCCCTCTATAAACGGCTGAGCTCCCATAACAACCTGATAATACTCTACTTGTTTTTATGTCATTTCCCAACCAATCAACATTCTTCGATGGTATTACTTCTTCGATGGTATTAATGTCCAACATTTTCTTCTTCTTCTTCTTCTTCAGTGGTATTAACGTCCCAGCGTGATAACGATTAGAGACTGTTGTAAGATGAGTCTGGTCATGTCCAACATTTTAGACTGTCAGCATTTAAAACGCCTCTCTCTCGCTCACGTGACTTTCCTAACCAATCAACACTCACTTGAGGCTGCCGTCGATGTCCTTAGGACCAATCACGTGCGCCGGCAACCAGCCCTCCGCAGCGGGCGAATTCTCATTGGCTGGCCGGTGCACGAGGAACATGCCGTGGGGCGTGGTGGTAAGAACTTGCACGGTCTCTCCCTTATGTACCGTTATTTCATCTTCCCTCACCGCCACGTAGTCACACAACACACGGCCCGCTGTCAACACCCCTTCCCCACCTGACGCTGCTGCTGCTGCTGCTCCCACCTGTTTGGGTACAGGCGCCAGAACTTAGAAAATGAACGAATAAATAAACATATAAACAGACACCAGAAACAAATAACTACTCAGACAAATATATGTCTAGTTTTTTCAATAAAGAATTAAGTAATACTCACCCCTGATAGGGCCTTCACGATAAGCGCAGTCATAAATAGCGTGCATAAATTAAATTGAAAATAAATCACCGAATAAACAAACAGGTGTTTCGACAACTGTAGGAATTAATACAAAAATACACTAGCAATCAATCAATATACTTACCATTAAATGAAAAAAAACCAACTTTTTTTGTAAGTTTCAGTTTAAGTTTCAATTTCTCAAGATGACGTCTCCGCGCTCGAAATGAATCCAATGTGCACTAACGTCACAGGTGCCATGTGATGGAGAAGATCCAGAATGATCACGGCACAAGCACTAAGCCTGCACATAAACCCATGAGCTGGCCAGGTCCTGAGGTCCTACCTAGATAGTTCCACAACCCTGGGGTCGTAGGAGAGTGAGATGGCAGATAGCTGGCCAGGTCCTGAGGTCCTACCTAGATAGTTCCACAACCCTGGGGTCGTAGGAGAGTGAGATGGCAGATAGCTGGCCAGGTCCTGAGGTCCTACCTAGATAGTTCCACAACCCTGGGGTCGTAGGAGAGTGAGATGGCAGATAGCTGGCAAGGTCTTGAAATAATGAGGGGGGCAGTATGTGTAATACGTGGGTGGGGTGGTGATGGTGAGAATAGGACTTAACAAAAACCAAACTGACGCCACCAAGATGATAGCAACGTAGGCTATGTGTGAATACAAAATTTCAGGGAAGAGCAATCGAAGAAAGTAGTGAGAATTACAGTCCTGTCAATCTTTGTCAAGAGACAAAGTCTGGGTAAAGCAGCACAGAAGCAGCAGTCTGAATCCCGTGTAAACCGTTCAAGTTCCATGATACCTCGTTTGTCCACAGCGCCCTGCTTGGTAACTTGAGGGATGTGGGTTCAACCCTCAAACGGATCACAGTTTTTTTTCAGCAGGCTGGTTGGCTGGGTATTATAATGGAACCATGGACTCAAGATCTGATATCTCCGAGTTCAGTCCAAGCCCGTGATACAAAAGTGATCTGTTCGCTTCTTATCTTAACCCTTTGACTCCCCCACCCTATCTGCCAGCATCCTTCATTGACAGCCATGACAGCAAAGCAAAAATTTTAACCCTTTCACTCCTTCGCCCTGTCCACCAACTTCATACAGGAAGCTGGTGGATAGGGTGAGGGAGTGAAAGAGTTAAAGAAAGAGTTGTCCATGCGTCGCATGACCCATTCGGACCCAGTCGTCGGTTACCTTGTTTACAAACCACTGGCGAGGTGGGGAGATGACAAGTTGTAACTTCATAGAAATTTACCAGTTTTTTCGATTGAATCCAGCTGATTAATTTAACAGAGCAGCATTATTTGTCTTACGCTTGCAAGCTTCTTGGGCAGTACTGTGATACAGGACGGTATTCAAGAAGGCCATGACATCAAAAGACGTGTGAGTAAAGCCAGAAACACGTTCATGATGCTGAACAATGTGTGGACGGTCCCCCTCCCCTCCTCCAGCACAACATTAACCCTTTGACTCCCTCACCCTGTCCCCCAGCATCTTGCATTGTCAACCATGCTATCATCATCATCAAGTGCCTTGCCGCATGGCGTTGGCGATCATGGCCTTCCATCTGTTTCTATCCTTTGTTGCCGCAAGCACATCTTACACCCTCTCTGTCTTCAGCCACTCTGCAAGTCCGTCCAATATTTTCTCCCTGGGTCTACCTGGTGCTCTCTTTCCCTCCAGCTTTCCTGTTGTGACCATGTGCTCCAAATCCCCTTCCTTCATTAAACCATGCTAGCAAAACAAAAACTGAACCCTTTGATTCCCTCACCTTAACCCCAAGCTTCCAACTGAACCCTTTGATTCCCTCACCTTATCCACCAGCTTCCTACACGAAGCTGGTAGATATGGTGAGGGAGTCGAAGGATCCGGTTTATGCAGTTGGAGGATAGGGTGCGGGAGTCAAAGGATTAACATTAAGCTGCGACTGTGTCCGAATTCCGTCCTTTTCACCCTACTTTACGTCTCAGAATGCTGGAGGATGTCAGACTTTACCAAGCAACCTTCCACGCAAAGAACCTCACGAGAATAAAGCAAGTCATCTGAACAATGCAAGACAACATCACCCTGAACTGATGGATTGGGCAAGTCACCTGAACAGAGCAGGACAACATCACCCTGAACTGATGGATTGGGCAAGTCACCTGAACAGAGCAGGACAACATCACCCTGAACCGATGGATTGGGCAAGTCACCTGAACAATGCAAGACAACATCACCCTGAACTGATGGATTGGGCAAGTCACCTGAACAGAGCAGGACAACATCACCCTGAACTGATGGATTGGGCAAGTCACCTGAACAGAGCAAGACAACATCACCCTGAACTGATGGATTGGGCAAATCACCTGAACAATGCAAGACAACATCACCCTGAACTGATGGATTGGGCAAGTCACCTGAACAGAGCAGGACAACATCACCCTGAACTGATGGATTGGGCAAGTCACCTGAACAGAGCAAGACAACATCACCCTGAACTGATGGATTGGGCAAATCACCTGAACAATGCAAGACAACATCACCCTGAACTGATGGATTGGGCAAGTCACCTGAACAGAGCAGGACAACATCACCCTGAACTGATGGATTGGGCAAGTCACCTGAACAATGCAAGACAACATCACCCTGAACTGATGGATTGGGCAAGTCACCTGAACAGAGCAGGACAACATCACCCTGAACTGATGGATTGGGCAAGTCACCTGAACAGAGCAAGACAACATCACCCTGAACTGATGGATTGGGCAAGTCACCTGAACAGAGCAGGACAACATCACCCTGACCGCCCTTCACTGGACGCCAGAAGGAAGACATAAGAGAGGACGATCCAAGAACACTTGGCGACGAACAACAGGCCCTAGAGGCCCCGAAACACACTTGGCAGTACATACCATACACTGATTGGTCAAGAACAGACAGAAGTAGAGAATCTCCGTTGCTGCCCCACATGCCAGTAGCATAAAAGACAATATAAGTAAGCTTGCCACGCTCTGTGGCATAACAAGGCAATCGTTATTATCACAGATTACGACAGAGCTAGGCTAGATAGTTGCCAGTCTACTTTTCATTTTATTTATGTATTTTTATTTAGTTATTTATCTATTCATTTATTCAGTTACTTATTCACTCATTTGTTTGTTTGATTATTTGTTTATTTAATTCATTCATTCATTCATATATTTATTTATCTATTTGTTTATTTATTTGTTCATTCATTTATTTATTCTTATTAGTGGCTCATCACAGAGTACAACAGAACTAGTTGCCAGTTTACCTTTATTGATTTAGTTATTTATTTGTCCACTCATTTATTTATTTTTACTCAGTGGCTCATTAGCCCAGATGTTAGAGCGCCATGCTTATAACACAGGGGTCGTGGGTTCAATTCTCAGGCGGACAACAGCTTTCAATGCGGGTTGGTTGGTTCTTTAGACAGAGCCATGGACTCAAGATCTGATATCTCGAGTTCAATCCCAACCCACAATATTAAAAACTGGGCTGTATGTAATTTGTCCATCTTAACGTTTCCGTCACTCTGGTGGTACCAGCTGACTGTTTCATAGGTCCATTCTCCTCGCCCACAGAGAGAGCACGTGGTTTTGCGCAGGCTCAGGGAGTCTGCCAGATGATTGCTGTCAAGATTTGGATGGAGCGCATACGAAGTTGTCCAAGCGCAAGGAAAAGCTGTGTTTCATCAAGGTTAGTTTTTGTTTGTTCGTTCGTTCCTTGATTTAACGTCTTTTCACTATAAGTGATATTAGACGGTATTTGTTTGTTTTGAAAGAATAATGTCATCATCATCATCATCATGTGCCCTGCCGCATGGCACTGGCGATCTTGGCCCTCCATGGGAATTTATTGTCACTGCAAGTAGCCTACATCTCCCACCCTTTCTGTCCTCATCCACTCCACAAAAATCGTCCAATATTTTCTCCCAGGGTCTACCTGGTGCTATTTTCCCCTCCAGCTTTCCCGTTGTGACTAGGTGCTAAAATTTTCCTTGCCTCGTAAACTGTCCAATAAACGTAGCTTGTCTTTTCTTAAACTTCTTCATTAAGGGTCTTTTTGTCTTCGCCTCTTTCGAGACGGTCTCGTTCGTTTTCTTTGCTGTCCACGGAACTCTAACGGAAGACTAATATAGATGACGTCAGCCACGCGGTAGTGAAGTGGGTAAACGTCAGATTTCCAATCAGAAGGCCTAGGTTCGATCCTAGCTGGGTACCTCCGGCCTGGTGGATAAAGGGTGACATTTTTCTTTACCGGTCTTCCAGGTCAACATGTGTCCAGACCCACGAGCGCCTAAACCCCGTTCGTGTGAAAGGGTTAACACACAGAACATCAACTACGCACGATAAACGATTCTGTAAGTCATGAGAGCCATGGACTCAAGATTTGATATCTTGAGTTCAATCCCAGCCCGCCACATTAAAAACTGGTCTATTCGCTGCCCTTCATAATGTTTTCGTCATTCTGGTGGTGTCAGCTTAGTGTTTGATAGGTCCATTCTCCCCCTTTTCCCCGTTTCAAGACCTTGCCAGCGTATAGGGTTTTGTGCAGGCTCGGGAAATCTGTCAGATAATTGCTGGCGGATTTGGGTGAAGCGTATATGGAGCTGTCTGAGCGCGATGAATCCCTCTTGAAATACTCCAATAACTGCAAAGTAAGTCATGCCAGTGTCCGGTGGCTTACGGAAAGGCAAAAACACCCAGCACGTACGCCCACCACAGATGGATTATGCACACTGTGCAGCAACATACCGCTTGAGCAGTGTGGGCGAAACAACTAGCATCCGTGGGGAAGAAGGGAGGAAGGTTAAGGGGGTTAGGAAAGGCACCCAATCTTTTTCAGCCCTTTTAAATCTCATAAACTTAATTCTAAAATTTGACGCGTCTCAGCCATTTTAAATCTGATAAATCTGAATTTTGGCAGTCATTTTACGGGCATTAGCTTTTACGTGACAAACAGAACAACTGTTTCATCAAATCGATTATCAGGTCATTAAAGAATGGATAGTGTTGTGGTGGTCATGTTGTCGTTTCCGGGGATCACTAAAGAAAAACAGAATGAAAACAAAAGCGCTTTTTTTTTTTTCACTACTGCCTTTCGTTAAACTCGCAATTACGAGTCTTGGATGACATTAGCTTGATTTTAAGGTCACAGCATTAAGATTGTTGGAACTTCTTAATTTTAAGATCATAGCATTAAGATTGTCGAAACTTCTTGATTTTTAAGGTCACAGCATTAAGATTGTTGGAACTTCTTGATTTTAAGATCATACATTAGATTGTCGAAACTTCTTGATTTTTAAGGTCACAGCATTAAGATTGTTGGAACTTCTTAATTTTAAGGTCATAGCATTAAGATTGTTGGAACTTCTTGATTTTAAGGTCATAGCATTAAGATTGTTGGAACTTCTTGATTTTAAGGTCACAGCATTAAGATTGATGGAACTTCTTGATTTTAAGGTCACAGCATTGAGCTTTTTGGAACTGAAGTTCGTTGTCGTATCTTCGAGAAATTTGTTTACTCTGTCTACGTATAATCTCATGAAACAGCTCCCGATTTGGGGACGGTAAGGTCCAGGGACCTAAAGGCAGAAACAGCTGAAAAGAGTTCCAGCTGACATAGTCAAGCAGGAACAAAGGTGACCTTCGTAAGACTTAAAGTTCTTCCTTTTTTTTTTTTTGCAATTGGTGGAAAGGAAGCGGAAGTCAAAGGGTTAAGACATCTGTCACAAGGGTGACTTGGCTTTGAGACGGCGGAGGCGCGGCTCGGATCCACGTGGTTACAATGTAATGCGGGCAATAGCAGAAACGCCCGAATACCCTAGAGGTCTGGATTCGGAGTGGGTGGTGAGGGGAGTGTGTGTGTGTGTGTGTGTGTGTGTGTGTGTGTGTGTGTGTGAGAGAGTAGAGTGGAGGAGAGAGAGAGAGAGAGAGAGAGAGAGAGAGAGAGAGAGAGAGAGAGAGAGAGAGAGAGAAAGTAACAGCAGTTAAGATATTCAAGTGTCATGACCTTGACACAGTATTAGAATGTATACATTTTCGGGCCAAACACTTGATTGACAGAGGCTTCTGCTCTCTGCTGTTTCGCCAACAAACTGTAACATTACTTTAAAAAAAATGTTATTTTGTATTGTTTCCTTAAGACTCACATCCTTACATAGACTAAATTAGACCTAAATGAAAAAAAAAAAAAAAAAAAAAAAAAAAAAAAGAAAGAAAGTATTTTAGATATGGCTTTGTATTGTGGACACATACATGTACAATGATTTCGAGGCATTAATACGAGCATGCTCACAGTCTTACTCGCAAAATTTATACAAATTAAATGAATAAATCTTTGTTATTCTTCTGTATTAAAACAAAATCTTAATACAAAATCGCCTTCTGATGTTCTGAAAATGGTAAACCAAATAAGCAATCACTTTCGGCCCTGTGGTTTAGAAAAACGAACAGAACAGTAACCAGAGAAAACAGGGAAAAAAGAATAAGTACGCGTATTTAATACAACCAGACAAGACAGGCGCAAATTTTCGGCAACTGGCCTTTGCCAAGCATAAGATCACAAACAAACAAACAAACACCAGATACAAAAAGTAGGGTTTGTTTATTTGTGATCTTACGCTTGACAAGACCAGTTGCCGAAAATTTGCGCTGTCTTGTCGGTTGTATTAAATACGCGTACTTATTTTTTTTTTTTTTTCTTTTGTTACTGTTTGCTTGAACGCGGGCAGTCACACTGTTTGGAAGAAAGTAGCAATATTTGGAGTAATGACGAATTATATATGACGATATTTCGTGGCTGCAATGATTTCTAAGGGAAACAATGCTTTGAACGTCATGAACTGTACAGACATAATCCTAATATACTTAAAACTATTGGCTTCAACAAAGTGGGGTCTTTCTTCCACTAAATTTGGCGCACGGTATGTGTCAGCAAGCACGGTTTTCCACAAGATCCTATTCCTGTGCAAGCAAAATCGTGTTTTTCGTGGAAAAAAAGACCTTTTTTAAAATGGCTCGACCATTTCGTGTTTTTCATACACAGGAATGTTATTGTCGGATTTCAACGACAAAGATGCGAGATGTTTGGCCCTGGATAAGAAGTTATTGTTGTTTAACACCTTTGCCACCTGCACCTATCTACCAACTGCAAAACTTAAACCCTTTGATCCCTCAGCTGAGGAGAGTCAAAGGGTTAAGTTTTTGCTCTTCCAGCATGGTTGACAAAGAAGGATGCTGTTGGACAGGCTGCAGGAGTCATATGGTTTAAAGCCCAGCTGACTGTGCAGAGCCATATCAGGGTTATAACCATCTCAAAAAGCACATCATACCTCAGTGGAAAAAGACAGAGAAAGACAGAGAGGAAGGAAGTGGGAAGCGAGGGAAAGAAAGAGAGAGAAAGAGAGAGAGTGTGTGTGTGTGTGTGACAACGGCAGAGAGAGAGAGAGAGAGAGGGGGGGGGGAGGAGAGAGAGAAGACAGAGAGACAGAGATACAGAAAAACACAGGAGGGAGGGAGAGAGAGAGAGACAGGACAGAGAGGGAAAGAGAGGAGAGGTTAGAGAGAGTGAGAGAGAGAGAGAGAGAGACAGACAGAAAACAGAGACAGAGAGAGAGGCAGACAGACAGAGAGATAGAGATAAAGAGACACAAAGAGAGACAAAGAAGAGAGAGAGAAAGAGAGAGAGACAGACAGACAGACAGAAACAGAGACACAGAGAGAGGCAGACAGACAGAAAGATAGAGATAAAGAGAGACACAAAGAGAGACAAAGACAGGGAGACAAAGACAGAGAGAGAGAGAGAGAGGAGAGAGAAGAGAGAGAGAGAGAGAGAGAGAGACAGACGTATAAGGTAGAAAGATAAACTCTAGGAGAGCTAAACAATCAGAAGGTCTTCAGAAGAAGTAACCCTTTAGACAAGTGTTCTCGGCCCTGATATTCCTTACACTCTCGGGGGCCGGGCCCATCAGGTCATGAACTCTTGGATGCCCTTTGTGTTGTCTATTTTTTTACCCACGCCGGGGAGCGAACCTGGGCGATTCTGCGCTTCAGAACTGCGGTACGCGGTTTTACCAATGTGCTAACGGGGCACACATCATCTGTAGGGAATTTAATCCTTATGAAGTTCACTTTATGGTTCCTCCTTGCCAGATCCATGTTGAGCTTTTCTGCTGCCTCTGCCATCGCTTTGAGGCTGTGTCTCTTCTTCCCAGAAATGGCGAGTTGGTTTCATGTGATCTTAAGCGGAGGGTGCCCACAAACCCTCTTGCCCCACGACTTTATGGCGAAGATTTTGACCGCAGACCTGCTTTCTCAGGGTGCTGGCAAGACCGGCGTATTTTTCGGTCTTGTAGATATGTGCTTCTTCCATTCTGCTTTCGTATGGCACAGTGAGTTCTATCAGAATCACTTGTTTCGAGGAGTCAGAGTGGAGAGCGATGTCTGGTCTCATGCCTGTCTTGCTGATGACATCTGGGTAATTTCTCCACTCTGGGAGGTCTGCTGTACACTCCCAGTCGACTGCTCCATCCAGAAGACCCTTTGGCAATGTGCTGGTTGTCATAGCACTTTCGGGCCAGACCTGTTTCCCTCCTGCTTTGTAGAACGTTGTCATAGCAATTGGTGCGTTTGGGGTCATGGTTTTTTTCGCTAACCACGTCTGTGATCACTTTCAGAACTTGGTTGTGCCTCCATGTATACCTTCCTTGGGCTAGCGCTACTTTGCAAGAGCTTAGGACATGTTCCACTGTTTGTTTCTTCTGACAGAGCGGACATGCTGGGTCGTCTGATTTCCCCCATTTCACTAAGTTTGCATTCGAGGGGAGCAGGTCATATACAGATCTGAGGAGGAAGCTTATCCTTAGAGGAACCATGTGCCACATATCGTTCCAGCTGAGACTTCTTTGGAGTGCACTGTCCCATGTTGTCCATTGCCCCTGTTGACCTTGCTGGACTGCCTTCTGCACTCTTTTGACATCTTCTTCTTCCTTCAACTCCTGTATTATCATGTCTCTTTTTTCCTTCCCTTTGGCTTTGGACCACCACTGCATTTTTGTTGCTCCCAGTCCCTGTCTGTTGGTTTGCGTGTGTCCAATTATTTCTTTGATGCTGAGGTTTCTCTTGGCATTGTTTACAGCCTCTTGGACTTTCCACTTTCTGCCAGTTCTCAGCTTTGGATGAACTGATCTCACGATATTGTCTTCCGATTCCTCCAGCATCACAAATCACTGATTACGTTCTGTAAAAATTGAAATCAAGCTGAGGTTGCTTACACATCTTGACCTCATGTGCTTACCCTGATAGGTCATTCAACTCCCACCCAGCAACAACATGAGGGCTGTTGCTTTCAGGAAAAAGTTCTTTTTTTAAAGGTAGTTTACTTTTGGTTGACGGTGATTTCATTTGGAAGTAACCGAAGCCTGAGATGATGTTCGTCAACCTGTCTCATCTGCCTCAGTAATGATGACATGTTGATAACAACAACAATAATAACGATGATGATGATCATGACGACGATGAATAATAATAATAAGAATGTGATACTGATAATGATGATGATGATAATAATAATAAAAAATAATACTAACATTAATAATGATGATGATGATCATGGTGATGATGATGATGAAGATGGTATGGATACTACTACTACTACTACTACTGACGATAATTTCATCCGATATGATTTTACGGCTGTTTTTCTTTATTTGCACCTTAGATTTGCAAGGTAAACGGTGAGCATGGTTTTTTACTTGCTGTCTTTTATGTTAATCGGGTCGTCGTTTTTGACGTGGTGTTAGCCCTGATAGGGCTCTAGTAGTCGGCTGGGCTATAAAGCAATATGAACTTGAACTAATGATGACGACGACGACGACGACGATGATGATGATGAAGAAGAAGAAGATGATGATAGTGTAAGCACAGTAAAGTGATGACCAGGAAAAGTGCAATGGAAACAACATACCCAATATTTTGCAAGCCAGGCTCGAACTCAGGCCCCAAGCCAAGCCTACACACCACAAGACCTCTTAACAACAGGAATACTTACCAGAGAAACAGATAAGAGAAAGCTCGAACTTTGCCTCTGGAGATGTTTACTACAATTTACCCGCTCAGTGCTTGGTTCAGAAATCGTAGTGAATTTAGTAGGCCTACTAAGCTTACTTGAAATCATGCCGTTCTTGTGTTGCTGTGTCTGCGATGCCAGAATAAAATTTAAAAAAAGGCATAAAATCCACTGTAATGACAACATCAAAAGCACCAGATCAAAAAGAAAAAAATGAAAAAATAACGAATCAACAACAATTAACAACAAAATACCATAGGCACCAGCAAGCAAAAGATTGTTCAAAATAAGCAGAACAGGATGCTGCAGAAGCGCAAAATGCAAAATTTTAGAGAGACAGAGAGAAGAGAGAGAGAGAGGTATGCGTGTGTGTGTGTGTGTGTGCGCGCGCGCGTACGTACGTGTGTGTGTGTGTGGGAGAGAGAGAGGAGAGAGGAGAGAGAGAGAGAGAGAGAGAGAGAGAGAGAGAGAGAGAGAGAAGAGGAGAGAGAGAGAGGTGTAATCATAAGGTGTAATTATCATATTACTACAATAATTTCTGTTTAACATGTTAGTTACATACAACAATCACACACTGGCAGACACATGCAAACATGCGCACACACTTTTCTTCTTATACTCCCAAGTAATGATTTCATCGTTACATCTGCGGTCTCCAATGCGTTGGACTCGTGGTCGGGATGACGTGCAGAATTTGACGTCCTCAAGGAGCTTACGTCACGCTGGAACAGGAAGTTGTCACACTGCCGACGTCACAGGCTCGTTTCATGATCTGCTGTTGGTGGCTTCGGCGGGAACTTCGAAAAGTATTGTTTAGTAAATAAATGTGTACGCCCCAATCGTGTTTTTCTGAACTCTACTTACCTAGCTACATGTAGTTGTTTTTTTAAGCCTGTGCCTGATGTTAACATGTGATAGCATGCCGACAGTCATGTGTGAACAAACTTTAACACATAACAGATCATTAGTACTTATCAAATACTTTTATCCTTCCAGTTTCCAGTGACGATTAAATTTGATACCGGCTCGTAAAATATGACAGTTTCGATGAAAGGATCTGTCTAATAGAGTCTAATGTCAATCTTTTCTTACATTTCATTTCTTAAATTTTCATAAAGTTCCATTTCATACTTTTTTACTTTATAATCATTTTTACACACAATATACGCAGAAATGGCCCGTAAAATAAGACAGTTTCGAAGAAAGGGTCTCCCTAGTAGTATCACTTTGTTTTCTAGTTATTTATTTTTTTCACATTAATTCGTTTCTTACTTAATCTCATTTTATAACTCTTTATACACACTATAAGCATAAGAGTTGTCTCCGTATCTAAAGCTGACACACGTAAAGACGTCTGTATATTTAAAGTAGTTACTCTGATGCTCTTCCACAACCATTCCTTACATCCTTTTTAACTCTTCGACTTCCTTGCCCAATCCACCACCTGCAAAAACTTAACCCTTTAACTCTGTCATTTTCTCTACCAGCTTCTTTATTAAGGTTTTATTTAGCTATCATGGCTGATGTGTGATGATGCAGAGAGCTGGTGGATGGGATAAGGAAATCCAACAGCTCACCGGCAAGGGAATCAACGGATTAATGACACAACTGTACGTAATACAACTGTTAGCAGTATTTCTTTTATAGCAGACCTTACACTTCTTTATTCTGTTTGCACTGACAACAAAAACTACACTGACAACCCAACGACTCTCTACCTTCGTATCTACTCTCTCTCTCTCTCCCTCTCTCTCTCTCACGCTCAAGCGCGCGCATACACGCACACACACACTAAAGGTGATAATGGCCTACTACTAACGATCTGCAGTCTTCCTCCTTCGTTTGACGCACGAAGCAGACACAAGACATCTCTCTCTCATCGAGCTGCCGCAAGGAGCCGGATACACGTGTACAATAATCAGGTTATTGCGTCATCAGTAGATTTACGTCTGTCGCGTTCATCTCGAAATAACACGCCAGACATTGAACTCGAAAATATAATAAAAAAAAAACATACATCTGCCATCGTTTTTCTCACGCGTCTAACAACGACTATTTTGAGTAACTAGGCAACGACGGCAACAAAGAAAGTCGGTCGGTAACTAATTTTCTCTCCCTGTTCTGCTGTAATACTGCAACACTTTCTCGTTCTTTCTTTTTTCTTTTTCTTTTCTTTTCTTTTCTTTTTTTTTTTCCCCACGCTCCGACCAATTTGCTTTCTCATCAATCATTAACGCGCAAGGGGATTCGCACAACACAGCCTAGCCGAAAGGTGCTGTTAGGGCGCTCAGGGCCGGCTGGGTCAGTTGCCAGTGCTGCGGGACTCAAGATTTCATGTTTCGAGTTCAATCCTACCCCTCAACGTGTAAGTTGGCTTGTTCGCTCGCCCGTCTTAACCCTTTGACTCCCCGCAGCTGCAGGAAGTTGGTGGATAGGGTGAGGGAATTGACTCCCCGCAGCTGCAGGAAGCTGGTGGATAGGGTGAGGGAATCAAAAGGGGTACGTTTTTGCTTTCCTACCATGGTTGGCGATACAGGATGCTGGTGGACAGGGTGCGGGAGTCAAAGGGTTAATTCTTTTTTGACTCCCTCGCCCTATACAGCAGCATCCTGCATTAACAACGCTGCTAGCAAAGCAAAACCGTAACCCTTTTTGACTTCTTGTAGGAAGTTGGTGGACAGGGTGCGGGAGTCAAAAGCTTAGTTGGTGGACAGGGTGCGGGAGTCAAAGGCTTAAGTTTTGAAATTGGTGGACAGGGTGCGGGAGTCAAAGGCTTAAGTTTTTGAAATTGGTGGACAGGGTGCGGGAGTCAAAGGCTTAAGGTTTTGAAATTGGTGGACAGGGTGCGGGAGTCAAAGGCTTAAGTTTTTGCAGTTGGTGGACAGGTGCGGGAGTCAAAGGCTTAAGTTTTTGCAGTTGGTGGACAGGGTGCGGGAGTCAAAGGCTTAAGGTTTTGAAATTGGTGGACAGGGTGCGGGAGTCAAAGGCTTAAGTTTTTGCAGTTGGTGGACAGGTGCGGGAGTCAAAGGCTTAAGTTTTTGAAATTGGTGGACAGGGTGCAGAAGTCAAAGGCTTAAGTTTTTGCAGTTGGTGGACAGGGTGCGGGAGTCAAAGGCTTTTAAGTTTTTGAAATTGGTGGACAGGGTGCGGGAGTCAAAGGCTTAAGTTTTTGAAATTGGTGGACAGGGTGCCG
>CM060306.1:128206448-128261448 GCA_030674185.1 Monoplex corrugatus | reverse complement strand
CTTTCAAAATACGCTGCAACTAATTTTATGAAATCATCAATGTTTGACAGAACGTTGGAAGATCCTTCTTTCAAAATACGCCGCAAATCGTTTTGTGAAATTATAAACGTTTGACAGAAAATATTGAAAAATCTTTCTTTCCAAATATGCCTGCAACTAGTTTAGCGAAATTATCAATATTTAGCTGCCACAACTCGTCACGTGATATAGCCAATTTTTGGCAGAACTTGGGAAACGCTATTTCATAAAAACAAAACAAAACAAACAAACAAAAAACCATTACCAGATACAGCAGTGTGCGGTAGCTGAAGTACATTTATATATACAAGGTCCGTTTTGAAGGTCACAATCCCTAAATTGCCCAAATTCATTATCAGTTTCTTTGGTGATGATGATGGCTTCTTTGCGTCTCAAATTCGGTGGAAAAGAGCTGTTAAGTTCAGCATATATATTTTATGTGTATAGATGAACCTATGCCTGGTTTGAATCTGGTCTCTGGTCTGTCACAAAACAACATGCACCCTGGATATACGAAAAAATCCTTTTTACTGTTTCATCGCCCAACGAATGCCCACTAAATGTTACAGTGGTCCAGAAAGATCAGTATCATTTTAATGGCTTGACCAGCTGTACATGTATCTGTCTGGATACAACGGTCCAAAAACAGTTCAGAGCTGTACTACTAACTGTTATTGCAAAACAAAATAAAACCGAACCAGACCGGCGTAACCATCTTCAGCTGTCGAGATATAATTCAAAACGGCCTGACCATCTTTTGCTATGTACACAGTTCAAAACGGCCTTAACATCTTCAGCTATGTACACAATTCAAAATGGCCTGACCATCTTTAGCTATGTACATAATTCAAAACGGCCTTAACATCTTTAGCTATGTAACGATTCAAAACGGCCTGAAAATCTTTAGTTACGTATACAATTCAAAACGGCCTGACCATCTTTAGCTATGTACACAATTCAAAACGGCCTGAAATACTTTAGCTATGTACACAATTCAAAACGGCCTGACCATCTTTAGTTATGTACACAGTTCAAAACGGCCTTAACATCTTTAGCTATGTACACAATTCAAAAACGGCCTTAACATCTTTAGCTATGTACACAATTCAAAACGGCCTGACCATCTTTAGCTATGTACACAATTCAAAACGGCCTGACCATCTTTAGTTATCTGGACATAATTTCAGATGGCTGACAATCTTTAATTATATTAACATAATGAAAAATAGCCTATCTTTATCTAGAAATAATTCAAAACGGCCTGATCATCTTTTAGTTATCTAAAACAAAACAAAACAAAAAACGAAACAAACAAAAACAACAACAACAACAACAAAGAAACCTTGACCATTTTATCTAAAAATGAGTTGAAATTACCTGACCATTATTAGTTATTTGTTAATAGAAAATGCTTTAAAATGGCCTGACCATTTTCAATTCACCCCTTCTCTCTTCATCTCTCCTGTCACCATCTTAACCACCTCCAGCCTCCCAGTCTTTGTGTTCTGCGTCCCTTTATAAAACACATGGGGCACATCAAGAGGGGGTCGATGAGCCTTGAACATACAACCATCTCTTTACACACACACACACCCCCTCCTTCACCTCCTCTCCTTCCGACACCCTCCCTTCCTTCCTTCTTTTCACGACTCAACACCTTCGGTCCCCAACTGTTGGTGATGGCTCGATCGATCAAGGACACACACACACACACACACACACACACACACACACACTTCATCCTGCTCATTGGAGTCATGAAACGAACGCAAACATACTGAAAGATTTGGCAAGCTAAAAATAGTTACGTTTAAAAAAAAACAACGAAACAAAACAAAACAGAGTTCCATTAAAATGATTGCTTATATTCATTCATTCACTTGTTTACCTATCTACATATTCATGATTTGCTTTCAATCCCCCCCCCCCCCCAGCTATTCACACACCCTACTCCCCTCCTGTCCCATCCCCCACTCAGATCGTGTATGCTTTGTGCCCTGGAGGTTTCCTCGTTTTGGTAATGGAGGTTTCCTCGTTTTGGGTAATTGCTTTGGTGAATGATGAGAGAGAGCATGCCTTGATTTCATTCTACAATCAAGATTTGGCGCCTTAATAATTTCATTATCATTACTATTTACTTATTATTCATCCACTCCCCATAATGTGGGTGTGGGGGGGGGGGGGAGGTCAGAATAAAGTATGGGCTCAAACAATGAGCGATATTCATATGCAAGGGAAGAATCAGCATCATATTTGGTCTTTTAATAACGGATCCTGATCAAATTTGGCTATACGGCCTGGACCACACGGTCTGAGTGAAATGGAAGTAGTGCGTGTATACATAGGCTGTATAATCTATTTTGGGGGGGGGGGGGGGCACAATAACGAGAAAAGTGAACACATTTCAGTGAAGCGGTCTTATACCTTTTCCTTCATAGACTCAACAACAGTGATAAAATCTTAGGCCCTAGAGGAGGCATCACCTTTATAAACTTGAAAAAAAAGAGTCGTTAGCTTTGAAGGCTGCAAGAACTCACATCGAAATGAGATTAAAAAATATATAAAAAAAAATACAGAAACACTGAGACTAAAAAAAATATATAAAAAAATACAGAAACACTATTATCTGAAATCTAAACGCTTATTTCTTGCTGTTTTATAAATCTCTCCCCTATCTATAATCCCACAAAACGTTTGCAGTATGTTCACGCACATAGTCACAACCACATAATTCACGCTGACACTGACGTACACCCTTAATAATACCAACCTCCTTGTGAGGTGATACCGATGGATTCGTTGTTAGACTGATCAGGAGGGGCAACAGACACAGGTCACAGCCACACTTCTTTCCAATTCTGCGTCTACACTTCCAGACACCCCTCCGACACCCACCACCCTTGTCAGTCCCTCCCCTACCCCACTGATCTTAACCCTTTGACTACCACACCTTGACCACCAGCATCCTGCATTGCCAACCATGCTAGCATTGAAGCAAAAACCTTAACCCTTTGATTTTTCTCACCCTATCCCCCAGCTTCCTGCAAGAAGCTGGTGGATAGGGTGAGGAAATCAAAGAGTTAAGTTTTTGCAATTGGTTATTTAAATAGGGTGCCGGAGTCAAAGGGTTAACAATCGATACGTATTTCATGCTGATTTTTACTTTATCCGTCTTAGTTGCTTTATTTACGTATCGATTTCCCTGAAATTAATTTGGGAAGGTAGAACCTGCTTAAACCTCCGACTCCCGCACCCTATCCACCAATCGCAAAAACTTAACCCTTTGACTCCCTCACCCTATCACCAGCTTCCTGTAAGAAGCTGGTGGATAGGGTAAGGGAGTCAAATGGTTAAGTTTTTGCTTTGCTCACACGGTTGACAATGCTGGATGCTGGTGGACAGGGTACAGGGGTCAAAGGGTTAATGTTGACGTCATGTTTTATTTACTAGTACATCTACTACGCTGGGGTGGAAGATAACTGGAAAGGGGGTTTCCCCCACTTGAAATGGTCTAAATCTGAAAGAAATTAAATAAAAAGTCTGTTTAGAGCAACTGCTGAGATGACCTATTGCAAAAATTAACAATCTTTTACATTTCCAATTGTCGTGTTGTTGCATTGCCGACAAACTAACCAAGCAACAACAACATTAATAACAAAGAATGAAAAGAAGGGAAGAAAAGCAAAGAAAGAAACCGATAATGAAAATGAGAAAAAGACACCCTCCCCCTCCCTCACACTCAAAAAAAAAAAAAAAAAAAAAAAAGGTACACACACACACATACAACACAAAAAACAAAAAAAAAAAAATCAAAACAGACTCAAAGTTTGCAGCATCACATACGATTTCTGGGCCGTTTCTTGACTGATTTTTGGCAGATGTGGACAAGCCTAACGAGTACTCAAGAATGCACAGACTTTGAAATCAATGCCCGATCACAATGAATTTATAGCTTTTACATCTTACGATTGCATGTCGCAGTCTATGAAAACCGTAACTGTCATGAACTGGTACTGTTTGTACAAACATCTCATATCTTAAAATTTCCAACTGATCCCTCGTAACTATTGTCTTTGCGCTTCTTCCTCCCCGGGCCTTTCATCACATATAGTTTAATTAAGCCCAGACCTAAAGGATCATTTAAAATTGGTGTATGCAAATGTCAAATAATACTAAATTCTATCACGGAATGCCATCCTATTACATCAAAAAATGCGGATTCTCGTGAGCGTGAAGGTTAGCAAAAGTATTAGGTTCCTGTGGCATAAATTACAGGAGGTCCCAAAGCTATTTTTGCAGTACCTGGTGGGAAAGTTCTGGGATCTTTGGTGGGATTCTGCTGTGGTATCTGGTGAGATACTTCTGGGATTCCTGATGGGATACTTCTGTGTTCCAAGTAGTTATTTCTGGGGCTGTCAATGAGATACTTGCAGCACACAGATATGATGAAATTTCCAACTGAAGTGTAGCATGTAAGATTACCTCAAGCATTCTGTCCATGTTGGGACCACTGATTCTGATGACAAAAAAAGAGATATTTGGAATGGATATTTGTATATCCTACACTATTTTGCACAAGTAATAAATACAGACCAAAAAAGTTGCTTGATTTGATCAATTAATGCTTGTATTTATTATAGTACATGGTGGAAAATGTAAGTTTTACACTTTTCAATAAAATAATCTATCAGATTTCATAGTGTGTCTTTGATTTTTGTTTAACATCTCTTGGAAGCGGATTTATGTCTAATGGAACCCAAACATTCTTGAAATGTATGTTACATGTTTTCTTCTTCTTCTTTAAAGATTTTTTTAGTGGCAGGGGGTGGGGTATTTTATT
Organism: Monoplex corrugatus; assembly: GCA_030674185.1. Classification (NCBI taxonomy): domain Eukaryota; kingdom Metazoa; phylum Mollusca; class Gastropoda; order Littorinimorpha; family Ranellidae; genus Monoplex; species Monoplex corrugatus. Next base: position 128,256,590 of record CM060306.1, on the reverse strand, counting down.
TTAGACACATATGCACACTTATGTATATAGTTAGATGCCTGCTACCCAGTTTTCATCAGCTTGAGGCTATGTGACATGTGGATTATCTATGGTTTCTTTGGCCCTTGCAGTTATACATTATGTATCTAATATATAAATGAAGTGAGTGTGCAGTCTATGTAAATCTGGGGTGTGTGTGTGTGTGTGTGTGTGTGTGTGTGTGTGTGTGGTGTGTGTGTGTGTGTTTGAGTGTGTGTGTGTGTGTGTGTGTGTGTGTGAGAGTGTGTGTGTATATGTGTTTGAGTGTGTGTGTGTGTGTGTGTGTGTGTGAGAGAGAGAGTGAGTGAGTGTGTGTGTGTGTGTGTGTGTGTGAGAGAGAGAGAGAGAGAGAGAGAGAGAGAGAGAGAGAGAGAGAGAGAGAGAGAGAGAGAGAGAGAGAGAGAGAGTGTGCATGTCTGCTTATGAGCACACATGCATAATTATAAGCAGTCACTTTCTGACTGCATGATTTCATCCAATACTTACACACCAAGCAGTAAGTCACAGAAGCCGACATATGGATGCATCTATAAATTAGCATCAAAATGCACAAATGCACCAACTCATAATACGTTAGTCACTGCCTTGTATGAATTATTCTACTGAACACAAAACAAACACAGAATAAATAATCAGAAGAGAGACAAAATCACAACAGAACGAAAGAAAAATAATAAAACACATTCTCAAAAACTGAAGAAACATCAATCAATCCAAGGGTAAATCAACAAAACCAATTCATGATTAACAGCTTTATTTCAGCAAACATAACAAATAAAAGTAATGACCACTCACAAACTTACATCTAGTATCAATATTCGACAAGATCTGTACATGAAACTGTACACACTTAATGTGTCATACACAGTACGATACATATCATGTAAAATATAAACTGATAACAAATAAAAATAAATCAATCATACAATTATGCCCACATGAGTAGAAATAAACTAAGGATACAATACGTTAGGACATTTCATCCTGGAGGGATTATGGTGAGCGAAATTAGCAGGTCTGCAGGTAATGTAACGTTTTTTACAACTGTTCTGTATAAATTGTTTTTTTTTACAAATCAACCCTTCTCATTAAATGAAACATATGTGGATGAGATTCCTTTAACAAACACAGTTTGCGAAAACAAAACTGTAGATGGTTCTACTATCTACTCTCCAATTCAGCGTGTATGTACTAAGTATTAAAGTCAATAAAATATTTTCTCCCTTTGCATAAACCTCAAGTCAATCTGTATCAACATTCAAAACTGTTACTGACGGTGACACTGACAGCTCTATCTTTCTGACTGGAATTAAAGCAGCCCTCTTTCCTAGAGATAGATGAATCAGTAGAAAGAATGGCACAATCTCAAAATTCCAACAAAGCAACATGCTGAAGTGGAAAAGCAAGATGAGCCAAGCAAACTTTGAAAAAAATTGATAAGCTAAGCAAAATTTGAAAAATTTGATGAGCCAAGCAAAATTTGAAAAATTTGATGAGCCAAGCAAAATTTGAAAAATTTGATGAGCTTGCAAATCAAAGGGATTTTCGGAGTGCAGTTTGAAATTTCTATCCAAGCAAAGCCAAAATGATTGAAAGAATAAAATTTATTACATCATAAAAGACTTGTGTTCTCTCACAAGTAACGTCTACTAAATTCTTTTCTATCCATTCTCAGGTAAATCTACTAAATTCTTTTCCATCCAAGCAAAGCTAAGATGACTGAAATAATGGTAATCAATTAAATAATAAAAGACATTTGTTCGCTCACAAGCAATGTCTACCAAGTCCTATCTGGATTTATGACAGATCTCAAAGCACAGGATTTATTTCAAAGCACAGAATTTATTTATTTATTTATTTAATGGTACATCTCAAAGCACAAGTTTTATTTATTTATCTATTTATTTAATGGTACATCTCAAAGCACAGGTTTTATTTATTTATTTATTTAATGGTACGTCTCAAAGCACAGGTTTCATTTATTTATTTATTTATTCATTTGTTTGTTCATTTATTTGTGTATTTAATTTTCAATCTTCTTTATTTTCAAGGTGATGAGCAGAGCTCAACATTATCATAGCAATAAAGGCATAGCAGACCTGAACAGCTAGGTAACATTTGATTACACAGGATAAAAAGTTTCACAATTAGTCTACAATTCTTTTCTTTCAACATTGCTCTTGAAAACAGAATTACAAGAAAGCTCTTTCAACATTGCTCTTGAAAACAGAATTACAAGAAAGTGATTTCTGTCATTTTGATGTCACTGTTTGCAGTGAACTGAAGTGTTATTTAAATGAACACGCATTGTTAAAGCTCTAAGGACTGAAGGAAGGAGCACCCTAGTGAATGTGGAACATGTAGTTCTTTTTTCTTTTTTTTTGCACACACCTTTCATACCTGAAGAACATTGGTGGTTTCAAACTCAAATATTTACATGTCACGCTAACATACCAAATTCATTGAACATAATAAAATAAATGCAGACTCTACAGTTCAATAATAATACTTCTGACTGGAAATGAATACACACTTGTGTGTTTGAAAAGGATCAACATAATACGTGTTGATAATTGACACAAATATCTGGAAAGTGTGTCACAGTGAAGAAAATAGATGAACACAGCTTTTTTTTTTGTCGTATGCTGATGTACATCATTGCTCACTTACTGTTTTGCCATTCTTATTTACTTGACGTTAGACATTACTTTGGGGATGTGAAAACTGACAGTGTAAGCTGCAAATCCTTCCAAGTGAAAGTGAATGCTCACATACTGTTGACTAAGTGTAATATCACACAGGATAAAATTGGTAATAAAGTATGCACTATGCACACAAAAACGTTCACACGTAAACACACATATTCTCTCTCCTATATGCGCTTACTAATTCTCATGTGCACATACAGGCACAGCACGTGCACACATACACACCACCAGACAATATTACATCTACCAATTCTCACTGAATGTCATGTGGGTATAGCACGCACACATGCACATGCGTGCACACACACACACACACATATACCACACACACACACGCGTGCAGTCATGCACACTGTCTCGGGAATAGGCAGTATGAAAAAAAACTTTGGACTACATCACAGCTCTTCATCATGGATTACATGTCTTCTGTGTCATGGACAAGTTATGTTAACCATTTTATACTAAATTTCTCACTTGTTCAACAATTTTTCATTTCTGATGTACCATAAAAGAGATGAAAAAGTAAACAGTTCTCTCGATATGTCCGTGTTTTGGCAGTGATTCAGTTAAACGTTTACTATGCATCTAATCTGTTCCTGAAACCAATGTTTTTAGTCAGTAGTGAATAAATGAAATATATTTACTTGCATACGATCTAACATCTCCATGATTCTAGATCTAGAATGTCATACTCATGAGTAGCTTGTGATTAAAAAAAAAAGTGAAAAATAATTTTTTTCCAGTGTCTAGTTTTTTTTTTGATTCTTCCCGATTGTCTGAATCATTACCAAAACTGACAGTTTTATTCTGTTTCTTTCCAACTGTCTGAATCATTACCAACACTGATAGTTTTATTCTGTTTCTTTCCAACTGTCTGAAACATTACCAAAACTGACAGTTTTATTCTGTTTCTTTCCAACTGTCTGAATCATTACCAACACTGATAGTTTTATTCTGTTTCTTTCTGACTGTCTGAAACATTACCAACACTGATAGTTTTATTCTGTTTCTTCCCAACTGTCTGAATCATTACCAACACTGATAGTTTTATTCTGTTTCTTTCTGACTGTCTGAATCATTACCAACACTGATAGTTTTATTCTGTTTCTTCCCAATTGTCTGAATCATTACCAACACTGATAGTTTTATTCTGTTTCTTTCTGACTGTCTGAAACATTACCAAACACTGATAGTTTTATTCTGTTTCTTTCTGACTGTCTGAAACATTACCAACACTGATAGTTTTATTCTGTTTCTTTCTGACTGTCTGAAACATTACCAACACTGATAGTTTTATTCTGTTTCTTTCCAACTGTCTGAATCATTACCAACACTGATAGTTTTATTCTGTTTCTTCCCAATTGTCTGAAACATTACCAACACTGATAGTTTTATTCTGTTTCTTTCCAACTGTCTGAATCATTACCAACAATGATAGTTTTATTCTGTTTCTTTCTGACTGTCTGAATCATTACCAACACTGATAGTTTTATTCTGTTTCTTTCTGACTGTCTGAAACATTACCAACACTGATAGTTTTTATTCTGTTTCTTTCCAACTGTCTGAATCATTACCAACACTGATAGTTTTATTCTGTTTCTTTCCAACTGTCTGAATCATTACCAACACTGATAGTTTTATTCTGTTTCTTCCCAACTGTCTGAATCATTACCAACACTGATAGTTTTATTCTGTTTCTTTCTGACTGTCTGAATCATTACCAACACTGATAGTTTTATTCTGTTTCTTTCTGACTGTCTGAATCATTACCAACACTGATAGTTTTATTCTGTTTCTTTCTGACTGTCTGAAACATTACCAACACTGATAGTTTTATTCTGTTTCTTTCCAATTGTCTGAAACATTACCAACACTGATAGTTTTATTCTGTTTCTTTCCAACTGTCTGAAACATTACCAACACTGATAGTTTTATTCTGTTTCTTCCCAACTGTCTGAATCATTACCAACACTGATAGTTTTATTCTGTTTCTTTCTGACTGTCTGAATCATTACCAACACTGACAGTTTTATTCTGTTTCTTTCTGACTGTCTGAAACATTACCAACACTGACAGTTTTATTCTGTTTCTTTCTGACTGTCTGAAACATTACCAACACTGATAGTTTTATTCTGTTTCTTCCCAACTGTCTGAAACATTACCAACACTGATAGTTTTATTCTGTTTCTTTCTGACTGTCTGAAACATTACCAACACTGATAGTTTTATTCTGTTTCTTCCCAAATTGTCTGAAACATTACCAACACTGATAGTTTTATTCTGTTTCTTTCCAACTGTCTGAACATTACCAACACTGATAGTTTTATTCTGTTTCTTTCCGGCTGTCTGAAACATTACCAACACTGATAGTTTTATTCTGTTTCTTCCCAATTGTCTGAAACATTACCAACACTGATAGTTTTATTCTGTTTCTTTCCGGCTGTCTGAAACATTACCAACACTGATAGTTTTATTCTGTTTCTTCCAATTGTCTGAAACATTACCAACACTGATAGTTTTATTCTGTTTCTTTCCAATTGTCTGAAACATTACCAACACTGATAGTTTTATTCTGTTTCTTTCTGACTGTCTGAAATCATTACCAACACTGATAGTTTTATTCTGTTTCTTTCTGACTGTCTGAATCATTACCAACACTGATAGTTTTATTCTGTTTCTTCCCAACTGTCTGAATCATTACCAACACTGATAGTTTTATTCTGTTTCTTTCAATTGTCTGAAACATTACCAACACTGATAGTTTTATTCTGTTTCTTTCCAATTGTCTGAATCATTACCAACACTGATAGTTTTATTCTGTTTCTTTCCAATTGTCTGAAACATTACCAACACTGATAGTTTTATTCTGTTTCTTTCTGACTGTCTGAATCATTACCAACATGATAGTTTTATTCTGTTTCTTTCTGACTGACTGAAACATTACCAACACTGATAGTTTTATTCTGTTTCTTCCCAATTGTCTGAAACATTACCAACACTGACAGTTTTATTCTGTTTCTTTCTGACTGTCTGAATCATTACCAACACTGATAGTTTTATTCTGTTTCTTTCTGACTGTCTGAAACATTACCAACACTGATAGTTTTATTCTGTTTCTTTCCAATTGTCTGAATCATTACCAACACTGATAGTTTTATTCTGTTTCTTTCTGACTGTCTGAATCATTACCAACACTGATAGTTTTATTCTGTTTCTTTCTGACTGTCTGAAACATTACCAACACTGATAGTTTTATTCTGTTTCTTTCTGAATGTCTGAAACATTACCAACACTGACAGTTTTATTCTGTTTCTTTCCAACTGTCTGAATCATTACCAACACTGATAGTTTTATTCTGTTTCTTTCTGACTGTCTGAATCATTACCAACACTGATAGTTTTTATTCCGTTTCTTTCTACACTGATAGTTTTATTTCGTTTCTTTCTGACTGTCTGAAACCTTACCAACACTGATAGTTTTATTCTGTTTCTTTCCAATTGTCTGAAACATTACCAACACTGATAGTTTTATTCTGTTTCTTTCTGACTGTCTGAATCATTACCAACACTGATAGTTTTTATTCCGTTTCTTTCTGACTGTCTGAATCATTACCAACACTGATAGTTTTATTCTGTTTCTTTCTGACTGTCTGAATCATTACCAACACTGATAGTTTTTATTCTGTTTCTTTCTGACTGTCTGAATCATTACCAACACTGATAGTTTTATTCTGTTTCTTCCCAACTGTCTGAATCATTACCAACACTGATAGTTTTATTCTGTTTCTTTCTGACTGTCTGAATCATTACCAACACTGATAGTATTATTCTGTTTCTTTCCAACTGTCTGAATCATTACCAACACTGACAGTTTTATTCTGTTTCTTTCTGACTGTCTGAATCATTACCAACACTGACAGTTTTATTCTGTTTCTTTCTGACTGTCTGAATCATTACCAACACTGATAGTTTTATTCTGTTTCTTTCCAACTGTCTGAATCATTACCAACACTGATAGTTTTATTCTGTTTCTTTCTGACTGTCTGAATCATTACCAAACTGACAGTTTTATTCTGTTTCTTTCCAACTGTCTGAATACCTTACCAAACGAATTTATTCCGTTTCTTTCCAACTGTCTGAACCTTACCAAAACAGATAGTATTATTCTGTTTCTTTCCAACTGTCTAAAACCCATTACCAAAACAGATAGTATATTCCGTTTCTTTCCAACTGTCTGAAACCTTACCAAAACAGATAGTACTATTCCGTTTCTTTCCGACTGTCTGAAACATTACCAACACTGAGCTCATATGCCACTAATCCAAACACCAAGTCACTGTCAGATCACAGAATCACAAATGTAAATGCCACCCTAAGCTAAAACCTAGTATAGCACTGGGCACAGTCTTTTCTGATAAAAATGTAAGTCAGACACTGATTCCTGATAATGCGAACATCACATGGTCATGAAACTACGAGAGTAGTTTTTCGCTTGGTGTTACAGAAGCAATTAAAACGTCACCAGCCCTTGATTAAAAATGCTTTTGCGTAACAATAACCAAAGAGAACAAACAGTTACTGTGTAAAATGTTAAAGTGTTGTTATGGTATTATGATCTGAATAGGCTTTACACAAGTCACTAACACTAAGACTAGAAACGATCATGCAGCTTTTACACAAGTCACTTAACACTTAAGACTAGGAAACGAATCACTTGCAGCTTTTACACAAGTCACTTAACACTTAAGACTATGAACCTAATCACTCAACACTTAAGACTAGGAACTATCATACTACTTACTGAGTCATTTCACATTTAAGGTGCATGGACTATGGCACAGTGAAAACTTATCTATCTGAAATATGAGAAGGAATCTACCTACACTAAGAACTCTTTCAAGAAAACTGTGAGCTACTACTGTGCTGTCATTATTGCTTTCACTGTCATTCTGTGAACATTTCATGTTGTGCAAATGAAAATCAGTGTAAATGTTCTGAAAGCATATATCTTTAATTTTGTTCACAGTGCAAAAATATGTGACATTTCTGTAAGCTTAATATTCACTTTATTGTAACAACCTGCAATGCAGGAAATTAGACGCTTTGCAGGAACAATAAATGCCAACAAAATCATGACATACATATAAAATACAATATCTGTACATTGTCAATAAATAGACTGTTACAGATTTCAAACTATCATCCTTACAGTTTGACTGTAATGCGTGCTATATTCTCACATTTATTCTTATTTTGTCTCATACTTTTTCTACACACAGTCATAAGTTTTCACTGGCAATCCTAATTGTCCACTGTTACAATTTGCCACATGCCTGCACAAATCATTCATCATCACGACTTCTCACACATTCTTTTGGTCTCTTGATATCATTTTCATGTACTTCCAATCATTCACTGTTGTTATATAATCCTTAATCTCACACACCCTTTGATTGTTCACATTTCATTCTCAAATATCCTTTTACTGTCATCCTTCACAAAATATTGTTGCAGAGATTATCAAAAAGTAAAACCTACTGGGTAAAGAAACCAGGATGGTCAAGCCATAGTAACATTGTCCCTTTACAAGCACCTTCAGACATAAATAAGTGACTGTGACCAACACCAATAAAGTTTGTACATGCATGGCTCCTTAAATTGTCAACTCTTTGCCAATAAATCCATATATTACGTCTTCAAATTCAAGATTATTGTGACTCAAATAATATATAGTCAAATTAAAAAAATAAGCATTTGCCACTTCTCATTAGACTGGATTTGTGGTTCAAATTGAATAAAACATCCATCCAAAAAAAAACCAAAAAAATCACTGCCAACACCTTTCTGTCCACACACAAATACCTGTGTTGATTTGAATCAGTTACACCTCCTTTTTAAGCAAAGTTGTTGACAAATACAACCCAGAATAAAATTCAATGTTTTAGCAATGCAGAAGAACCGGTATACATGTTTCACTGACAATTAAAAGAAAGCGCCAGGCAGACAAGTGCATGAGTATATGGGGAGAACAAATTGAACAAAATCACACAACAGAAGGGAGAGAAAGAGATTGGTCAGAGAGAGAAAAGAAAGAGAGAGAGAGAGAGAGAGAGAAGGGGAGAGAGAGAGAGAGAGAGACAGACAGACACAGAGAGAGAGAGAGGGAGAGAGAGAGAGACAGACAGACAGACAGACAGAGAGAGAGAGAGAGAGCATAGAGAGCAATCAGAAAGGAAAGATGCAAAAGGCATACCGATAATCACCATGATTAATGTGGTTATACAGAATAAAACTGAGATCAAAATAAAAAAACAAAAAACAAAAAACCAACCAATACATCACATGAATATAACGAGCAAAAAATGAGAGGTACACAGGCAAAAATTCAGAACACTCAAAAGTCATGGCCAAATCATGTTGACAATAGAACACGATAACTGATGTTGTCTCATAGATACTACCAACATGCTGTCACTCTGTCTGGCACCTACTAGTATCATGCATGTCATAGTTCCCCCACCCCTCCTTTCATGCTCATAACACTGCCTACAAGTCATAGGCAAAGGCTATGTACTTTTTGTCACTGTTTCCTTGTTTCTTGTCAGAAAGGAACATAGGCAACCAAGACGAAAATATACAATCAGAAGCATGCAGCAAACAAATACGTTGATCTTACACAATGCACAGCAATTGCTCTTCCCCCACCTCCATCTACCCCACCCTTGTAAAAAAAAAAAAAAAAAAAAAAAATCAGAATATACAAAATACACACACACACATACACACACAATGCATCAACTGAAGAATCGTCCACTGAAACACAAGTCAAAAAATAGAAAGAACCAAGGCATCTCTGAAATCAGTCTCCAGCGTCCGACACGGCAAACACTAGTGTAGTGAACACTGTTTTGTTGGTTGGTAAGATACAGGCTGAGCAAGGCTGTTAGATATCCAGCATGCATGACACAGAGAAGCCAGGCAGAGGGGCTGGGGGTGGGGGTGGGGGTGGGGAGTGGACAGAGCATCGCAGACTTCATGCTGCACCACTCTGTGTTTCCTATCACAGACATTCACCTTGTGTGTGGGGACCAGGACTTAAAAAAACACTTGGCATTTGTGGGAAATTCAAATACAACCTACACCAGGCCTGATACAGGGCAGTGTTACCACCAGCAAAGCTTGAAGCTGTGCAACTGTCCTCAAGTTTATCGTTACTTCCTCACTTCCAAATGATCATCATGGCAGCAACCTACAGTAATTTACACATGCAGTTATGGAATGACCAGCACAATTGTGTGAACTGTGTACGTGTGATCAGGGAAGGGAGGTTTTCAAGTCCAACAATTACCCGTTCTAAACGCCGCGAATGTGTGACAGGAGTCTAGAGTCTATATCGTTTTCTGGAATGTTTTCTTTGTGAACTGTACAAGCAAAATGCTGTAGTTGTTTGGGGGAGGGGGGTGGGGGCTAGTCAAGAACAGGGAAAGAGAGAGTGATGTGCACATTCCAGGGATGATGGCAGCTGTGTTACAGCAAGCATTGGGGGCGGGGGCAGGGGGAGGCCCATGTCATCAGCTAGGCCAACTGCTGGAACTTACCGGAACCTGCTCACAGTCCGCCGCCTGGGACAGAGGGGGTCTGGTGGCTCCGCCCTCCTCGCCCTCCTGCTGGCCTTCCTCTGCCACGACGTGCGTGTTTGCATACGAGGACGGCGATGTCTCTCCTGCACGACCACCACCACCACCACTGCTACCGCCGCCTCCTTCGTTTTTGGACTTGCGTTGCAAAGAACGGAGGCCACGGAAATTTGTCTTTTTGGGTTTGGGGGACTCGGCCGTGGCTTCCCCAGAGCCGGTCTTGAGCTGAGAAGAGTCTTTCGATGTGTCCGTGGGGGAGTTGGGACAGGAGGGTTTGCTGTTGGAGCTGGAGGGACCATCTCCCCCGTTCTCACCCACCGTCTCTTGCAGAGGAGTGGGCACAGACTTGCAACGCTCATGTTTGGCCGAGTCACTGCGCCCTTTCTGCCGGCTACTGTCAATGGCTAGAGGTGAAGTGGCTTTGGCTCCAGCTGTGGGATGGGACTGGGTTTTACGTAGTGCTGAATCTCGCGGCAAACTGCCAAACTCTGGTGCTGATCTGTGGACATTACGTTCTAAAAGTAATTACATTACTTTTTTCAACCCATCCAGTATTTTCAAACTTTCCAAGCAAATCATACACAGCCATGTGAAATAAAAACTCATAAACGAAACTGTACTGAAAGAATTATTATCAGTACACATACACACACACACAAAAAAACTGTAGCCAAACAAAATTATACTGAAAGAATCATCATGAGTACACACACACATGCAAAAAACAAAACAAAAAAAAAAACTGAAGTCAATGCTCATACTGGCTCAAAGTATTACTCAGACATTCTTTTGTCTGTTTCTCTTCTACCACCCTGCTTTTGTTCTCTTCTACTTCCCTGGCATCATCCTAATGCCACTTAGTCTGGTTCTCCAACACATTAAACCCAGGTCTTAGTGGCACTCTTTCTACCATTTGAAGGTCTTTCATCCCTCCCTTTCCATATTCCATACCTACCTTACACATATCCTATATAATAAACCTCCAACAGTTTTCATTTTGTACCACCAATCTAAACATTGTACACTCACAAGCAGATATGCAAGTGTATACACGCATATGTACATACAAATGTGCACGCACATGCGCACATGCACACACACACACAAAAGATCTGCAGAAACAGCAAACTCACAATTCTTTGGTAAGCTCCTTCTGGTAGGCAATAGGAGATTGCAGAGCTGGAACACACAACATAAATAGTTTTACATAAATGTATCTTTCATCAGATCACCAACCACAAATAGAAAATTCAAGAAAAGCAGAAAAACAACAGGTAGAAAACATCTCAGAAACTTCGCTGCCATTTTTCATGAGGGAAAACAAACGGAAAATATTTCACCACATGGAGATGTTTCTTGACCTTCTCCCTGAAAATGACAGGAAAAACCCACTTATCAGGTCCTATCTTATGGCCAGTCTTACACTTTCAGTGTCCTACAAAATATCTACGCATCAGAATGCAAATAAACGGGGAGAAGATGGGGAGGAGGGGGGAGGGGTGAAGGGAGTGGATGCTGAAAGAAGTTATTGTTTAAAGCTCAGATGATTGCACAGAGCTGTATCAGGGCTATAACCATTTTAAAATGTACACAACATTTCACTGAAAAAAGAAATGGAAAAGAAAAGTACACATATCAATGCATTCACATAAGAGGAGGAAAAAATGAGAGAGAGAGAGAGAGAGAGAGAGAGAGAGAGAGAGAGAGAGAGGAGGGAGAGAGGGAGAGAGAGAGAGAGAGAGAGAGAGAGAGAGAGAGAGAGAAAGAGATCAAAACAAAAAGATAATACAGAAAAGAAAACACAGGGAAGGTAAAATTAACCCTTTGACTCCCTCACCCTATCTGCCAGCATCCTGCATTGTCAGCCACGACAGCGAAGTAAAATCCTGACCCTTTCGTTCCCTCACCCTGTTCACCAGCTTTCTGGACAGGGTGAGGGAGTGAAAGGATCAAGTTTTTGCAGCTAGCTGGTGGATAAGGATGTACGAGTGAAAGGGTTAAAGGCTGTCTAATAATCCTAAGGTCAAAAAGCGAGAGAGGTGGTAGAGACTTCTATGTTTGTCCAGGCCAGCATTATGACGGCAGCACCTATCTCCTCTCTCTTGCTGCTTGACCTCCTGCTACCCTGTACGAGGGTAAGTCATTTAAAGCTAGGTAGATTGGAGGATTGTTATTATTATTTTTGTTTAACTCACTCACTACGTACAATTATGCCCCTTGCCGTTCCCCTGATACGCACCATTTGTATAGGTCATGAGAAAAATTCTCATACAAACAAATGAAAACAGCTTTGAAATTTGGCAGGTCACATATCAAAAGATTGGTGTACAACATGCTGAAATTTCAACAGTCTAACCCTCATGGTTGCTAAGTAATGGTACAAGTAAAATTAGAGAAATTTTCAGGTGAAAAATGTCTCACAAAATACAGTCAGGTCAATACATCAGTTCCTACAGTCACATTTTGAATGAAATTTCATAAAATCCAATGTGCACACACTCCAAGTGAACTGAAGGAAGTGATCATCTTGAAGAGCGCTAAGATGTTGAATACTGTTCAGCCATTTACTTTTCTGTCGTCTGCTTCCCTGCAAAGACAGTGGGTCGTGAACTTTGCACTGTCTACACACCAAATGCAGAGTACAGTGACCTAATGGCCTGAAACGAGGCTAAGAAAGACCGAAAAATCTATTTCTGGCCATTAGTTTCGGTTAACTGAAATACTGAAAGCCCCGCAAATCGTCAAAACCCAAGTCTGATTTCTCCGACGCTTGTACACAAGCGTCGTTGAGACATGATCAGGAAATCCTGACACTGGTAGCGAGAGAGTTAAAGCCCAGCTGACACAGACTATTTGTTGAACCAGGCAGGAACCTGTATTGCCATACTGGTAAGGACAGAACTCTACTTCTATGCCAGCCCCCGATTACCTGTCAAGCCTACTTGAGATCTATCTTCCCTCACGTACCCTCCGCTCTGCCTCCGATCCTCTGACTTTTCGCTTTCCACGCACTAAGCTCAATACCTATGGTCCACGAGCCTTCTCTGTTTCTGGTCCATTTTCCTGGAACAAACTTCCTCTCTCAGTTCGTCAGCAACCTACTTTTTGTCTCCTTCAAGTCCACTCTCAAAACTCACCTTTTCTCCTCTGCATAAAATCCTGACCTCACTCAATCCCCTCTGCAGCCTGTCTCCACTCAGAGGTGTGTGTGCGTGCGTGTGTGTCTGTTTTAGCGCTTAGATTTGATTTTATCAAGATTTTGCGCTATATAAATAAAATATTGTATTGTATTGTAACCTGGCCTTTACAACTCTACCTCTGTTCTAACCATGCAAAACAAAACAAAAAAACAAAACAAAAAACAAAGCAAAATAAAAAAAAAAGACCAAAAGAACAAAGACAGAGACAGACAGAAAGACAATGACCTCTGAGGAAGTCTCCTTGCATGTCAAGGATGGAGCGAATCTCCTTGATCCATGTGTCCTTGACCTCTTCTGATGGGGCCTGCACAATGTACTTGACATCTGACCCCGGCGTGCGGTCAATCAGCACAAACTTCAGGGCTCCCCTTCCACGGTGTTGTTCATGGACATCTTGTTCACCTGACCAGGGAAGTGAAACAGAAATGATAAATCATGTTTTTATGTTGGTAACATGATCTGTGAGCAGGACATGAACTGAAAATCACTATCTTGTTAGCATGGGAATAAATATTCAACTCAGCTCAAAATTTAATTTTCTATATTATATTGATGATCAAGCAAAATGTACCCAACAAATGTATGAATTGGTCTCTATCATATAATAATCTCTCCCCCCCCCCCCCCCCCAAAACACGCATGCATCACACACATGCTCACATCACACACACACACAAACACACATAAGTAAACACACACACATCACACACAAACATACATAAACACACACACATCACACAAAACATACATACACACACACACACACAACACATCACACATACACATGCACACACACACATGCACGCACAAATACACACACCCACACATGCCCACACACTTCAGAACTTCTTTACTTGGCCCACACCAAACTGCTCTACACAGAATACAGCAAAAACATGCCAACTATTTGAAAGTCCTTCCAAAACGCTCACCTTGAGACTATTTTTGTAGATGTAGCTGGCATTGGAGAAGTCGCCTTTCTTGCGCTCAATCATCTCACTGAGGATGATGATCTGTTCAAACAGGAACACCCTGCGTTCCTTGGCCTTTTGTGGCAAGCCTGCCACCACCTCATGTACCAGCAATGTGTCCTGAAGGCAGTTACAATATACTAATAGTACCACGAATACCAAGGCTTCATCATCATCATCATGAAGTGCCTTGCCACATGGCATTGGCTATCATGGCCTTCCGTCTGTTTCTATCCCTTGTTGCCCCAAGCACCTCTTCCACACTCTCTGTCTTCAGCCACTCTGCAAGTCCGTCCAATATTTTCTCCCTGTGTCTACCTGGTGCTCTCTTTCCCTCCAGCTTTCCTGTTGCGACCAGGTGCTCCAATTCCCTCCTCCTCATAAAACGGCCTATAAATGTTGCCTGTCTTTTCCTAATCTTCCTTATGAATGATCTTCTTGTGTCTGTCTCCATCAAGACTGTCTCGTTTGTTTTCTTTGCTGTCCATGGAACTCTCAACATTCTTCTTAGAAACCACATCTCGGCTGCCTCAATCTTGTTCTGGCCTTGCTTGTTGACTGTCTACGCCTCACAACTGTATAACATTATCTGTTCTATATAACATTCAAGAACTCTCTTCCTGATGTTAATTGATAGGCATTCGTTGGTAAAAAGGCTTCACTAATAACAAAAACAGCAATGTATCCTGAAGGCAGTGTTACAATACAATAATAGTGCCAAGAATACCAAGGCTTCATTAATAACAAAAAGTCAATGAGAATGCCTTACATTCTGCAATTTACTGACAGTCATTTGAGAATGCTAGACAGAAAAACATGAAAATTATGGAGTAAGCTGATTAAATGGACAAAAGACATTCATACCTGACTAAACTTGTGTGCATGAATGATGAAGCAGCACGTAGTCTTGTATGATTCAGAATCTTGTGAAATTTTGCGAAGTAAAAGGATCAAGATGCATTGCAAATGTTTGGACATTACAAGATCCCTCCAGAGCAGTAATTATCTCCTAGTTATATAGACAAATTCTTAAAAACAAACAAATGAACAAATAAACAAACAACAACAAAAAGCCTGCCCATGAAGGGACAACCCAAACCAGTCATAAATACAATTCTATCAATGAAACCAACCTTAGGGCTTAGTAACAAATGCCAATAACAGCCTGAGACAGCCTTACCCCCAACCACTGTGATATAAACTTGATATTAATGCCGATACTGGCCTTATACCATTCTCTACTGGCCTTACCCCCAACCACTGCGATATAAACTTGATATTCATGCCGATACTGGCCTATACCATTCTCTACCTAAACCATGCAAATATACAAAATGTAATCTGGCCTACCTGCATAACAATTTCCTTACATGATCTTGCCCTGAAATGATCGAAAAAATATTAAACCTGTGACGCTGGTTACAATGTACATAAACATGACATCGTCAGTTCAAAATAATGGAGGGAACTGCAGTAAAAATCAAGTCTGACCTGGAAATGCTGAAAATGAGGTTTGTGCCTTTCTGATAATCCATGTGCAATTAATTATTGATCGTGCATTTTAAGCAGAAAGTTTCTGAAAGGGTCTGGGCTGTGTGCATACTATTTGTACTGTAAATTTGTCAATTCCATATGTCTGTTATTTCTGTGTACATCTGCTTTTAGAAAACACTTTGGGCTTTAGAAAACACTATATAAATGTCTTCTGTTGTTATTACAACATAAACTGCCAATTTTAGATGATATCTTATCAGTGACAGATTTAGTAGTCACATAAAAGTAACTGCTTGACATACACTTGAGCAAATTCCTGATTCAAAATTTCACAGACTGAGAGAGAGATATGTACTCACATCAAATCCCTGCAGACGGCCCACTTGCATCATGTCATTGGCTGCTTTGGGCACAACACACATGACCCGTAATGCTTTCTTCAGCTCGGTGCTATCTGCACCTGCCTTTTCTGTATACTTCAGGATATCCTGCACAAAAAGCAGAACCGTCAATCAAAAATATGCCATTCCTTCGCTCCACATTCCCCCTTTTTCATTTTACAAATTCAATAAAGTGAATGTCAGATAATATACTTACCTATGAGGGAAAATCTGAATGTCAAATGATACACTGTATATGAATTTCTGAGGGAAATCTGAATGTCAAATGATACACTTTGTGTGAATTTCTGAAGGGAAATCTGAATGTCAAATGATACACTATATGGGAATTTCCACCAGCAAACATTTTACCATGTACATAAATCCCTGTGTTTTAATCCCAAATCTGTTATTTTCTTATAATAAAACTGTGCATGTCTAGATGCATACATTTGTGTGTTCTGGGGTTGTGTTGTCGTTGTGTTTGTTTTGTATTTGTGTTGTGTCATGTGTTGTGTGTGCTGTTATCTGTGTGTTGTGTTGTGTGTGTGTGTGTGTGTGTGTGTGTGTGTGTGGTGTGTGTGTGTTGTGTGTTGTGTGTGTGTGTGTGAGTGTGTGTGTGTGTGTGTGTGTGTGTGTTGTGTGTGTGTGTGTGTGTGTGTGTGTGTGTGTGTGTGTGTGGTGTGTGTGTGTGTGTGTGTGTGTGTGTTGTGTGTGTGTGAGTGTGTGTGTGTGTGTGTGTGTGTGTGTGTGTGTGTGTGTGTGTGTTGTGTGTGTGGTGTGTGTTGTGTGTTTGTGTGTGGTGGTGTGTGTGTGTGTGTGTGTGTGTGTGTGTGTGTGTGTGTGTGTGTGTGGTGGAGTGGTGTGTGTGTGTGTGGTGTGGGTGTGGGGTGTGTGTGTGTGTGTGTGGTGTGTGTGTGTGTGTGTGTGTGTGTGTGTGTGTGTGGTGTGTGTGTGGTGTTGTGTTGTGTTGTGTGGGTGTGTTGTGTGTGTGTGTGGTGTGGTGTGTGTGTGTGTGGTGTGTGTGTGTGTGTGTGTGTGTGTGTGTTTGTGTGTGTGTGTTGGTGGTGTGGTGTGGTGTGGTGTGTGCGCGCGGTGCGCGCATACATGTATTTGAATGACTTGCACCACAGATCATCATGTAAACTGTAAACTGTCAGCATCTATGGCAGCTGGAGGGACCTGGGGGGAAAAAGTCACATCCCTTGTCAGGTATCAGGTCACACAGACAGCGAACATAAGAAGAGGAAAGTCATTATCTATCTAACGAGTCATGCACAAAGCTCAAAATGGTTCGACATGCTGAATGCAAGGGTGACACTGAAAATCTGAAAAAAAACGGAAAATCAGGCTAACTCGAAAACTTTTTCGCTTGAAGGCACTAGCAGCACAATGGCGCGACGTAAGTGATGTGTGTAGCCTAACAAAGATAGCTGGACCTGTGTTGTCTTCAACGATAGAGAGCGCTTCCTCATTTCCGGTCGTCTGCTACAGTGCTGCTTCGGTCATGATACCGCCGATTCAACTGGTTTTTTCCCCCAACAAATTTTTTTTTTTTTTTTTTTTTTTTTTTTGATAACGAAACTGAAAAAAACAGAATTTCCGTCTGGGGCCTTGCCGAGAAAACAGATTTCCGTCACCCAGACGGAAGAGTGGCACCCATGTGAATGTGACCACAATTGCTTCATTCCCAAAATACAGAAACCCTCTTCAATACCACGCCAAACCCAACAATAAAATCAACCAACCACTTTTCTTCATAACTGTATCCTGAGTAACAGTTGATAGCCACAATCATGTTTTCCGACAATACTTTTCCAAATTATTTCAAAACCAACAGCAAGAAAACAAAATAAGCCAAGTTCGGTATTATCATGGGATTGTATATGACCCTGCATGAGCAGAAAATGCATGCTGATTATGAGAAAGCAAATGTTGCATATTCATATAAAATCAAACTGTTTCTGCTCTGGTATGCATGATGAACTGACCTGAATTTTCATTACTAATGGATTCAATAATGTATATTAAATTCCATAAGTGCAATATCACTACTTGTTTGACACATTTTTTGAGAAAAACTGCTGACAAGACCAGACATGACATGATCAGAAATGCACAGATGAGAGAAATTATGGAAAGAACGTCAGTCCATCATTACATTCATGAACAGAAAATTAAGTGATTTGGTCATCTGACCAGAATGCAACCCCACCAGCTGACTCAACAAGCATGTAACAAACAGCTGTCTGTATTTAAAGTGAGAGGCAGACCAAGACTGATGGCATGAAAGAGATCTTAATGTCACATGGCTTTCCAGTTAACTGCTGATTATCAACTTATCCTCCCTGTGACAACCACAATGGCACGAGTGGACAATAACAGATAAAGGAAGAAGAAGAAGAAGACCGGATTTTATTTGAAAGTTATCCACCATGTAAAGAAAAAAAAATGAAAAAGAAACCAACAACAAACATCCCCTCCCCTCCCCCCAAAAACAACAAACATCCCCCTCCCCTCCCCCCAAAAAACAACATCCCCCTCCCCTCCCCCCAAAACAACAAACATCCCCCCTCCCCTCCCCCCCAAAAAACAAACACATCCCCCCCCCCAAAAAACAAACATCCCCCTCCCTTCCCCCCAAAAAACAAACATCCCCCTCCCCTCCCCCCAAAAACAACAAACATCCCCCTCCCCTCCCCCCCAAAAACAACATCCCCCTCCCCTCCCCCCCAAAACAACAAACATCCCCCTCCCCTCCTCCCCAAAACAACAAACATCCCCCTCCCCTCCCCCAAAAAAAACAAACATCCCCCTCCCCTCCCCCCAAAACAACAAACATCCCCCTCCCCTCCCCCAAAAAACAACAAACATCCCCCTCCCCTCCCCCAAAAAAACACCCTCCCCTCCCCAAACAACAAACATCCCCCTTCCCTCCCCCAAAAAACAACAAACATCCCCCTCCCCCCTCCCCCAAAACAACAAACATCCCCTCCCCTCCCCCAAAAACATCCCCCTCCCCTCCTCCCAAAACAACAAACATCCCCCTCCCCTCCTCCCAAAAACATCCCCTCCCCTCCCCCAAAAAACAACAAACATCCCCCTCCCCTCTCCCCAAAAAACAACAAACATCCCCCTCCCCTCCCCCCAAAAACAACAAACATCCCCCTCCCCTCCTCCCCAAAACAACAAACATCCCCCTCCCCTCCCCCAAAAAACAACAAACATCCCCCTCCCCTCCCCCCAAAAACAACAAACATCCCCCTCCCCTCCTCCCCAAAACAACAAACATCCCCCTCCCCTCCCCCAAAAACAACAAACATCCCCCTCCCCTCCCCCAAAAACAACAAACATCCCCCTCCCCTCCCCCAAAAAACAACAAACATCCCCCTCCCCTCCCCCAAAAACAACAAACATCCCCTCCCCTCCTCCCCAAAACAACAAACATCCCCCTCCCCTCCCCCCAAAAACAACTCCCCTCCCCCAAAAAACAACAAACATCCCCTCCCCTCCCCCAAAAAACAACAACATCCCCCTCCCCTCCTCCCCAAAACAACAAACATCCCCCTCCCCTCCCCCAAAAAACAACAAACATCCCCCTCCCCTCCCCCCAAAACACAAACAATTCTCTTCTCACCCTGAGCAACAGCTGATACCGCATGATGCGTTGGACCGGTTTGATGAGAAGATCAGGTAGCGTGAGACGATGACCCAATTTCTGCCGAATCTCATCAAAGTAGGTGTCCAGGAACTCGGACACAATGTACTCTGACTTTGGTTTGTTCTCACAATACTTCACATACATGTACAGGCGCCGTTCCTGCAACAACAAGACAATGTTGTAGTTGGGTGGGACAAATTTGTTCTTTTGTCCCTATACTTGGTATTGACACTACTACTACAACGACAACTACTACTACTATGGCTACTACTATTATGACTACTATTACTACTGCTAGTCTTAAAGTAATGATAATAGAAATACTCATGAATACTACTACTACAACTAGTCATAAAAGTAATAATAACAATACTCATGACTACTACTACTAGTAGTCATAAAAGTAATAATAACAAAAATAATCATGAATACTACTATTACTAGTCATAAAATAATAACAAAAATACTCATGAATACTACTACTAGTAGTCATAAAAGTAATAATAACAAAAATAATCATGAATACTACTACTACTAGTCATAAAAGTAATAAGAAAAATACTCATGAATACTACAAGTACTAGTCATAAAAGTAATAATAACAAAAATAGTCATGAATACTACTACTAGTCATAAAAGTCATAAAAGTAATGGTAATAAAAATACTTATGACAACTTATACAGCACCTCATCTCATAAGATCCTTAACCCTTTGACTCCCGCACCCTATCCACCAACTGCAAAAACTTAACTCTTTGACTCCCTCACCCTATCCACCAGCTTCCTGCAGCAAGCTGGTGGACAGGGTGTGGGAATCAGAGGGTTAAGTTTTTGCTTTGCTAGCTGGGTTGACGATGCAGGATGCTGGTGGACAGTGTGCGGGAGTCAAAGGGTTAAACACTTCACAAAAAGCACAAATGGTGGACATACATAACAACAAGTAGATGTCAACCCCCACTAACAGTTGACTGGACTAAACATTGAAGGGTTAACATTCTTTACAACTGTAGTACAACATCTTGCCGCAAACTGGCATGAACACAACAGCTTTTCAGAACTGCATGCAACCTTCCCCGCCCAAACACACACACACACACACACAAACCACACACACACCACCCTAATCTAACCCAAAATAGAATCCCAAGAAGAAGCAGAAGCAATTTATTTAAACAACATTAGCCAAAAACAGCTCTGGGAGGCTGATTTAACACAGGAATGATACACCTAGGTGAAACTGCTGCAGCCAAGAGCCCATTTCAAAAATATTTATGCAAAGAGTGATAAGAAAATCATAATGATGGGGAAATAAGTGCATGTTTATTCTTTCCCTAACATACTTTATTTTCTAACACACACACACACAGACACACACACAGACACACACACAAACAGACAGACACACACACACGCACGCACGCGCACGTGCACACACACAGACACAGACATGTGCGCACGCGGCTGGAAGTGATTAACTTACATAGCGTATAAATATAGAGCCCACACGGTCAGGTTTACTCAAGCAGGCTTCTATTTCTTTCTCCATGGTTCTGCAACAATAAACAAGTCAATATCAACATTTACTCCTTCTCTAGTTGTACGCAGGAAGCCATTTATTGTTATACAAACACTCAAAATGCTTGAACGACATTTAAAACACATAGAACGTTTAAAAGACATTTACTGTAATATGCACACACAAAAAGTTCAAATTTTGTTTACTGTAACATGCACACACAAAATGCTTATTAACCCTTTCACCTCCTCACCTTACCCCCTCAGCATTGTGCCCTGTCAGAAAAACAAAAACTTAACTTTCATTCCCTCACCCTATCCACCAGCTTCACGCAGGAAGTTGGTGGATAGGGTGAGGGAATGAAAGAGTTAAGTGTTTGCAGCTTCTAGAGCGAAAGGGTTAACCACAGAAAACAGAATGAAATCTTGCTGAGTCCAATCAAAAGAAGAAGAAATTTAGCTTAGAAAGACAGTATACCCGAAAGTATACCCAAGGTTCACCGCACAGGCCTCAAGTCTCCAAAGCACATTCTACGGTTTTCCCCATGGTTCAGAAACAAAAGAAACAAATGATGGCAGAATAATAATTACAATATTTATATAGCGCAAAATCTTGATAAAAAATCAAATCTAAGCGCTGAAACAGACACACACGCACGCACACACACACACTCACACACGCATGGCTATAAATGGGGAGAAAGAATAAAAGCAATAAAAGCAAGAATAAAAGCAATGGAAAATTATAGAGAGCATATCATATACAATTATATATTATAACAATGTGATTCCCCTCCGAGCGGAGACAGGCTGCAGAGGGGGAGGGGGGGGGGGTTGAGTGAGGTTAGGATTTTATGCAGAGGAGAAAATGTGAGTTTTGAGAGCGGACTTGAAGGAGACAAAAGTAGGTTGCTGACGGACTGAGAGAGGAAGTTTGTTCCAGGAGAATGGACCAGAAACAGAGAAGGCTCGTGGACCATAGGTATTGAGCTTAGTGTGTGGAAAGCGAAAAGTCAGAGGATCGGAGGCAGAGCGGAGGGTACGTGAGGGAACATAGATCTCAAGTAGGCTTGACAGGTAATCGGGGCTGCGTTATTGAGGCTTTTGTAGCACATGGTGTCTGGTTTGTACTGTATGCGCTTTGATACAGGGAGCCAGTGAAGTTGTGCCAGGAAAGGAGATATGTGGTCAGCTTTTTTCTTTTTGAGTACAAGGCGTACAGCATTGTTTTGAATGCGCTGTAGGATGTGAATGGTGGAGGCAGGAAGACCAGACAGGAGTGAATTGCAATAGTCAATGCAAGACATTATGAAGGAGAGAACGAGTTTTGCAGTTGTTTCCACAGAGAGATACTTCCTGATCAGGCTTATACAATGGAGATGATAGCAGCAAGATCTGGCAGTTTGAGAAACAAAGTTGTTCATGGAGAGGGTAGAGTCAATGCAGACACCAAGGTTTTTAGCTGAATCAGAAATTGGGACTGATGTGTTACATAATGGGAGAGAAAGAGGAGGCAGCTGAGAAAGTTTCTGACGGGTGCCAATGAGAATAGCTTCTGTCTTGTCGTCATTAAGCTGAAGTCTATTGTGTGTCATCCAGTTCTTAATGTCCGAGTAACACTCAGTGGTGCGAGTCAACAGGCGCTGTATATTATCAGGTGAGTCACTGTCTTGAAGTTGGGTGTCATCAGCATAGAAGTGGTGTTTTATAGAGTGGGAGTTGATGATGGTGGACAGGGGGAGGTGTAAAGAGTGAAAAGAACAGGGCCAAGGACAGATCCTTGTGGAACACCACAGGTCAGGTATGCAGGTTGAGAATAAGCGCCATTGATGAGAACAGTTTGTTTTCTGTTTGATAGATATGAAGTGAACCAGGAGAGAGCAATGTCAGAGATGCCAAAAGTATGATGAAGTCTAGAAAGGAGAATACCATGGTCAATGGTATCAAAGGCTGCAGACTGATCAAGGAGTGTGAGGAGAGAGACTTTGCCAGTATCAGTTGCAAGGAGGAGATTGTTGAGAATGTGTAGTAGGGCAGTTTCAGTGCTATGGCACTGGCGGTAGGCTGACTGGAAAGGATTGAGGAGATTGTTGGCAGACAGGTGAGAGTTCAGCTGGTTGAGGACGATTTTTTCAAGGAGTTTTGACAAGAAAGAGAGATTAGAGATAGGCCGGTAATTTTTCAGTTCATTTGGGTCTAAATTGTGTTTCTTGGGGAGAGGGTGAACAATAGCAGACTTGAAAGAATCTGGGACAGTTCCAGTTTGAAGAGAAGTGTTGATGATGTCAGTGATGAATGGGAGAGTAGGGAGACAGTCGGAGTATAGAGAACCTGGAAGAGGATCCAGTTCGCAGGTTTTGAAAGACATGGATCTGATTGTGTTGAAAATTTCTTCTTGTGAGACTGGGGTAAAAGTAGTAAGAGGTGTGCCAGAGAAGGAAGGGTCAGGTAGGCATGGTTGACAGGGTGTCCTGTCAAGCCTGTCACAAGAGTTTGTATTTTGGTGGTGAAATACTTGGAGAATACAGATGGGAGTTCTTCATTTGTATGTTTTGTTGGGAGAGGTAAATCTTTTCGTGTGCCAAGGAGATGATTCATGGTTGTAAAGAGTTCTTTTGAAGAAGAGGCATTCAGGATTTTGGTTTGGAAATAGCTTGTTTTTGCAGATGCAATGAGGGTGGATACTTTTGTTTTAGAGGCTTGGAAAAGTTGCCTGTGTACAGTGTGTTTGGATTTGCGCCAGCGGCGCTCTGCTCTGCGGTGGGCACGTTTTGCACAGGCAATTTTATGAGTGAGCCAGGGGGTAGGGGGGCGGTCAGGTAAAAGACGGGTTGTGGCTGGAGCTTGAGTGTCCAGAAGATGGTGGAGAGTAGTATAGAATTCATCGGCAAGGTTATGTGACTTTTCAGAAAGGAGACGGGAGGCATCAGATGAAAATGTGGAGAGGTCAATAGATTTGAGATTGCGTCGAGTCACTGTGCGCGTGGTACGGGAAGGAGGAGAAATGTCAAGAGAACAGAGAATTGCAGAGTGGTCAGATGGAAGGGCTGAAGTTAGACGGGTAGAAAGAACTAAGCAGTTGTCAGTAGCTGAATTGTGGTGATCACGAGAAATGATCCAGTCAAGAATGTGACCTTTTTGATGGGTTGGTTCAGAAATGTGTTGAGTCATATTGTGATTGGACAGACAGTTGATGATATGTCTTGTGTCATAACGGTGAGTGTTGTCATAGTGGACATTGATGTCACCTAGAATGATGAGATTTCCAGGTAAGAGGCAGTAGTAGTCAAGCAGTTGGTCAAAGTCAGAGAGAAACGTGGATGTGGTGAGTTTGTTGGCAGAGCTAGGTGGGGGTCGATAGACACAGAAGGTGATGGGGTGAGGGGTGGATTGGAAGGATACTTCAATGTGCTCGAAAGAAGGACGGGAGAAAGACAGAGACTGCGAGAAAGATAGGCGGGAATGGAGTGAGTCGTTGTAGAGGATGGCGATACCGCCACCTCAGGATGAGCGATGGAAAGAAGCAAGCCTGTAACCACTCGGAGTGAGGCTAGCATGTATAGGTTCATGACCAAGGGGTTAAGCCATGTCTCTGTGATAAAAGCAACGTCAACATGCTCATCTGTGATAAAGTCAGCAATGACTTCGGCTTTGCCATCCTTGCATGTTGACTGAGCGTTAAAAAGGCATAGTTTTAGTTTATCACAGTCATATGGCGGTGGCCGAGGTGGCGACGAAGGCGGCACCGACGGGACAAAAGACGAAGGCGATCCAGCGGGGCAGAAGACGAAGGCAGCAACGACGGAACAGAAGACGAAGGCGGCACCCGCAGGACAGAAGACGGAGGCAAGAATAAGAACAAGAAAGAAACAAATGATGGCAGAATAAGAACAACACTAGAACAGCAGGTCTGGAACAACACTGACGACCCAAACCACCAGATTTACCATGTGTAGCGTTACCTTACTCTTAACGCCCAAAACAAAAACCAAAACAGACCACCCTCTTCCCCCTCAAGGTTTGAGACAAAAATTCTGCATAGAACTTGGCAGTGCAGTAAAGAAAGCAGGTACTCTAGTGTGAGAAAGTGTGAGTACAAAACATATAATCAAAGTAAGTCAGCCGTTTTCAGTGACTGTGTTCGTGAGATTTGCATTTATGATCTAACTGTCGTAAGTCCAACATCCTTTTTTGTTTCTCAAAATTTAACGGTAATAATCCTTTTACGCCTACACTAGCCGCAGAGACGTAACATTTTCACTCCCTCACCCTATCCAACAGGAAGCTGGTGGATAGAGTGAGGGAGTGAAAGGGTTAAGTTTTTGCTTTGCTGTCATGGGTGACAATGTAGGATGCTGGTCCACAGGGTGAGGGAGTCAAAGGGAAAAACAGGAAACATATACTGAACTCTATTAAAAATCAACTATTTTGGCGTATAAAAAGACCGGCAGGCCCTAAGTCCTTGAGCTTTCTCATCCCAATTTGTGTCTTAAGGTACTAAATCTCGTGACAATGAATATAAGCGATTCAAAACAAGGACATTTTTTCATGCCTCCTGACATGGATGGATCTTGATAAAATTTCTCTCCGTCTACACACATATACAAAGTCCTTACTGACGTTTTGTTCACACACACACACACACACACACACACACACACACACACACACACACACACACACACACACATTCTCTCTCTCTCACATACACACAGAAAAATACACACACATACAAAAATGCATGCACATAAGGACTGCCAGTCAATCTGAATTCTGAAGCCTCCTTTCTTCTCTAAAAAAAAGAAAATTTTACAGTTCAATAAAATGTTTTTCAAAGATACATAGGGCATACACACACACACACACACACACATACACACTCACTCAGATCACAGTTATTCACCCTACCTTTTCTTATCTTCTTTTTCACATCCTCCCCCCCCCCCCCCCATCCCTTCCCAATTTCCTGCCCCTTTCCCACCAAGGAGCGCACACACACACACACACACACATACACACACACACTCACTCTGATCACAGTTATTCACCCTACCTTTTCTTATCTTCTTTTTCACATCCTCCCCCCCCCCCCCATCCCTTCCCAATTTCCTGCCCCTTTCCCACCAAGGAGCACACACACACACACACACACACACACACACACACACACACACACACACACACACACACACACACACACACACACAACTGATCTAACTTCAATTATTCACCCCACGTTTTTTCCCATCTTTTTTTCTTCACATCCTCCCCCCTCCCTTCACAATTGTCCAGCCCCTCCCTCACCACGGGCCCTTTCACCCGCTCAATGTTTTTAAAGCACAGTGTGGTTTATAGTTCAATAATAAGGCTGGCAGCGGGAGCTGACATTAATATGAGAAGAAAAGACCGGTGTGCCAAAAGTGCGCAAGAAAGCTGCCACAACACGGGCCCAGGTCCTCGATCATACCACACACACAACATTAACCCTTTGTCTCCCGCACCCTATCCACCACCTGTAAACCCCCCCCCCCCCCTTTTTTTTTTTTCAGGATCATCGCACTCGGGGACGTTACCTTTGTACTCACCTTTTTTCTTCCGTCCCATTTTCTATGCCATATTAATGGCCACAGAAGCGGGCACAGTTTTTTGTTTTTGTTTTGTCTACAATGCTATGAAGATGATATCAATGAGAATGATAATCATAATACTATGGAGTTTCATCCAGGATTGAGACTGCGTGACAGGGCTGTACTCTATGCTTACTAGTTACTATCATAATATACATCCTGGCGTTAACCTGGCCTGAGAGATACAGACACCTGTGGTGCTGGTCAGAAGATTTGAATAACACCCTCAATGACACATCCGTGAAGTGGATGAGACTTGACTATGTGGCCCCAGTCTTCCCAATGAGCCCATAGCATGCTCAACTCTGGGTTGGAGCCCAAAAATCCCATGATTTTTGAAGGGACTGATGGGGATTCAAACCCACAACCTTCCAGTCGGTAGTCCATTGCATTAACCACTATACCACAGCAACTGGTCCAACTGCAAAAACTTAACCTCTAATTCCCTCACCCTATCATCTGCTGGAAAGATAGGGTGAGGGAGTCAAAGAGTTAAGTTTTTGCTTTGCTAGTGCAGTTGACAATGCTGGTGGACAGGACATGGGAGTCAAAGGGTTAGGTTAAGTTTTTGCTTTGCTAGTGCAGTTGACACAGCTGGTGGACAGGACGCGGGAGTCAAAGGGTTACAACCCCATCAAGGATGCCCCCACAGCTCTTCAAAAACAATCATCTTTGCAAGCTGCTACACACATTAAAACGACTGCCAATACCCTACTCCCCCCCCCCCCCCCCCAAACCTTCCCAACCCCACCCTCCCCATCGTTTTCAGGCAAAATAAAGAAGCAGATCGGATGGGAACCCATCTGTTGTGTCCCACTGTCGGTTTTATCTCTTTGTTTTGTGCAACTTGTGGGGTAGTGTTACGCAACAACAGCGTGAAGTTTGTGTATTGTTTCAAGTGCACCCCATCTTCCCTCAAGTATTGTTTAAATAGAGTTACAGAAATAGCTGGTTAAAATAGGAGGGGGGGGGGGGGGGGGAGGGAGTGTGTTAGACGGAGCTTTAGGCTGTCCAAGATACTTAATAACCCTTTGACTCCCGCACCCTGTTCACCAGCATCCTGCATCGCCAACCATGCTAGCAAAGCAAAAACTTAACCCTTTGATTCCCTCACCCTATCCTAGGATGAGGGAATCAAAGGGTTCAGTTTTTGCAGTTGGTGGATAGGCTGCGGGGATCAAAGAGATAAACTATGTTGAGGGGAAGTGAGAAGGTGTAGACATTATTTTCAGGTGAGCCCTCTGATGGCAGCCCTGTTCCTCTTCACTGGTTTTTTTTTTTTAACCTTCTCCAACCCTACCCAGAATGATGCACCCATTCACAACTAGGTGTACTGGAGGTAGCATGCACAAACTTCTACTTGCCATTCTTGAACCTATCTGTCAGCCAGTGGTAATCTGACCAAAAGGTCCCATCTAATGTTTTGTGTTGCCTCCCCACCCATATCTATGGCCAGTGGGTGCATTTAACCACTGACTCCTGGCACGCACCAACTGAACCCCCCCCCCCCCCCCAAACTGAACCTCCCCCAACCCTTTGACTCCCTCGCCCTATCCACCAGCCTCCTGCAGGAAGCTGGTGGATATGGTGAGGAAGTCAAAGGCTTAAGTTTTTACTTTGCTAGCATGGTTGGCAATGCAGAATGCTGATGGACAGGGTGCGGGAGTCAAAGGGTTAAAGATAATATGAGACCTCAAAACCATAAGTACAATGACTGCCACTTTCCACAAATAAAATGACTACCACTCTCCGAAAAGGTAAGTACAAAGTCTGTACTATAATCCTGAGATCATAGGGGAGTGATGTGGCAGAGATCTCAATTTCTCAACAACCATCACTGTGGGAGCAGACCCTGTCTCCTCTCCCACGTTGCCTTACCTTCACAAACCTCAACATGATCAGGTACCCATACACAGGTGGATGGACCATAGGCTGCATGCACTAAATTTTTCGCTACCCAGTCTTGAACTTGCGCAGTAAGATAGTGGATGTTTCATTTCATAATTCACTCTTCTCCCTCTACAATGTTCATACTTTGTGGGCGAGGCAAAGTGGGACCTCTGAGATTCACTTTGATCGTGACATCATTACAGTGCTCAGGTGATGCCATATAAGCTAACACCCAGTTACCATTGACAGAAGGCTCCAAAGGGACTCCTGAGAAGTAAATAAAATGCCTGCCACTGTCTTGCCTGCATTAGGTACAATGGATCTGGGGGCACATCGTCAATCTCCACAAAAATATTTATCTCACCTCAGTTCTTCCTCACTATGCTTTACATAGATTTTCAAGAGCTGATTATTGAAAACCTATCGATTGATAATTGAAAATCTATCGATTGATCATTGAAAATCCATCTACCAATCTGGATTTCTTGTGCAGAGAGGGTTAAAGGGGAGGGGTCAGGGGTAAGTCTCAAAACTGGACTTCTTTTCAATCAGACCATGACCCCCTTTTAAACAATTTGGGAATACTGCGTAAACAACATTTATCTTTCACTGAAAAATAGAAACAGAGGCTACAGTTTTTCCTCTCAATCATACATGCATACTGTCAGCAGCAGATATTCTTTTAAAACTGAAGTGTTGAACTGAGAGAGAGAGGACAGAGAGAGAGACGAGAGAGAGAGAGGAGGGAGGGAGAGAGAAAGAGAGAGGGGAGAGAGTGAGGAGAGAGAGAGAGAGAGTTAAATGGACTTTAGACTTCTTTATAACTCAAGGATAGTCACGTTAGGTCTTATTGGACCTGTATATAAAGAGGGAGGGAGGGAGGGGGAAGGGGGAAGGGAGAGAGAGAGGGGTGAGAGAGAGAGAGGAGAGAGAGAGAGAGAAAGAGAGAGAGGCAGAGAGAGAGAGAGCAGAGAGCAGACAGAGAGAGAGGCAGAGAGACAGAGAGAGAGGCAGAGAGACAGAGAGAGAGGCAGAGAGACAGAGAAGAGAGAGAATCAGAGTGAGCCAAGAAGATGGAGTGAAAAACCATCAAACACATACAAGAACAACTGAGCTAACAACCATGTAAGCAACTAAACAAGACAAAAAAAAAATTAGAAAGATAACAGACATTACAGAAAAGAAAGAGACTGCTTAACATCCACGAAGCATCTGCAAAAATATTCATACAACACCCTCTCCCCCAATATACCCCCCTGAACTCTGTTTGTTTTTCCGTTTCACAACACTGGCTTCAGACAACAGGGTCTGCCTCTTCCATCCTCCCACCCGCCCATTCCCCCTTTCCCCCATGTACTGACATATAAACTTGACAGCAGGAGGCAAAAACCTGTCTTGTGTTATCTAAGGGTTCAACAGTATCCATAACAACCTGTTTCAAGAACTCTGAGATATTTACCTATGGAGCCAACTTCTTCCCTGATCCCCTACCTGTTGTGTCTAGATCAAAAAGTCCAAGTCTGTCAGATTAACTCTTCCCTTCACCCTACCCACCAACTGCCACAAGCTTCCTGGGAGAGAAGGGGTTAAAACTGTTGTGTTGGTGCTGTATAAGAGAGGAGTCTGAACGAGTTAAAACTGTTGTGTGGGTGCTGTATAACATAGAAGTCTGCAACAGAATGTTCTGTACATCAGTCACTGACCCTCATACAAATAAGGGCTGGGAGTGGTGGTGGTAATTACTGGAGAGAGAGAGAGAGAAGAAGAGAGAGAGAGAGAGAGAGAGAGAGAGAGAGAGAGAGAAGACAGACAGAGAGACAGAGAGAGAGACAGAGACAGAGAGAGAGAGACAGACAGAGAGAAAGAGAATGATGCTGACTACTATTTCAAACTGGATATTTATTACAGAAGACTTTTTTCAGCATACTAACAACCTATCACTGTCATTTCTATTCTCATCACACCAGGAACATGGACAGCATAGACGATGAGCACCTGTCTTTAACTGTGCCTGAATTTGAAATATATTTCCTGCGGGAAGCTGGTGGATAGGACGAGTGAGTCCAAGGGTTAGGTTTTTGCTGCTGGTGGGACAGACTGCAGGAGTGAAAGGGTTAATAAAAGCTGGAGTGACAACATAAGAATGCTAAAGGTGGACTGATCCAAGTGGACAGCACTGTCTGCCTCAAGTGCTGGAAAACACAGGAGAAACTGAACTGAACTGAAACTTTGCTGTTTTGTTGAATCTTAAGACAAGACTTGAAGTAAGGAAAGTCTGAATAAATAAATTTAACCAACACCATAATGGTCATGAAAAGAGAATAACAAGCTCGTGTATTTAGTATCAAAACATGAGGAGCAAGTTGCAGTTTCAGTTTCTCAAGATGATGTCTCTGTGCTCGGAATGAATTCCATATGCACTAATGCCACAGGTGCCATGTGTATGGTGATCATGGCACAAGGTTTAAGCCTGCACTTTAGGCCCACGAGCTGGCCAGTCCTGAGGTCCTACCTAGCTACGTTTTACCAAGTCTATATCTTTTATACTAGTATTGTATCAGTCTATCACTGGACTAATCTTGGTTCCACAAAGAAAAAAAGAGATCACCGATTTAGGGTAAGGTAGCAAATCTATTATTTTCTGAACCAGTTGACCTGGATCCCCAGCCTGAGAGAGGTCAGGTGGCTAACAGTCTGCATCTGTCCTGTTCTCGTTCTGTTTTCATATGTTTTATTTTTTTTATTTACATGAATGCTAGCAGTCTCTTTAATTCAAAGATATGGGTTTAGCACACAATCAAACTTTATGAGAAAAAGAATGACTGCTAATGAGATGAGAATCATGTCACTACATTTTACTTAACCTTTTGACTCCCACACCCTGTCCACCAGCATTCTGCTTTGTCAACCATGCTGGCACAGCAAAAACTGAACCCTTTGACACCCTAACCACATCCACCAGCTCTTTGCAGGATGCTGGTGGATAGGGTGAGGGTGTCAAAGGGTTAAGTATTTGCAGTTGGTGGATAGGGTGCAGAAGTCAAAGGGTTAACAAACCCACAAAAAGTTCACACAAGACGCTCAAGCAATGAACGATATAACCACCACAGATGTATACAATACAAAGGATGACTCACTCTCTGTGCCAGTCGTAGATCTGGTGGATGTTGCCAAAGACGATCTTGTCCTTGCCCTCCAGGTCATCAGGCATGGGGTTCTCCTTTCACGTAGCCCATGTAACCCTGTGAGACAGACAGGCAACTACTGAGACTGATTTTTACAATGGGCAGTCAACAAGCAAAGCCAGAACAAGATTGAGGCAGCCGAGATGCGGTTTCTAAGAAGAATGTTGAGAGTTCCATGGACAGCAAAGAAAACAAACGAGACAGTCTTGATGGAGGCAGACACAAGAAGATCATTCATAAGGAAGATTAGAAAAGACAGGCAACATTTATAGGCCATTTTATGAGGAAAAGGGAACTGGAGCACCTGGTCACAACGGAAAGCTGGAGGGAAAGAGAGCACCAGGTAGACCCAGGGAGAAGCTATTGGACGGACTTGCAGAGTGGCTGAACACAAAGAGGGTGGAAGAGGTGCTTGAGGCAACAAGAGATAGAAACAGATGGAAGGCCATGATTGCCAAAGCCATGCAGCAAGGCACCTGATGATGATGATGATGTATTACTACAAAAGTGTGTGTGTGTGTGTGTGTGTGTGTGTGTGTGGTGCGTGCGTGCGTGCGTGCGTGGTGTGTGCGTGCGTGTGTGTGTGTGCATGCATGTGTACATGCGCATGCAGCTGCACTAGCATGTATTCAGATGTACATTCAATATGCATAACTGAACATCAAGTAGGTTTGTTCTTCCATTATTAATTTAATAACAATCTATACAGCTGTTGCATGTTTGAAAATCTACAAATTCACATACATGCTTGACAACAAGCATACTTGTACCAGGGCTTAAAACAGGAGGAGGAAAAAACCCACTGAAACTAGGGGGGTCGGGGGCAAATTAGGGGCCATAATTTGCGCGCCGTTGCTATGAACACTTGCAAGCCGATCACGGATGCCTCCCCCCCCCCCACAAACCGAAAATTGCGGAATTCCGCCCAGACGCGGAACGTTTTAAGCCCTGTTGTATGCTACCTTTTTGTTAATGTCATGCTCACTCTCTTTTGTTCTTTCTCTACAAACACCACAAACATGTGATGACAAAACAACAAAAGACTTCTGACTGGATAGAGAATGTGTCCCAGTTCAACAAGATGATGTCTGTGAGTTTGAATCATGCTAGCATCACATGATTTTTCAAGGGCTCGTTAGTTCAGTTGGTTAAAGCACCATGATGAAAACACAGGGGTCATAGGTTCAATCCTTCAGCAGGTCACAGATTTATTTTTTCATACATATACTGTTTTTTGTCTTTCGTATAGAAATTCAAACTCAAGATCTGACATCTCAAGTTCAATCTCAGCCTGCAAAACAAAAACTGGCCAGTTCTCTGCCCATCTGAAAATTTCAATGATTCTGGTGGTGTTGCTTAATGAATCATGCTGCCCCCCACCCTATCCTTTCCCATTTCAAGACCATAACAGCCAACACGCAGGGTTTTGCACAGGTTCAAGGGTCTGCCAGAAGACTGCTGGTAGGTTTGGGTGGAGCGCATATGGAATTGTCCCACTGTGATGAATCCCTCGTGAACAAATTCCAGCTCTTGAACACCACATACATGTGACAATCAACAGAGACCCCCAACCAATGCATGCAGAGTACGTTACAGTAGTCAACAAGACGATGGCTTACCTCAACTACACTCTTGAGGTCCTCCACATAAGCCTGCTCTGTGTCATACAACTCCTGTATCACAAACCTGAAACATACACTCTACAGTTACACCCACAGTAAACTTGACAACTATAAATGTGTTCTACATCATACACCACAACAAATTTTATAATTAAATTCCGTTCTTAATTCCTTTCTGAAAAATTCTCCATTAGTGTTTACAACCCATAATGATGAGGGAATTTAACCATCTCAATATTGCATTCTCCATACTCGTCATGAATTACTGTATTCGTATTAACTCTTTCACTCCCTCACCCTATCTACCAGCTTCAAAAACTTAACACCGTTCACTTCATCACCTATACACCAGCTTTGAATAGAAGCTGGTAGAGAGGGTGTGGTGATGAAAGGGTTTTGCTTTGCTACCACAGCTGATAATACAGAAGGCTGATAGAAAGAGTGAGGGAGTTTAAGGGTTAAGTCTAAGCTCTGCTTTCAATCTTGATAATGCATAAAACTGGTGGATGGGGTGAGGGTGTAAAGGTGTTAAATAAAGCTTTAATGCCCAGTTTCGAAGCACACACTTATTCCGGTTGGAGGGCATCTATATCACCATAATCAGAATTATGAATCCAGGTGCTTACAAGCTGAGATACTGCAAAACTTATTTGGTGTTTGCCTAACATTACAAGCTCCATCTCACTCTTGGCTGGCTGTCACTGCATCAAATCACGATAAAAAAAAAAAAAAAAATCTTTTCATAAATTATATAAAGACTTTGCTGTGTGGCTTCGATAAAATTATAATTACATCCTTTGAAAGCAGCATCACATACTTAGGTGAAAAAGTAAATGTCTTTCTGACGGGAACACTGACTTAATCTTAAGCATACTTGCTGTATGAAAAAAACAAAACGAAAATCTAACAAAAAAACAAAAAAAAAAAAAAAAAAAAAAACCAGAAACACTAGACTATCAGTTAATTGCTTTTAAGGTGACAAGAAGGTTGAAGCTAAAGATAATTTTCTGTTTGTTTATTATCTTGTAAGAGCCAGAGGGGACTACCTTAGATAATTGTGTTTGTTTATTATGCTGTAAGAGCCACAGGGGACTATCTTAGATAACTGTGTTTGTTTATTATGCTGTAAGAGCCACAGGGGACTATCTTAGATAATTGTGTTTGTTTATCATGCTGTAAGAGCCACAGGGGACTATCTTAGATAATTGTGTTTGTTTATTATGCTGTAAGAGACAGAGGGGACTATCTTAGATAATTGTGTTTGTTTATTATGCTGTAAGAGACAGAGGGGACTATCTTAGATAATTGTGTTTGTTTATTATGCTGTAAGAGACAGAGGGGACTACCTTAGATAATTGTGTTTGTTTATTATGCTGTAAGAGACAGAGGGGACTATCTTAGACAACTGTGTTTGTTTATTATGCTGTAAGAGCCACAGGGGACTATCTTAGATAATTGTGTTTGTTTATTATGTTGTAAGAGACAGAGGGGACTATCTTAGACAACTGTGTTTGTTTATTATGCTGTAAGAGCCACAGGGGACTATCTTAGATAATTGTGTTTGTTTATTATGCTGTAAGAGCCACAGGGGACTACCTTAGATAATTGTGTTTGTTTATTATGCTGTAAGAGACACAGGGGACTACCTTAGATAATTGTGTTTGTTTATTATGCTGTAAGAGCCAGAGGGGACTACCTGAGATAATTGTGTTTATTATGCTGTAAGAGCCACAGGGGACTACCTTAGATAATTGTGTTTGTTTATTATGCTGTAAGAGCCACAGGGGACTACCTTAGACAACTGTGTTTGTTTATTATGCTGTAAGAGCCAGAGGGGACTACCTTAGATAATTGTGTTTGTTTATCATGCTGTAAGAGCCACAGGGGACTACCTTAGATAATTGTGTTTGTTTATCATGCTGTAAGAGCCACAGGGGACTACCTTAGATAATTGTGTTTGTTTATCATGCTGTAAGAGACAGAGGGGACTATCTTAGATAATTGTGTTTGTTTATTATGCTGTAAGAGCCACAGGGGACTACCTTAGATAATTGTGTTTGTTTATTATGCTGTAAGAGCCACAGGGGACTACCTTAGATAATTGTGTTTGTTTATTATGCTGTAAGAGACACAGGGGACTACCTTAGATAATTGTGTTTGTTTATTATTTTGTAAGAGACAGAGGGGACTATCTTAGACAACTGTGTTTGTTTATTATGCTGTAAGAGACACAGGGGACTACCGTAGATAATTGTGTTTGTTTATTATGCTGTAAGAGCCACAGGGGACTACCTTAGATAATTGTGTTTGTTTATTATGCTGTAAGAACCAGAGGGGACTACCTTAGATAATTGTGTTTGTTTATTATGCTGTAAGAGCCACAGGGGACTACCTTAGATAATTGTGTTTGTTTATTATGCTGTAAGAGCCAGAGGGGACTATCTTAGATAATTGTGTTTGTTTATTATGCTGTAAGAGCCAGAGGGGACTACCTTAGATAATTGTGTTTGTTTATTATGCTGTAAGAGCCACAGGGGACTACCTTAGATAATTGTGTTTGTTTATTATGCTGTAAGAGCCACAGGGGACTATCTTAGATAATTGTGTTTGTTTATTATGCTGTAAGAGCCAGAGGGGACTACCTTAGATAATTGTGTTTGTTTATATGCTGTAAGAGCCACAGGGGACTACCTTAGATAATTGTGTTTGTTTATTATGCTGTAAGAGCCACAGGGGACTATCTTAGATAATGTGTTTGTTTATTATGCTGTAAGAGCCACAGGGGACTACCTTAGATAATTGTGTTTGTTTATTATGCTGTAAGAGCCACAGGGGACTATCTTAGACAACTGTGTTTGTTTATTATGTTGTAAGACACAGGGGGACTATCTTAGATAATTGTGTTTGTTTATTATGCTGTAAGAGCCACAGGGGACTATCTTAGACAATTGTGTTTGTTTATTATGCTGTAAGAGCCACAGGGGACTATCTTAGACAACTGTGTTTGTTTATTATGCTGTAAGAGACAGAGGGGACTATCTTAGACAAATGTGTTTGTTTATTATGCTGTAAGAGCCACAGGGGACTATCTTAGACAACTGTGTTTGTTTATTATGCTGTAAGAGCCACAGGGGACTATCTTAGACAACTGTGTTTGTTTATTATATTGTAAGAGACAGTGGGGATTATGTTAGATAATTACTTTCGAAAATGATCATTTTTTCTTTTGATTCTGCTCTATCATACCTGAGATAAATTAGTATGAGTTAGCAGACAGCATCTGTAGCCTAATATACATCAGGCACAGTAGCCAAGTGGTTTACCCTGACAGCAGTCCCCCGCAGAGATGCAGTGGTTCTCTTTCAGTATCAGTAGTGTCCCCATCTTCTGTAGTGATAAAAGACTAATAGCAGATTTCCAGTCCGAAGGTCTGATGTTAGCCCTGTCTGGATAGTGCATAGTGGATATATAGTGGAGATATTATGATCTCCCACTCCCCCATGGGGATGCTGAGGGCTCTTTCAGTATAAATAGTATCCCTACCTTCTGGAAATTCTGTGCCGGAAATTTCCTCTTTTCTGTACCTCTCTTTGTTTCTGACTTGTTCCTTTGCTGTCTGTCATTTCTTCCTATCATTTTTCTGTCTTGCTGGTGTGTTCATTCGTTATTTATCATCTATTCACATATATGTGCTGTCAGATGATGCCTTGCTGGTCCATTCACCTGTAACTGTTAAAAAAAGTCGTGTGTACTTTCTCTTAGGATTGATAATTCAGTACATGTATTCAGTGCATTTTTGGCTCTAGGAAAGTGAGATTACATAGGCAATTTTGGGTGGTTTGGGCCCATTTTTAGATATGTTCCTGAAATCTTTAGTTATGTTTAAGTTTGTATCAGGTATGTTTTTTAAATCCTCTGTGTGATAAATTGGACGGAATGTTCGCCAGGGGTATCTCCTTAGATTGTGTGCACGAATGCATTTTAAAAATAATAATTTTTTTTTATTGTCTGTTTTGAAATGGTTATAGCCCTGCTATGGCTCTATGCAGTCCACTGGGCTTTAAACCAAAAAAATACAATAACAATATGATCTCCCAAGCCACTGTTTGCTGACCCGATAGTGCATGAACCTTGCTCATGTGCACTGCACACAGAGCATCATGCATGCACAACGTTTAAACTTTATACATAAAATGCTGTAAGGGATGCCAGTAGCCAGTGGTTTATATAAAAAAGCCAAGCATGTGCACTCCTGAAAATGGAGTATGACTGCCTATATAGTTGGGTAACCCGAAGACCGAGTTTGCAGAGTATGCAATGATTTAACACCTGCACAATGTGTGCCAAATGACCAGCACAGTGTGTGTGTGTGTGT
The DNA here is from genome assembly GCA_030674185.1 of Monoplex corrugatus. Taxonomy (NCBI): domain Eukaryota; kingdom Metazoa; phylum Mollusca; class Gastropoda; order Littorinimorpha; family Ranellidae; genus Monoplex; species Monoplex corrugatus. The sequence continues at coordinate 128,218,308 of CM060306.1, read as the reverse complement.
GTGTGTGTGTGTGTGTGTGTGTGTGTGTGTGTGCGTGTGCGTGCGTGCGTGCGTGCGTGCGTGCATCCAAAACTTCATTACTCTGAAGGCGAACAGGACCACCCTGGTATACATGCCCCTGGCCTTACAAGTACACTACATGCCGTGAAATTTCCAAGTTCACCCATCCCCACCAATCCTGTTCCCCCCACCTCTCTGTCTGTCTCTCCTTCTCTGTCTGTCTGTCTCTCTCATTAGTGTATTAAAGAATAGAGAAAGAAAGGAAAGGGGGAAGAAGGAGAGAGCATGAGAGAGAGAGGGAGGAGGTCTGGGACAGACAGATAAAAAGAGGACTTTACACTATAAGACAAAGCGAGATGTACACAAAAAGACAAGACAGGCACTGACTGTCGCTTTTTGAGGTATTTGATTTTCTCCGCTTCTTCATCCTTCTCCCCTGCCTCGGCCTGGTCCTCCTCTTCCTTGCCCTCCTCCCCATCCCCTCCACCCCCCTCGTCTTCAGCACAGATCTCTCCCTTCAGGGCGGCTTCTGACGGCTCCTGCAACACAATACAGTAGGTCAGTCTGTGCAAACATTCTCTATACATTATCATTATTATTGTTTCACTTACTGTGCAAATCAGTCATCATTCACACGTAACTAATGACTAGATCAGAATGAGCCATGCAACCCATGGACAGCCACCGCCCTCCCACCCAAACCCTCTTTTTTTTGCTTGGCAATATCGCTATTGTGTGTGGAGTTGACGTTGGGAGGCGATTGTCTGGCTGGCCAGTGGCGAGGTTTGTTGCTCTGGGTCCCATCTGCACTGTCCAGAGCATCTTGATAACATTCACAGTACTAAATCCCTGACGTTTCTGTAGCTTCAGGAAATATTAGCAGGAGACTGAATGTTCTATTAAAAGAATACAGAAAGGTATTGATACTATCTCATTTTCTGTTTTGCATTTTCATAGATGTAAAATTCATTATTGTCACTATTTAATGAATGAATCCCTAACAACAGATAACAACATAATAACAGAAATAACAGTAATCCACAAAGAATACGTAAGAAAAACATAAAAACAAGTATAAATCATCTGACAAATATACATAATTAATCTTTTAACAGAAAACACACCCATACACACATACAGATCAGTTGCAACTATGATCCTGTAACACTTAGGCATAATGCATTAGTCACTCATGCTGAGTAATATAATGTGACACTAACTACACACAACACATGCAAGTGTCCAATCATATAATATGGCAGTGAAGCTATTCTCACACACACAAACACACACACACACACACACACACACACACACACACACACACACACACACACACACAAAACACACACACGAAACACATGCGTACGCGCGCGCACACACACACACACAAAAGACATGTGCACACACAAAACACATGCGCACTCACACACACATGCGTGCACACACACAAAACACATACGTACACACAAAACACATGCGCGCACACAAAAAACATGCGCGCACACACATACATGCACACACACATACATGCACACACACATCACACACTTTTAAAAGCTACCGACAACACACTCTACCAAAAGGTAGGGGCAGAAAAATGAAGTCTCACAATTCGCTGTTTGACGATGTTTTCAATCTCGTTGGCTAGATCTAGGGAACTGGTGGTGACCTCTGTCTGTGCCTTCAAGCTGAGCGACGCCTGAAACAAAAAGAAGATGGTCAAGCCATGCCAGCAATCTCACATCACTGAGTGCAATTAACATGTTTTGTGCAATAGTTACCTTCAAAAACTTACATTAAGCGAGGTTTTTTTTAACACCAAATGTTTCCTACTACCCTGAGATTTTCTTTCTTTTTCTTCTTTTCTTCTTCTTCTTTTTTATTTTATTTTATTTTTTTGGTCCTATCTTCCATGCCACTTCTAGTGTCCATGGAGTCTGGAACAGTTTTCCCCACACTGTTATCACCATACCTAAGAATGGGAATGGTAATGATGATGACATGGAGCTCCATACTGGATTGAGAAATGAGGGGAGTTCTGTTCTGGTCTGTGACTGCATTTCAGGACTGTACATTACATTGATCTGTTTTCATTGCATTTCCTGGTGCCAACCAAGTCCACAATACACACATCTGTGGTATTGGGTCATGACATTTGAGCAACACAATTGACAACATGTCCATGAAATGGACGAGACTCATCTGTATGGTTCAGTTCTTCCAAGTAAGTGTATCTGTATCTGTATCTGTATCTATATATGTGTATGTGTATGTATATATATATGTATATGTATATGTATATGTATATGTATATGTATATGTATATATATATGTATATGTATTTGTCTACGAAAGTATTTCAACTTTGGGTAAGAACTTGTTGTGGTTGAAAAATCTCACAATGGTTTGAATAGGATGAAGATATATTTTAGTAAATTTGCTTACATCATATAAGTTCTTGAAGATGCTTACATATTCAATAAAAAGTACATATTACCCTACATATTTACATGTACATATGTACACATGCATACATATGCATATACTCATTCATATATGCATTTGCATATATATACATATATGATGAAAGCATATGATAGTGATGTACTCACATTCACAAATTATAAATCAAATGATCTCTTTCGAGTTCACAGATGTACATAACACAACCTCCAGTTGTTAGTCTGTTGCACTAACCATCTCAGTATGGCAACTGATTATCATTTGAATGTCATATTTATGCATTCGTGGCTCCCCAAGTAAAGGGGTACATCATAAATCAAATCTGGTAAAAATCCATCCTAATACAGTTGAGAAATGTTTGCAGATAAAGTTTGTTCACTGACAGTATGACCGACATGCAGACAGAAAGACCATATGACATACACACACACACACACATACACACAGACAGACAGACAGACAGACAGACAGACAGTCCTCCGAGTCAATTTTTATGCTGTGGGCTGGGACTGAAACATCAGATCTTGAGTACACAGATCTATTACAAGAGCAAGCCGGCTGCTATGTAATGTATATTAAAACGGAAACAGAGAGAGAGAGAGAGAGAACGAACGAAAATTTTATTCAAAAGGCCTTGGCCACATTTGAAGGGGGAAACATAATCATAATTATATCAACACACAAGCTCAATTCTATTGATTTACAAATGTATCTCGAAGTTTAAATGCCTTGTATAAATAAATAGCAAACTGCTTTACTACAGATTCGTCTTTGGATGAGAGTAACATTACCAATCTAAACAAACATGGTCGTCTAAAAAAATTAATAGGTATAAATTTCGCTCTGAACTGAATCAAATTTTGACAAACCAAGGCAAAATGTAGTTCATCATCAACATCCATACCACAAAGGGGACATAATAAATCATTTTCAGCAACTTTCCTGTGATAAAAGTGATGTTTCTTCAAATCAGAAATTCCAAATCTAAACTTGGTCATAACCCTCTTAATATGCCTGTCTATTGGTAATGACAAATACAGTGGGAAACAATGCGATGGATTAATCAAACGGTACATACTGTATCTATTACTGTCCTCCATATTTGAATGCCAGTTTTGCCATTGGTTGTCAATTAATCTATCACGAAGAGAGCGTAAAAACACACCTTTACTTCCAACACCCTGATTAATCCAAGCATAACCAAATCCATTTTCAAATAACATCCGTCTGACTGTTGATACCCAGTTTGCCTTTCCTCTTTCATCTAATAAGCAAAGCATGTTATAAGCCTTTTTGGGTAACCTAGATCGGTTCATTTGAGTTAGTTTTATCCAATAGCGAATGCATCTAACTGCTGAAAGAATATGCAAGGGATATCTGTTAGTCTCAGCATAAACAAGATTATTTGGTGTTCTTAAAGATACTCCCAGAAATTTTTTGAGCGCAAATAAATGTATTTTTTCACAATGCGTAACTGCAGCATCTAGACCCCATATTTCTGCACCATACAATATTATCGGTTGGATTTGAGAATCAAAAAGTTTAATAAACAAGTGGAAAGAGCTATTGTTTAACCTCCTCAAATTCTGCATAATAGATAATAAACCTCTTTTACCCTTATCTGCAATATCTTTACAGGCAAAAGTGAAACTTAGACGAGTCGAGAAATAAATACCTAAATATTTGTACACATTAACAACAGACATCATAACACCACTGAAAAACCATCTTTCCCTTGCAGCCAGATATCCACCTTTTCTGAAGACAATGATGTTGCTTTTAGACATATTAACTTTTAACTGAAGCCGGAGAAGCAGATCTGTCTAAGCTATCCAACTGTCGTTGAAGACCTATCACTGTTTCCGCTAATAGCACAATGTCGTCTGCAAAAAGCAAAATAAATAATTCTAAAGCATCATTCAAAAAACAGGCTCCATGACGACCGTTTTCAGTAACTTCTCTAGTAACCTCATTAATGAATAAAGAAAATAAAATAGGACTACATACATCCCCTTGCTTCACACCAGCTGTACAGTTGATACAATCAGACAAAGCACTTCCACATCTCACTCTTGCCTTAACACTTTCATACATACTCATAACACATTTAAACAGTTTTCCATTAACGCCATTTTTTAACAAAATAGGCCATAATAAACTTCTGTTGATTGAATCAAAGGCTTTCTCAAAATCAATAAAGGCAACATAAAGTTTGCGATTTAATGTAAATTGCTTCTGAACAAGTGCCATCAGTGTAAACATATGATCTATAGTAGAATAATCTCTCTTGAAACCAGCCTGAAATTCCTCAGTTATATTATTTGCCTCGACCCATTTTTGCAGTCTACTGTTAATTATTGTGCTATACACTTTACTGGTTATGTCACAAATAGATATGCCTCTATAGTTATTAGGATCATTAACATTACCTTTTTTATAGAGAGGAATAACAATGGATTCGGACCAGTTCTTTGGGAAGATGCCGTTATCAAACAAAAAGTTATAGAATGTCACTAGAAAACCAACAACATGATCGCATCCAACAGCATTTTTCAACAATTCACCGATGACTCCATCTAGACCAGCTGATTTGCCATTTTTTAATTTTCTTAGAGCTACTAGTACCTCATGTGTGGAGATTGGTTCATTTAAATGCTGTATTTCTTCATTCGCTTCATTTTCTATTTCTTCTAAATTATCAACATTATTCGAAGCATCTTTCTGCAGCAAGTCTTTGAAATGCCTAAACCATGTTTCAATACATACTGTATTTCTAGGCTGTTTTCTTTTCGAAGAAATCATACTGATGGTGCTCCAAAAGCCTTTCTGGTCATTCATTGAGTTTACTAGCTTGTCTATCAAAGCCATATTGTACTGCTCTTCCTTAAACTTTTTAAACTTATTATATTCACGTCTTGCACGGCAATAATTATATCTATCATTTGCAAGTAAAGTGCGTCTAAAAATCTGCAATGAATTTCGAACTTTCTTCTTTAGAGTAACACATTCCTTGTCAAACCAGGGATTCGCTTTTTTACGCCTACCAATAATAACACTTTTTTTCATACACTGAGCTGCGTCTTTTATACAAGAATTAAACAATTCTAGAGCAACATTTATATCAGAGTACACCATGTCTCTAGCTGTCTCTAGTCTTTGGTTTAGTTCCCCTGATCTTAAGTTATGAGTGTATGTTCCTTGAAAATCTTCATCCCAAACAAACTTATCTAATGAATGCGAAAAATCCTCTTTTTGTTCCAATACGCAGTTGCTATCTTTCATGTGAAGCCTAAACTCTACAGGCATGTGGGTGGATTCTATCCGATCTGCAACGTTAAGATGACAACAATCAGCTATCCTGCTATATAAATCACAAGACATGATAAAATAATCATTAACACTGCACCCAGAATCAGAAATAAACGTGTAACGTCCATGAGAATCCCCATGGCACTCACCATTTAAAACATGTAGATCAAAAACACTGCACATGTTCAGTAATAGTTTGCCATAATTATTTAGTTTGTCATCCTCAGAGTGCCTATTTGTATACACTGGCTGACTGTTCAATCCCAAGACAGAATCATTATCATGATCTTTACATACATGGGAAATATTTGCGATTCTACTATTCAGGTCTCCACATATCAAAATGAAAACATCATCAGACTCAATCAAAAAGTCACACAGAAAATCTTCTAGCAAAGAAATGCCATTATCACAATCAAAAAATGAATAATAAGGAGAACCTTCTGGAGGACGATACGTGCATACAAACAACACATCTTTCTCTGTACCAAACAAAAATTTGTTTATAAGAAAAACACACGTGTTATGAACATTGGTTTCAATTTCCTTTACATATTTACATAGATTTCTTTTAATAAGACACACAACACCTCCAGATCGTCTCCCCTGCATAGACAACTTCTGAGCAGGTTTATAGAACATTTCAAAATCAGTGAAGCAATTGTTATGAAAAGTATCAAGAAATGTTTCAAAAATGCAAACAAGATCAAATGATTGAATGTAATTAACAAATTCATTGTTATGTAACTTTGACAATAAGCCATCAACATTCCAACTAAGAAATGAAAAGGAGCAATTTATAATACTTTGTACAAGGGACTGAACCCCATGATCAACCACACTGTCAGTGTCACTCCTAACATTTGCCACACTTGGCCTATCTAAGCATGTTTGGCTTGACACATAGCCAGGTGAAGCGACCACCAAGTTAGCAACATCGAGTGCGCTGCCAACATAGTTTGCACGTGAAGGTGACGGTTCACTATAACTGTCGACCTGAACCGGGAAAACCGGTGCTAGGGCAATTTGTCTACCCTCAGCAAAAACTGTCACAGGCCGGCCACACCCCTATCTTAATTCTACCAGATTATTCTTATCATCTAAATAGTACTTCTTGCCATCAACAATCAAATGATCATGTACAAGCATTGCTCTTTTGCCCTCTTCACGAGCCTTTTTAAGATATGGTGTTAACAGTTTCCTGACATTTCTTACTCTCACAGTAAAGTCTTCACTAATGAATAGGGTTGTTCCTTGCAGCTTCTTTCTGGCTTTCAGGATGGCTTGTTTTTGTTTATAGAATGTGCAGCATGCCATAACTGGAGAGTCCATTTTTGAATTTATGCGATGCACTCGCTCAAATCGGATGTCATCAGACATTTCTAGCTTAGTGATAATGTCTTTCAGCATGCCTTCACACTGATCACTGGTTTCATTTTCCTGTCTTATCATACCGTGGATGACGATGTTGTTTCTCCTGGAACGTCCCTGCAGGTCGTCCACTCTCCTGGCCAGGTCTTGGTTCTCCCTCCTCAGGCTCTGCACCTCCTCCTTCAGCTGCCCCACCTCCCCCTGCAGCTTTGTGTACTGATCACGCAACATGATCACCTCAGCTTTCACGTCGTCCATTTTCTTATACATATCATCACGTATATCGTCCATCTTCTGGTTCAGTGAAACGTTCATGGAAGTTAATGTGGTCATAATGTCTACCAAAGATGGATTTTGGGACATACCTTGGGGCGTGAAGTCTTGGGGTGATCGAGCCGGAGAAGAAGTACTACTATTCTTCTGAGTGTAGCTTTGCATCCTGGTTTGTCTTGTATTGGTGGTTTTGCTGCTTTTATCACTGTCCACTGGGCCGGGGTGGGGGTGAACGTCTCCTGCTCGTTGCAATAGGTCGCAAAAAAACAAATTGAACGAGGAGCAAACCTACTGTGACACCGGCTTGCATGTTACGAAGTATCAATGTCCGTGTAAACACTTTGTTTTTCATTCGCCGATACATATAATTTACGTATACGGACAAGAAACTGCCACATTTCGCCCTGAAATCGATGCCCTCCGCTGGCATGGCTCTCCACACTGCAGTCCGCAAAAATTAGGGATCCAATATGGTGCAGCAACGTCGTAGTATGCAGAAATTCGGCCAACCGCGCAGACACCGACCATCACTCTCAAGCCGCCATCTTGTTCCCCCGAGAGAGAGAGAGAGAGAGAGAGAGAGAGAGAGAGAGAGAGAGAGAGAGAGAGAGAGAGAGAGAGAGAGAGAGAGAGAGAGAGACAGAGAGAGAGAGAGAGACAGAGAGACAGAGACAGAGAGACAGAAGAGAAAAGAAGGATAAAAAAAACACACAAAAAACCCAACAACATCCAGACTGCATGAATGAGTTAAAACATCCACAAAGTCTTGCCAAACTGTATCAGCGACAGGCAAAAAGCCAAAAACTGACACACAAGTCAGCACACTGGCCTACAAAGATCTCATAATAAGCTTTTAAAGCAGCCCCTGTAACACTCCACTTTCTTATCTCTGACACAGAATAAGTTCCCCCCCCCCCCCCCCCCAAAAAAAAGCCCACTACCCATAACCTTCCTGCTGCTTCAAGACATCTTGCTGTTCTCTTCTAGGTTCTATTTTACACTCAAATCATGCCTGTTGTTCTTGTAAGGCCTGAGTACATGACCCTTGTTACTCTTCAGTCCAACAAGCAATTACACTCACCTCCTTTTCAAACATACACGCCTTCTCCACCTTCAACCCATTTACTGGCATCTGGCCTAAAAGCTGTAGTTCTCTGTCACAGCTGTTTTCATACTATGAAAATATTTTCTGACATAACTGTACAAAAAAATACTCTCCGACACTGCTGTTTTCACTGTACACAAATATACAGAAATACTACAGGAAAATAATCAATCACATTAACCAATACACAAACTTGGAAACAGTCACACCAAGCAATCAACCCACAAACTCGTTTCCCAATTTCACGTTTTCAATTAGAACGTGGCTCCAGTTAAGTGGAAACTAAAGTACCAAGTGTGTTACTCACTTCCACTTGTTCTACTACTTGAACTTATCTGCTGTATGTTTGCATCATGTATGTTGTATCATCATACCTACAAGGGTGCAACCTAGAAAAAGTTTAAAAAAAACTGAAAGGGGTCCAGGGGCCGGCAATGCCCTGTATGGGGGGTCTGGGGGGCATGGCCCCCTAGATGCTGAAGTTTTTCAAAAAACAGATTTTGCGTTTCTGACTCTTTTGAAAAAACGGATTCCGTTGTCAAACGGAAAAAATTACACCCATATACCTATACTTATCCATAATGTATTCTATTCACTATATTTTTCTCATCATCACACCTGTCCATAATATATCCTATGTGATGTATGTTTGTACCATCATACCTGTCCATAATATATCCTATGTGCTGTATGTTTGTACCATCATACCTGTCCATAATATATCCTATGTGCTGTATGTTTGTACCATCATACCTGTCCATAATATATCCTATGTGCTGTATGTTTATATCATACCTGTCCATAATGTATCCTATGTGCTGTATGTTTGTACCATCACACCTGTCCATAATATATCCTATTCACTGTATGTTTGTGCCATCACACCTGTCCATAATATATCCTATGTGCTGTATGTTTGTACCATCATACCTGTCCATAATATATCCTATGTGCTGTATGTTTGTACCATCACACCTGTCCATAATATATCCTATGTGCTGTATGTTTGTACCATCATACCTGTCCATAATATATCCTATGTGCTGTATGTTTGTACCATACCATCATACCTGTCCATAATATATCCTATGTGCTGTATGTTTGTACCATCATACCTGTCCATAATATATCCTATTCACTGTATGTTTCTGTCATCACTGAACCTGTCCATAATGTATTCTACCTGCTCTATGTTTGTACCATCACACCTGTCCCTAATGTATTCAGATGGTTCACTTTTATCAGACATTTAGAAGTCTGTCTGGAAGGTACACCAACAGACAGACAGGCAGACTGAATCAGTCTGAATCAACTTTTGTTTTTAAATCTAAAAAGGAAGGAAACTAACTACCAACAAATAAATGAACAAACAAATGATGAATGCACACACACACAAAAAAAAAAAAAAAAAAAAAAGAGAATGAATGAACAAACACACAAAAGAATCAATTACTCACCTACCCCCCAACCCACCCGACAATCCAAATCAACCACCCAACCAACCCACACATCCACCCAGCCCAAACTCTACAGCTTGCTGTAACACAGAACATAACCAACCATTTTGCTGACGGCATCATCAGCAGGAGCAGCTGGAGCCTCAGGACTGGCCTTGAAGGAGTGACCCTGGATGGCCATGGGCGGCGGCATTTCTATATCTTGCGCCGGCTCCGGCTCCTCATTGGTCACTTCCAGGCCTACCTTTCCGCCCATGGCCGCCGCTGCTGTCTCCCCAGTGGGACTTGTCTCTGTGGGTTCCTGCAAAAAATGACAACAGAAAATGGTTAAACAGTGTGAGTCTGAATCACATACTGTATGTTATTTACTATTATGCAAGTTTGAGTCTGAATCACATCTTCTAATCTACTATTATACAACTGCTATTATGCAAGTTTGAATCTGAATCACATATTTTAATGTATTATTATTCAACTACTATTATGCAAGTTTGAGACTGTATCACATATTCTAATCTACTTTTATGCAAGTCTGAGTCTGAATCGCATATTCTAATCTACTATTATGCAACTACTATTATGCAAGTTTGAGTCTGAATCATATATTCTAATCTACTATTATGCAACTAATATTATGCAAGTTTGAGACTGTATCACATATTCTAATCTACTATTTTGCAAAGTTTGAGCCTGAATCACATATTCTAATCTCTTGTTATGCAAGTTTTAGTCTGAATCACATATTCTTGTCTACTATTATGCAAGTTTGAGTATGAATCACATATTTCTAATCTACTATTATGCAATCACAAATTCTAATCTATTATTATGCAACTTCTGTTATGCAAGTTTGAGTCTGAATCGCATATTCTAATCTAGTATTATGCAACTCATGTTATGCAAGTTTGAGTCTGAATCACATATTCTAATCTAGTATTATGCAACTCATGTTATGCAAGTTTGAATCTGAATCACATATTCTAATCTAGTATTATGCAACTCATGTTATGCAAGTTTGAATCTGAATCACATATTCTAATCTAGTATTATGCAACTCATGTTATGCAAGTTTGAATCTGAATCACATATTCTAATGTACTATTAGGCAAGTTTGAGTCTTGTCACACATTCTAATTTTTGGCTTTAACTACAGAACATGATCAAACATTTTTGGCTTTATGCGTAAATATTAATAACACCATGAAACTTTTCTTTTTCTTTTTTTTTGGAACTCCGTTTTTTGAGAAAAAGAAAGACTGATTACTTTTCCAAGTCTGCCATTACAAAACACAAACATTGCAAGAACAAAATAATTTGTGTTATATGACAAGACAACATATCTGAGTATCTTCCTTTCTCTCTCTTTCAAGAGAACATCTTCAAGGTGAACATAAAAATGATGGCTTTCATGTTAACAGAGAACGAAAAACGTTTTTCACAAACAACAACGACACAAATCAGAACTCACAGCACATAACATCTGACAGAAAAGAATGAAACATCAGGGAGACCACATAAAGCTGCAACCCACAGACCATAAAAACCATCAAACGCAGACAACAAAGCAACAAACGTGGCACCAAAAACAACTGGCACAAGATTCACACACACACACCCAGTTCGGCTCCTGCAAAGAGAACAGTCTGAGGAAAACCATGATTCCTGAGGATGTTAATGACGCATTAACACACTTTTTAGAACCTGTGCCACATGACTCATGACACTATACAATATCTGTCACAGTGTAAAAGCACCCACATTCCTTTTACAACTACTGACTTACCTTTCCAAAGACTGTATAACGCATTCCTTGCGAGGAGAAACTTGACGTAATACATACATGCGCAGAAACAGTGAGAGAGTGAGTGAATGAGTGAGT
>CM060306.1:128196448-128203948 GCA_030674185.1 Monoplex corrugatus | reverse complement strand
GAGCTGGCGGTGAGAAATAGTTTATTCGTGATTTTCAGCAAAGACTTGATTGTAGATGGCAAAAGTGGAATGACAATATACAGACGAGTGGAAGATATGATTTTTACAGAACTGTCATAGATTCTCACAGTGTTAAATCATACACAAGCCTTGATCTGGATATTAATTTGAAAAAAAAAAAAAACAGCAAAATTTAGACTTGGTCTATCAACTTTGAGAGTCCGTCAATTGAGATACAAGCAACACAGAGAGTCTGATTTGCTCTGCCCCTTATGTCTGCAAGCTGAAGAAGAGAAATACATTTTGTCCTGTGTTGTCCAGCTTTAGATGAAATCCGTTCAAGGTTTATTAGCCCTCAAAAGTATCATAGATGCCCAAATATGTTTAAACTGTGTTTATTAATGTGTTCAACTCGCTTAGATTATATTAAGAATTTTGGTTTGTTCCTGCTCAAAGTAGCTAAAATCAGGGAAATGGCTTTATCGTAATATAAGTTTATTTTGTTGCTGATTGTTAATCCTATGATATATCTGATTATTTCATTGTACTCATAAGCACCCCTTCAATAGGGGCTATGGCCTTTCTTGAATAAAAATTCTGAAGTCTGAAGTTCTCTCTCTTCCTCTCTCTCCCCATCTCCCATGTCTCTGATCCAGCAACTTCAAAACATGCAGTCCATACATTCCGCCACATTTATTGTATATGCTTCCCGGTAATAAAGATATAGGTAGCTATCTGTGAAACTAAGCCATTACTTCCTTGTTGGTGAATGTATATAGCCTAGGGCCTGAGGGTGAAATGCAGGGGTGGAAGAAGAGAAAAAAGACAGGCAGAGAAACATGAGAAAGAGACAGGTTGGGGAGATATGGTGAGGAGAGAGAGAGAGGGAAGGAAGGGAGGGAGAGCGAGCGAGAGAGAGAGAGAGGGGGGGGGAGAAGAAAGGGGGAAGAGTGTTCAGACTTCAAACGATTTATTCATTTAGTCCATAACCCCTAAGGAAAGATGGGCGAGAGGAAGGTGGGGGAGAGTGAGAGGTGACAGAGAGGGGGAGAGGAGGGGAGGAGGGAGCGCCACAGTCAGAGATTAAAGTGTGGAATGTGTTGTGAGACAAACAGCTGGGCCAAACAATGCCGACAATGTTTTAATGTAGCAGCCAGTGCCAAACTATGGATTTTACCTCTCCCTAATGATTCTTTTTCCACATCCTTTGGCAAGGCAGTCCTCAGCATGTGGACTGATCAGAACGAACACACACACACACACACACACACCACACCTAACAGAACAGAGGTACATGGAAGTGGACAGGGGTTGGGGGTCGGGTGTAGGGTGAGTCAAGCGCCACACATACCCAGTGGAGGGGTGGGGGTGAAGAGTTCAAGCCACACATACCCTTTCCAGAGTTATAGGTTTTCTTTGTATTTCATAAGAGTGGCTTTGGTGAAGAGCTAAGACCAATGTTATTCAAGTTATATTACGTTATGACTATATCTGCTTTTGATCTGTCCAACATTCTGTTTGGGTGATGAGCTAAGAACAATGTAATTCGAGTTTTATTGCGTTACTTATCCGCTTTCGATGCTGTCCAATATTGTTTGGTGATGAGCTATGACCATACAGTTCCAGTTTTATTGTGTTATTTATCTGATTTTGATGCTGTACAATATTCTGTTGGGTGATGAGCTAAGACCAATGCAATTCAAATTTTGTTATTCATCTGCATTTGATGTTGTCCAATATTCTGTTTGGTGATGAGCTAAGACCAATGCAATTCAAATTTTGTTATTCATCTGCATTTGATGTTGTCCAATATTCTGTTTGGTGATGAGCTAAGACCAATGCAATTCAAATTTTGTTATTCATCTGCATTTGATGTTGTCCAATATTCTGTTTGGTGATGAGCTAAGACCAATGCAATTCAAATTTTGTTATTTATCTGCATTTGATTGTCCAATATTCTGTTTGGTGATGAGCTAAGACTCAATAATTTGATCATCTGCATTATTCAATTTTTGTTTATACTAAATCAATTAAGTTATTTATCTGCATTTGATGTCCAATATTCTGTTTGGTGATGAGCTAAGACCAATGCAATTCAAATTTTGTTTATTTATCTGCATTTGATGTTGTCAACTATCATATTCTGTTTGGTGATGAGCTAAGACCAATGTAATTCAATTTTTGTTATATTATTTATCTGCATTTGATGTTGTCCAATATTCTGTTTGGTGATGAGCTAAGACCAATGTAATTCAAGTTTTTATTACGCAATTTATCTGCTTTTGTTACTGTCCAATATTCTGTTTGGTGATGAGCTAAGGCCAATGTAATTCAAGTTTTTTAAAGCTGTCCAATATTCTACACTGCCACAATGCATTTTATCCCGCACACCAGTCACTTCAGCTTCCCACAGCACTACAGAACTCTGGTTCATTCCCAACTCTAATCTCAGAGGCAGGAGTCATCAATGCCAAGCTTCCATGGGAACGCTCTCCCGTCAGCTTCCTAGATTTAAACTATCAACTGTCGGCCAGAGTTCTTTTGCTGTTTCAGGACCATCTTCCTGAAATAGACTTATCTCCTTTCGCCTAACACCTACACTTTCCGCCTTTAAATCCAATGTAAAAACCAACCTGTTTTCCTGACCATGAACACTATACAGCTACCTCTCTTTGACCCAGTTTGTGTATGTCTTTTTTATTGCGTATTTTATCAAGTCTATGTTGACCACATTCTGGTGCAAGAGTGTGCATTGATTTGAATTATCATATCATGATTTTGCATCATATAACAATTATTATCATCATCATCATCATCATTATTATTAGAATACCCAAATTCAAAACCAAGACTTTTCTAAGGCAAACATCTAAAGGAAATCTATTCCCTGAACTTTCTTTCAAAAGCACGTGATACTGATCTTATATGGCGTGTTAAAATTTACTCACAAAGAACATCACTGTTATGAATGTGAGATGCTGTTTGTCTATTCTGAATATTCTGTCCATTGATAAAACTAATGGTCCATTCTGTTAAACTACAACTGAACATGACATGAAGTGACGTGGGTTGCAACAGTCCGTCCACACACAGCAGAAAATCCAGATATTCTTACTGAAACGACACAACAAAGAAGGTGACAGAGTATATCCTCTATTATATGTATGGCGTGGGTTGGGGGTGGGGGTGAAGAGAACCCAGAAAACTCGAAATCTTACTCTACATTGGCCTTAGCACAGAAGAAAAGAGAGGGAGAGAGAGAGAGAGAGAGGAGAGAGAGAGAGAGAGAGAGGAGAGAGAGAGGAGAGAAAGAGAGAGAGAGAGACATAAAGAAAGCGCTTGGAAACTCAGATATGTACTGTAATCTGCCTTAGGCTACAAATGTAGAGAGAGAGAGAGAGAGAGAGAGAGAGAGAGAGAGAGAGAGAGAGAGTGAGAGACAGACAGACAAAGAGCGGGAAAGAGAGACAGAGAGAAGCTACAATATGATGTTTGTGTGTGTGTGTGTGTGTGTGTGTGTGTGATGTGTGAGAGAGAGAGAGAGAGAAGAGAGAGAGAAGAAGAGAGAAAGAGAGAAAGAGAGAGAGAGAGAGAAAGAGAGAGAGAAAGATGGAAAACAGAGACACTTCAACAATATAACCAATTTCCTCTCTTCTGCCATAACAGTTTCCTTCATAAAGCAGACAAAACACCCACATTTCATCACAGGGTTCAGTCACCACTCTCCACTGGCAGGTGCATCGAGAAAATTGAAGAAGTCATATAACCACGGTATTCTATAGAAAAACAGTCATTTCTACACGAGTTGTGCTGAGAACTGCAATTGCATAACAAATATATACTGTAGTTACATGATACACACACTATAAACGTGTACAGGTTGGATCAATTATCTCCACAAACCTATCGCAGTAAACACACACACACCCAGACAGACACACACAGACACGCATACACATACCCATGTATGCAATCATGCACACACACATGCACGCATACATGCGTGTAGGTGTGCACCCCACACACACACACACACACACACAGACGCATGCACATACACACGCGCATGTATGCATGTACAACACACATGCATGTGCGCACCCACACACACACACATGAATGTGTTCAGAGTTCTTGCTCTGTTCTTCTGAGTTCTTTAAGGCCAAGGGTTGAAATTTGGGCCAAAGGTTGAAATTAGGGCAATTTTAATGTTCAGTCTTCCATGTGTCCCACGCAAGTACCAGTATTACACTTTTCTTTCTCTTATTTTTTTTTAACATACTTTTCTTTCTCTTATTCTTTTAATGTCCATTGCGAATTCTGCTTTGCGTTTATCAAATAAAAATTAATCAATACAACAATAACAGCAATGATCATAATCATCATGAAAATTACCAGACACCTGCTTCCTAACTTTTAATTTCATCCATCCATCCATTCACCCACTTACTGATTCTAGTGATTTCTAGAAACCATTCATTCATCAACCAACTTAGTCTACTTTCTGCCCACTTATCACTGTACGTGTCTGGTATCCACCCTAAACACTTCACGAATATCCACCTTTTACACTTCACGAATATCCACCTTTTACACTTCACGAATATCCACATTTTACACTTCACGAATATCCACCTTTTACACTTCACGAATATCCACCCTTAACGCTTCCTTTAACTCCTTCACTCCACCACCCTAACCCACCTGTCCTCTGCAAGAAGCAGCACTGTGAAGGACGGGGTGAGCGAGAGAAGGGGTTAAGAATCAAGTCTGGAGAGTGTCATGAATATTGATAAACCACTGAAATGAGTTCCCATTGAAAGGGGTGTTGTACATGATATATATTTAACTTGCATTCATTCAAAACCAGGCAAGAGGTTGATAGTATTACAATACCCCAGTCAAAATGATCCCTGTCACCAGCTTCAAAAACCAAGAACAAGCGATAGATATGAAATCCTTAATAAGCCAATAAAATCCCCATCCCCATAACAGTCACGACCTGAATCAGCATTTCAAACAAGGATTTCCTTTGAGGCCAGACTGGATTTATTCCTTTTTTCGCTACACTGAACGCTTTATTCAAATCAAAATTGACGTGAGATTATTTAGCATACATATCCTGATTTTTAGATTTGTCATACCTGATCAGCTCCCATCATTATTTACACTACCACACGTTTTTGACCACCAAGAGTACCAAAAAGAGCAGATACTTTTTCTCAAACATAGAAGTGATCGAAAATGAATGAAAAGTTTTGCCTGATTATTGCCAGTACATGAACTTCAATGCACAGGGGGGATACGCATGTCTTCCGATCAACATTCAAAGCATCTCCCCCCTCTTTAACGTTCAAAGAACACCCATTTTCTTCTCACTGAAACCATCCCAACACTAAAGAAAAACAAATATGCTTTGATACATTCCCACCTGGGTCTTCCTCTATACATAGTTCAGAGACTTTACCAGAGCAGGTTATTACGATAAAATTGTTCAAAAACATTCGAGAAATACAGAAATCAGGTGAAAATGTGTATGAGATAATAATGCTAATAAGAGTTACAGATTCAAACCAGTACATGCCCATCATCATCATCATCATCATCATCTCATCACCACCGCCACCATCATCATCTTTCCATCAGAGAGAGAGAATTATTCAGAACTCAACAAACCAAAATAAGGATGCTATTTTCAATGAAACCCAGAAAGAGATTTCATGCAATTAAGTACGTTTATATTCAACAACAACGGAACACACAAATAACAGGAAACAACAAATAATAGATGAAAGAGAGAAATAAACACACTTACTTTCCTACTGAAGCCACAGGGAACATTTTATACAAAGATTCTAACACCCACAAACTACCCGCCTTATCTAGCTGGATTTTCGGATGCTAAAAAAAAGCCTTGTGTGCAGTTTTATCCCGACTTCTAAATTCACACTTGCTGTGTAGTGAATGTGAGCAGGCTTTATCTCGACTACAAAACTAGTGCGCCAACATTCACTTTTGTTGTGATGTGAATTTGTACAGGTTTTATCTCAAATAATACATTATCCCTCAAGATATTCTGTTCTTTTGTGTTATGGTTTAGGGCAGGCATTATTAATTTCAATGAAATTAGTGTCATATTCACTTTTGTGTTACGGGTTTGGTGTTGTAAGAACACAGAAATGGCATGAACCCAGTTTGGATGTTGTAAAGACATGGAAAAGCCTGAATAGTTTGGATGTTGTAATGAACAATGGAAAATGGCACTGAATCCAGTTTGGATGTTGTAATAACATGGAAAATGCACTGAATCCCGTTTGGATGTCGTAATGAACATGGAAAATGGCACTGAATCCCATTTGGATGTTGTAATGAACATGGAAAATGGCACTGAATCCCGTTTGGATGTCGTAATAACATGGAAATGGCACTGAATCATTTGGATGTGTAATGCACATGGAAACAGTAATGACCCAGTTTGGATGTGTAATGAACATGGAAATAGCACTTATCGAGTTTAGATGTTGTAATGAACATGGAAAAGGGCACTGAATCCGTTTGGATGTTGTAACTGAACACGGAAATGGCACTGAATTCAGCTTGGATGTTGTAATGGACACGGGAAATGGCACTGAATTCACGCTTGATGTTGTAATGGACACGGGAAATGGCACTGAATCCAGTTTGGAATGTTGTAAGGGAACACGGGAAATGGCACTGAATTCAGTTTGGATATTGTAATGAACACGGGAACTGGCACTGAATCCAGTTTGGATGTTGTAATGCAAATGGGAAATGGTAATGAATCCAGTTTGGATGTTGTAATGAACATGGAAATGGCACTGAATCCAGTTTGGATGTTGTAATGAACACGGGAAATGGAAACTGAATTCAGCTTGAATGTTGTAATGGAACACGGGAAATGGCACTGAATTCAGCTTGAATGTTGTAATGACACGGGAAATGGCACTGAATTCCAGTTTGGATGTTGTAATGACACGGGAAATGGCACTGAATCAGTTGGATATTTGTAATGAACACGGGAAATGGCACTGAATCCAGTTTGGATGTTGTAATGCAAATGGGAAATGGACTGAATCCAGTTTGGATGTTGTAATGAACACGGAAATGGCAATGAATCAGCTTGGATGTTGTAATGGACACGGAAATGCACTCAATTCAGCTGAATGTTGTAATAAACGGAATGGCAATGAATTCAGCTTAATGTTGTAATGGACAGGAAATGGCACTGAATTCACTTGGATGTTGTAATGAACACGGGAAATGGCACTGAATCAGTTTGGATGTTGTAATGGACACGGGAAATGGCACAGAATCCGCAAACACAGGAAAAAAAAGCCAGTGAGCAGAAACCTGATATAAAGCACAACTCATAGACAGATACAGATGCATAAAGCATTTAGTACAGAAACCCTTTCACTCCCTCACCCTATCAACCAGCTTCCTGCAGGAAATTGGTTTAAGCTGGTAGATGGGGTGAGA
>CM060306.1:128181448-128191448 GCA_030674185.1 Monoplex corrugatus | reverse complement strand
GGTGAGGGAGTCAAAGGGTTAAGTTTTCGCAGTTGGTAAAAGGGTGCTGGAGTCAAAGGGTTACAGTAAAGGTCGTGAACAGGAAACTTGTGAATACACATGCACCATTTCCCTCTCCTCTTTCTCCTGAGGACACCATCAGAAGAAAATATGCAAAACAGCAATATGAATCTTAAACCAGCAATATGAATCTTAAACCTGCCATTAAAGCAAGAATTCACACACTCTAAACTTCATCCTCAAACAGATACACTCACAAACACAAGCACGTGGGGGAGCCGGCAGCTTTTCAAACGGCGGGATGCTGGCCACATAAACCACGGACCATTAACTACACATGGCGCTACACATGGAAGCTCTGGCCAAACCGACCGTATGGGTCCCGAGTCTGACTCATCCAGGAGAAAAACTTTGTACGCTCAGCCTGGCCACCCAGCTGTCGATGGATGCCTGACCCTATTGATGGCTGGGGAAGGTAAAGCTGAGAAGGCATCAGTCTCATAACGCCGCTGGTCCTGAGAAGAGTGAAATTCTCTATCACTACACTGCCATAAACCTCGACGTTATGGGGTTACATCTATTTTTTTTTCAACCCTTTGACTCCCGCACCCCTATCCACCCACCGCAAAAACTTAACCCTTTGACACCCTCACCCTATCCACCAGCTTCCTACAGGAAGCTGGTGTACGGGGTGAGAGTCAAAGGGTCAAGTTTTTTGTTCTGCCAGCATGGTTGGCAATGCAGGATGCTGGTGGACAGGGTGCGTGAGTCAAAGGGTTAATGCTGGGGGTTTCGGTTTTCACATCTGTGGTTATCGTCTTGAGCATGCAAAATCTCTCACCAAAACACGGGTTCCTTATTCGTTAGACACACGAGACCGCTTTTCGTTCTCGTCCACTGACTAGAGACCCCACATCAAACCATCACATCAAAAGTACGTGGGGACCAGCAGGTATTTTTTTTCTTAACCATCAGGCCGGTCAGTAAAGCTACACACCATTAAGTGCACGTACTACACAGGCACTGCACCATGACCTCACAATACAAACTCATTGACTAGGAGGGAACGATACAAAACTCAGCGTTTTAACCCCTCTGGTGCCCTCGTTCATTCCATCCGACTCCTATAGAATCGGTCAAGCTAGCAAAGCAAACACGTTATCTTTTCACTCCATCACACCATCGTCCAGCTTCCCGCAGTTGGTGGAGGGGGTGAGGGAGTGAAATGGTCTGAATTTCTGCAGCTGATGGATAGGATAACGAAGCGAAAGAATTAACCCTTTGCCTCCCTCACTCACCCTATCCTACCTACTAGCATCTTGCATCGTCATCAATGACAGCAAAGCAAAAACTTAATCCTTTGACTCCCTCACCCTAACCACCAGCTTCCTACACTCACCCTATCCTACCTACTAGCATCTTGCATCGTCGTCAATGAGACAGCAAAGCAAAAACTTAATCCTTTGACTCCCTCACCCTAACCACCAGCTTCCTACAGGAAGCTGGTGGATAGGGTGATGAAGTCAAAAGGTTGTTTTCGCAGCTGGTAGATAGGGTGCGGGAGTCAAAAGGTTAACCACTAACAAAGCCTGCACACGGACCCACACCGTCATCAGCCTCTGATCAGCGTCTTGACGACCGGGTACATCCTACCCTGACGTGGAACTCGTCATTAGTCAGCAGTTTATACTACAGTTACTCCTATAGTAATACTAGTAGGCATCAACACTCGCAGACGTATGACATTTGCACGCTGCTTTTCTCTCTCCATGATGTGCTTGTCGAGAGTCTCGTTTCACAGAATACGACACACAACCCGTTTGTAGTAAACAGACTAGGACGAACATGAGCCGGCATCTGCATGCAGTATCTCTGCACACGTAGATTTTCAAGAGCCTTGAATCATCGATAATGAAGACACGCGGACACGTTTCGTTTGTTCTCAAAACCGCGCCTGCACTATCGGAAAGTTCCATATATATACACTAGCATTTCAAATGCCACGGGACGAGAAAGGATCCAAAACAATCATGGGAAAGCAAACACAATCGCACAAACACACAATGCACAAAAATCAAGGGACAAAAGATAGTACCACCCATGGCAAAGCAACACACACACACACACGCACGCGCGCGCGCGCGCACGCGTGCACGCAGGTGGCAGGCAGTGCCTAGGCAAGAGTATGAAGTAGACAGGTCTGATAACAATCACAATCGCTAAGCAACAATAAGAGATTCTCTCTCTCTCTGTGCAGATCAAGTTTCCTATGTCACCAGCTAACAACCAGCATGAAGACCGCTAGCATAACACGACGATGGAATATAGTGACAAAAGGGTTTGGCTTGCACTGTGCACAGAGAGCGCTTGGCTAACGAACGACTCCACCACTAGTAAGCTACCTCACCACGACACGCCATGCATCAGTCTGTCAAGGCGCTGAACTAATCTCTTCCATATCGGGTGTATCTATATACAATTACCTTTCTCTCTCTCTCTCTCTCGCTCTCTCTCTCCGCGCTCACACACACACACACACACAGGTGAGAGAGAGAGAGAGAGAGAGAGAGGAGAGAGAGAGAGAGAACGAGGAGAGAGACGACAGAAGAGAACAGAGAAAGAGGGAACGCGGAGGAGAGAGAGACAGAGAGAGACGAAGGGAGGAGGACGGGGGATGAGAGGGAGAGAGAGAGAGGGAGAGAGAGAGAGAGAGGAGAGAGAGCAGAGAGAGACGAGACAGCGAACGCAGAGAGAGAGGAGAGAGAGAGAGAGAGACAGAGGGAGGCGGAGAGAGAGAGAGAGAGAAGAGAGAGAAGAGAGAGAGAGAAAGAGAGAGAAAGAAGAGAGAGAGAAAGAGAGAAGAGAGAAAGAGAGAGCGCACAGAAGGAAAGAGAGAAAGAACGCAGAGAGAGAGAGAGAGAGAGAGAAGAGAGAGAGACGAGAGAGACAGAAGAGAGAAGAGAGAGAGAGAGGGGAGAGATAGAAAGAGAAATGAAAATAGCAGTATAGAGAAGGATATTAATATATTAATATAATATATAGGGAGAAAGAGAGAGAGAGAGACAGACATACAGACAGAGACAGAGACAGATTTAGCTTTAAGCTGCCACACCCTGTTTACCGCAAATCCACGTATACAAACGACACAAGTGAAGATCGGCGCATCTGTTTATCAGCTCTGTGGATCAGCTCCTGCTTGTCTTGACCTATCAGTTTCCAGTCCGCCTTTTTTTCCCTTCCTAATAATGGTAAGGACTGGTTCTGATTGACTCATGGCGTCTGTATAGATATGACGTTTGATATTTGATGAACTTCTTAAAAAGGTGGCTGTCATGTCCAAATCATTTCTCGGCTGATCATTAACTCCCATTTTATTAACCCTCTGACTCCCGCACCCTGCCCACCAGCATCCTGCATTGTCAACCATGCTAGCATTGTGTACGCAAAGCAAAAACGTAACCCTTTGACTCCCTCACTGTATCCACCAGCTTTCTTTGGGAAGCTGATGGTTTGGATGAGGGGGTCAAAGGGCTCAGTTTTCGCAGTTGGTGAATAGGGTACGGGAGTCAAAGTGTTAAAAAAAAAAGTGGCTACCATGTCCAAAACATTTCTCGGCTGATCATCAACTCCCATTAACCCTCCGACTCCCGCACCATGCCCATCAGCATCCTGTATTGTCAACCATGCTAGCAAAGCAGAAGTTTAACCCTTTGACTCCCTCACCCTATTCAACAGCTTCCTGCGGAAGTTGGTGGATAGAGTGAAAGAATCAAAGGGTTAAGTTTCTGCAGTTGGCGGATAGGGTGCGGGAGTCAAAGGGTTAAGCTAAGGTCTCTGGGGAAACGTAACTCCTAATCCACTTCGAGTGCTTGAAAACACACACACACATACACGACACACACACACAAGAAGAGAGAGAGAGAGAGAGAGGAGAGAGAGAGAGAGAGAGAGAGAGAGAGAGAGAGAGGAGAGAGAGAGATGAGATAGAGAGTAGAGAGAGAGAGAGAGAGAGAGAGAGAGAGAGAGAGAGAGGAGAGAGAGAGAGAGAGAGAGAGAGAGAGAGTCAAGCTCCGCTCATCGAGTCTAGCGTAGATTGTCTACGTTTTATTGCCATTTTTTATTATTCAGACAACATTCCCAAGAATGCACCTTACACGTACACTAACGCGTACCTGTGTACAACGTTTACTGCTGCTTAAAACCTGGTTCTCGTTACAGATTTTTAGCAAAGGCTGAAGGGAGGTGTTGCTCACACCATCATTATTGTTTTTATTATCATCATCATCATTATTATTAGTAGTATTAGTATTATTATTATTTAGTAGTAGTATCATCATCATTATTATATCAGTAGCAGTAGTAGAAGAAGTACCATCATCATCATTGTATCATTGTTATTATCATTGTCATCATTATCGTTATTATCATTTTATTTTTTTAAAGCTCTACTGTGGAAGAATTGATTTGATTTAGTCTTATGACAACTCCCACTTCAAATTTGATTTGATTCAATTTAACGTCAGCTTCCACTAAGCACAATGGCAGCTGGCAAGAATTCGGGGGGGGGGGGGGGGGGGGAGGAATCAGGTGATATGGCAGACGAGGGTAGCCATCCCAGAGAAGTGAGGGAGAGGACGGGGGGTGGGGGTTGGGGCAGATCAGCCATCAGAACAACAATCATTTAAACTTTCACTCCCACACCCTGTCCACCAACTGCAAAAACTTAACCCCTTGACTTCCTCACCCTATCCACCAGCTTCACGCACACAATCCAAGGAGATACCCCTCATCTCTCATAGCATTCATTCAAAACCAAATGAGGTAGGACTTAAAAAACAAACAAACAAAACACTATGGTACAAACGGACGAACTCAACCATACTTTCACATAATTTCTGACAGTCATACTGAAATCTGTGTTTAAGACAATATACCATTATCCTCGATGCTCCAAAGTTTTATTTCAACCGTTTAAAGCTTCTTCAAAGTCACAATGATTTTGAAGAAAAACAAAAAACAAAACAAAACAAAACAAATCTAGATTTTCTGTATCGTATCTTTAACGGAGAACGATAGAATGGCTTGACCCTTTTTTGTTGTTGTTGTTTTCGTTCTGTTTTGGCTTTCGATCTCAATCCGTTGAGTGACGTAATGTTTCTGACACTGATCCAACATACTGCCGAGTCAAATCACAACAGCTGAACACACTGCCATCTCTCCCCCCCCCCCCCTCTCTCTCTCTGATCTCTCTCTAATGTTTTAAACTTCGGATACAATTACATATGACAGGCGGCTTTGCATACATTACAAGGATTAAGAAGGTTTGCACTTAGGATAGTTTTGAAAATATTCCTTTCGTACTGTACCTCCACCTCTCCCCCCCCACCCCACCTCCCTTTTAGTGTTCACGTATGTTTTTTTTTCCCTTTGTCGACTTCGTCCCACTACCAACGTCGCAGCCTACATAAAACTTAACAGCACACACACACACACACACACACACACACACACACACACACACACACACACACACACACACACACACACACTTCCGCAAGCGCGAGATCAAACAAAGCTTTGGTAGCGCGCGCGCACACACACACACACACACACACACACGCATGCACACACGCGCGAGATCAAACAAAGCTTTGGTACACGCGCGCATACACACACACACACATAAACAAAGCCTTGTAGCGCGCGCGCGCACACATACACACACCGCACGCGCGAGATCAAACCAAGCTTTGGTAGTTGATATGGTACGCAGAGCATGACCAACGAGGCACACACACGTCTTTTTACGGTTAAGAGACTTGAGCACCTTGATATGTAATTACCGTACGTTATAGATTCCTTTAACACCCGATAAGCGACGCGGGCGTGCGACTCTGGAGAGTCCAATAGCAGGTATAGGTACATCTATATATATATCTATATATATGTATATAAAACATATCAATATGTATTTAAGTTGCGAGTCTCTCCCCCCCCCCCCCCAATTTTTTTTAATTGCTGGGACTTGGCTATGCCCAAAGACTGTATCAATAGTTACATCAATTTTCTTTCTTTTTTTTTGTGGTTATGCCTCATATAAGTGGTCTGTCTGGTGGTTCAGGATAAGTCTGTCTTCTTCGAAATGTCTTTTTTTCCTTTCTCTTTTCTTTTCTTTTCACAGCGTATCTATTTTTCTCAGATGTGTGTATGCATGTTCTTTTGTTCAAACTGTCCAGCTGGTATGTTGTTACAGTCCGCATACTCCCATCTTCGATAGGCGCATATGCTAGGTGTTCCCATGATTCCATAACTCACAGGGCGATAGGATGACTTACAAGATTTTTTAACGTGCATATATGACGTTCTGCCTGTGTACACACACAGGAACGAAAGAGGGAAGAATGGACAAAGTTTAAGCACACGCAGGTCTGCACACATGTTGACCTGGGAGACTGGAAAATCCTCCACTCTTTATCCACCAAACGGGAGGTAACCAGTAGGATCGAACCCAGATCTTCAGACAGGAAGTCAGCGCCTTACAAACTTGACTACCAGGCCCTTCACTGAGTTTCATCATCATCAAGTGCCCTGCCGCATGGCGCTGGCGATCATGGCCCTCCATGTGCATCTATTCCTTATCGCCACAAGCACAGAGTTCACTGCCCCAAATGTGCTGTGCTACACATGTCCACTAACAGCGCTGTTAGACTCGCTGATGAACTGTCAAAGACATGGACAGACAGACACATAGCTCTGTGATGTCGATACACAGGCACCTAGGTCGAACAGGCACCTAGCTCTGTGATGTCGATACACAGGCACCTAGCTCTGTGATGTCGATACACAGGCACCTAGCTCTGTGATGTCGATACACAGGCACCTAGCTCTGTGATGTAGATACACAGGCACCTAGCTCTGTGATGTAGATACACAGGCACCTAGCTCTGTGATGTCGATACACAGGCACCTAGCTCTGTGATGTCGACACACAGGCATCTAGCTCTGTGATGTCGATACACAGGCACCTAGCTCTGTGATGTCGATAGACAGGCACCTAGCTCTGTGATGTCGACACACAGGCACCTAGCTCTGTGATGTTGATACACAGGCACCTAGCTCTGTAATGTCGATAGACAGGCACCTAGCTCTGTGATGTTGATACACAGGCACCTAGCTCTGTGATGTTGATAGACAGGCACCTAGCTCTGTGATGTTGATACACAGGCACCTAGCTCTGTGATGTTGATACACAGGCACCTAGCTCTGTGATGTTGATACACAGGCACCTAGCTCTGTGATGTCGATAGACAGGCACCTAGCTCTGTGATGTCGATACACAGGCACCTAGTTTTGTGATGTCGATACACAGGCACCTAGCTCTGTGATATGGATAGACAGGCACCTAGCTCTGTGATATGGACAGACAAGCATCTAGCTCTGTGATACAGATTGAGACAAATACCTAGCTCTATGACACAGACGGAGACAGACAACTAGCTCAAGACAGACAAATTTGCTCAAAAACCCAAGAAAACAATCTTTTATCCCTGGAACACAACGCGTAAATGAAACATACTGCACATGCAGAGACTGATCGCTGTCTCGTCGATCAAGTGAGACCGTGTGTTGACCGTCTTATTGGTACACTTAGCCGTATCAGCACGGAAACAAGCGTTTTCCAGACCACACATTCCAACTAAACAACTCCTCCCAGGAGCACTAAACGCTGGCCTACTGCGTTCCTGGCGACACACGTGTGATTTCTTGACAAGAAAGGCTAGGAAAGAAAAGCGCAAACTGGGTCTGTTACATGCATTTCATCACTGGCACCAGTGGTCAGCCAGCCAGCATAGCCATGCAAATGTTCATACATTTTACTTGACATTTCATGTATATTCCTTCCGATTTAGAAACATCACTAACTTACTGATACAGAATGAATCAAAAAGATTTTCTTCAGTGCAACTAAAAAGATATTTCTTTAGTGCATTTTACATTGACCAAAATGATGGAATGGCTACAAATAATTTGTGGGTTGGAGAAAAATATATCACGTCCACTGTAAACGAAACCAAAAGTAGGTCAAGGTACAGAAGCCCAATTGTACTGAGGAAATGTCAAAAAAGTGCATTTATAACCGTTCTGTAAAACGTTTATAATCTTCTGAAGCAATATGCTGAAACATTAAGCTTTTAGATTTTGTAGATAACCTGTTTTCAACGAAATATACCGATACCCAAGGGGAAAAAAAAATATTGGACGGACTTGCAGAGTGGCTGAGAACAGAGAGGGTGGAAGATGTGCTTGCGGCAACAAGGGATAGATGCATATGGAGGGCCATGATCGCAAACGCCATGTGGCTGGGCACTTGATGATGATGATACCGATACCGCTAAATATACGGATAAGGCGTTATCGCTACCGACAGTGCGCATGCCGGTCTCCCTCGTTTATGTCTCGGGCAGGAACTCACAACGAGTAGGCGCCGTGCCAGTAATAAGTAGCGGATACAAATTGGGATTAAAGGTAGCAGATATAAATTAGCTACCCCCAGTGAACGAACGCCCTAACCCAAAGAGCCCAAACACAGTAAACATCCTGTAATCTCCTGCCCTGAACCGTTGTATCTCCCCACAGCTGCTGTGATGCCTGGCTTCATCGTGACCCTCCCCATCTGTCACGTTTGATACCACACGCACACACATACACAAACAGCACGAACTGGTTGCAGATGAAACCGCACACATGGCAAGCAATAAACAGTCCTCTGAACTGGAATTTTCAGAAACTAGGTAAAAACACAAACAGAATGAGAACGCGGACAAAACAAGACAAGACAAGACAAGACAAGGCACGGCATGGCATGGCATGGCAAAGCAAGGCAAAGCAAGGCAAGGTAAGGCAAGGCGAGGCATTTTCATCAAGAAAGCTGCCACGAACGAGCGAAAAAAGAACGAAATTAGCCTACATCATGACGGTTCGTGATTTCGCCCGAGCTTTAACTAAGATACTGAGGAGTGGGTGGGAGTGATAAGGGCAGCCACCCCCAATGCAAACTGTTTAAAACTTTCTCTCCCTAACCCTATCAACCAGTTTCCTGCACACACACACACACACACACACAGACAGACACAGACACACACACACACACAGAGTCTCAGATACGGCCACATACAATAATAATTTAACACTCACTACAAACCCAGAGTTCTGTCTGTACAAGAG
This sequence comes from Monoplex corrugatus, assembly GCA_030674185.1. Classification (NCBI taxonomy): domain Eukaryota; kingdom Metazoa; phylum Mollusca; class Gastropoda; order Littorinimorpha; family Ranellidae; genus Monoplex; species Monoplex corrugatus. The sequence goes on along the minus strand of CM060306.1, from coordinate 128,182,223 downwards.
TTTGGAGTTTGTACAAGAAGGATTCATCGCACTCGGACAATTCCATATGCCCTTCACCTATATCTGCTAACAATTATCTGGTAGACTCACCGAGCTGCAAAAAATATATGCCTGGCAAAGTCTTGAAATACTGAGAGGAAAGGGGGACGGAGGGGGGTGGAGCTTTTGAAACGCAAAACTGACACCACCAGAATTATGAAAACATTAAGATAGGTAGCAAACAGGGCAATGTTTCTAATAATACGCAGAAGGACTGAACGTCAAGCTATCAGAGCCTGAGTTCACTTCTCTAACAAAATCTACTTTGCTGAAATTGTCCCGACTCTCTCTCATTTGCAGAATACGGACGTGGAAGGTAAATCCCTACTTGACTGCCTCCGTTTTTAAACATCCTTGTCTTAAACCCTTAGCCTCTCTCACCCAGTCATCAGCTGCAAAAACTTAACCCTTTCACTCCCTCATCCTATCCACCAGCTTGCTACTTTCACTCTCACCCTATCCATCAGCTTCTGGCAGAAAGCCAGTGATCAGGGTGAGGAAGTGAAAGGGTTAAGTTTTTGTTTTGCTATCGTAAATGATAATGCAGAAAGCTGGTGGATAGGGTGATGGCGCCCTAACAAAAGGAGGGGGGGGGGGCGTCCTTAAAACAACAAATAAATAAAAATGGGGGGGGGGGGGTCTTAAAAACGTGAGTGTGTGTGGGTCGGTGGGGGGAGGGGGTTGGAAAAACCCTGTCACTATTGCGAAACTTCATCACACGACCCGTATCTTCCCA
>CM060306.1:128151448-128171448 GCA_030674185.1 Monoplex corrugatus | reverse complement strand
CACACCCTGTCCACTAGTTTCCTGCATTGTCAACCATGCTAGCAAGGCAAGAACTTAACCCTTTGACTCCCACACCCTGTCCACTAGCTTCCTGCATTGTCAACCACGCTAGCAAGGCAAGAACTTAACCCTTTGACTCCCATACTCTGTCCACTAGCTTCCGGCATTGTCAACCACGCTAGCAAGGCAAGAACTTAACCCTTTGACTCCCATACTCTGTCCACTAGCTTCCGGCATTGTCAACCACGCTAGAGAGGCAAAAACGTAACCCTGCAGGAAGATGGTGAATTGGGTAAGAGGAGTCAAAGGGTTAAGTTTTTTTGCAGTCGGTGGGTAAAGTGCAGGAGCCAAAGGATTAATTTAGAGTGTTGCTCAAATTTTTGTGACCAACAATGCGGGAATCCGTATCTTTCGGGCCCGTTCGACTAAAGGATATGCTATGAAAGTAAGCACACAGTACAGCTCTACCACGCAGGGCGTCTGTATCTCTCGGGCCTGTTCGAGAAAAGGACACGTTATGAACACAAGCACAGAGTACAGCCACATCACGCAGTCTCAATACAAAAGGGAACCAAAAGAGTGTATCTCCAGAGCGTCCTAACTATCACCCCCATTCTCATCCTCACGGCTCAGTGAAAATTGTTAAGCTGTCCCTGATTCTCTGGCCCTCTACACCTTGCTCTCAGCGTCACCCCATTTTCGGTGCCACTCCTGGACAGTCGACATGGACGGCGTGGGGATAACAACACAGGACAGGACAGGAGCAAAAATGGGGCAGAAAAAAAACTTTGGTAAATTGGGGTGGGTGGGATGGGGTGGTGGGGAAGAAAGAAAAATGCGAAGGCAACACACACACACACACACACACACACACACACACACACACACACACAACACTAGACACACACACACAATCAAAAAAAATGAGGTTAGCCACTAAACCATTTCGCCCTTCTCATTACTCTTAAAAGGTCGTGTTCCGATCTGGCCTTCGGATACAGTAGGTGGAACTAAATCTCTCCCCCCTCACACACACACACACACCACACACACACACACACACACACAACACCACACACACACAAGAACATCACGTCACAAAATACTCCACACACCACCATTCAAATTTACTTTCAGTCAAAATGATGCTATCAATTTATCAACACATACGTAATAAAGTAATGTGCAACTTTGAATTAAAGAGATGGGTTAGAATGTAAAGACAGCTACTACTACTACTCTACCGGACTTCAAACTTCGTCAAGCCTTCTGCCTTGTGTCAGTTGAGAAAACACTGCAGAAATATGAGGCGCAGTCTCACAACGGTTGCAGATGAATCCAACACTCGATCGATTGATCTGATTCAATTTTACCTCAGCACCCACCTCAGGTGATAACGCCGTCTGGGAAAACCATCCCAGGGAAGAGAGGGTACGGGGGAACTTATTTGATCCTACACCGACACCACCAGAACAACGACGTCATTCAGGTGGGCAGACAGACGGCCAGATTTAACGTAGCGCACCCCCGAAACAAGCAGACACGGACTATTTATAATACATACTCCCCCTTAGCGAACTCCCTTTCTCCGCAGTTGCTCGTAATTGTGTTTTTTCGGTTTGAACAAATTATACGCGAAAGACTATCCCGTATACTACAAACGCTAATAGAAATTAATATCCGACATGATTGATGCTTACTATTTTGTGCACAACGTTTCGGACTTGTCCAATTCATCTAAACGCCAGTGTACTGAACGACGCGTGAATGCCCAGCTACCGAGGTACTTCTGTACTCTCCTTTGTTTTTCTTTAACCCGAAAGCCTCCGATAATCCCACACCCTGCATAAATGCTTTGGTTATTAAACTTTTAAAGCCAGACTGTGTTTTCCAGTGACCCAGTGTATATAAAGTGAAACATGTTAGATAAATCTCTACGTGTAAATAATAGATGGTTTTGAAGTTTGAAGAATATGTGTGTGTTGTGTGTGTGTGTGTGTGTGTGTGTGTGTGTGTGTGTGTGTGTGTGTGTGTGTGTGTGTGTGTGTGTGTGTTTTAGTGGCGTGATGGTGGAGAGTGTGTGTGTGTGTGTGTACGCGAGAGAGAGAGAGAGAGAGAGAGAGAGAGAGAGAGAGAGAGAGAGAAGACAGAGAGACAGAGCTGAGAAGAGAGAGAGTGAGAGAGAGAGAGAGAGAGAGAGAGAGAGAGTCAGACAGCTTGTGTGTGTCTGTGTGTATGTACGTGTCCCTCTCTCCCCACCTTCCTCTCTCCCTGCAATCTTTCCAGGCCTATACACACACACACACACACACACACACAACACAACACACACACACACACACACCCCACACTCAGACAAGATTGCCTCAAGGCTCTCACTCCAATCGACCTGACCAAAGGCAAAACCAACTCACCAGTCCTATCAGATAAAAGATAGCACGTTTACTGCCCACCCGTGTTCAACACTTCCAGTTTAATCACCATCAGCTAGCTATCAGCACTATGTTCGTTATTTGATTGAAGTACAACTATAAGAACAAATCACAACGACTTTCTTCTGGACACATTTGTTGTACATCTCCAGCGACGCTACTTCTCTCTTTCTTCTCTCTCGTTGTGTGTGTGGTGTGTGTGTGTGTGTGTGTGTGTGTGTGTGTGTGTGTGTGTGTGTGTGTGTTGAGTGGTGTATGTGTGGTGTGTAGTGGTGAGTGAGTGTGTTGTGTGGGGTGTGTTGTGTGTGGTGTGAGTGTGTGTGAGTGTGTGTGTGTGTGGTGTGTGTGTGTGTGAGTGTAGGTGGGTGTGGTGGGGGTGTGTGTGTGTTGTGTGTGTGTGTGTGTGTGTGGTGTAGGGTGCGGTGTGTGTGGTGTGTGTGTGTGTGTGTGTGTGTGTGTGTGTGTGTTGTGGTGTGTGGTGTGAGTGTGTGGTCGGGGTGTGTGTGGTGTGTGTTGTGCGGATGCAAGTAAACAGGAAAAAAAGCAAAGCGAGGAGAGGGAGGGTGTATTCGCGTGCGAGAAGGAAGAGGGCTGGGGTTTCGATTTAGCTGACGATAAGCTCTTTCTCTCCATTCTGAATTCCAGTAACCCCCCCCCCCCCCCCACTCCCCGTTCTCCTCGCCACACACAGACACCGGTTCCTTCACTTCCCAAATCTCTTGGTGCCAGAATGGGCCACTTCAAAAGGCAAACAAACAGTGTTGGCTGACTTACCATACTTAATGAAGATACAAGCAAGACGGCGGTGGGGGTGTAGGGTAAAAGGGAAAATGTAACAGACAGGAAGAAAACAAGACAGACAGTAACACAGTAACCAAAGAAAGACCGGCAGAAATCAAACGAACTAATAAATGAAAAGAAACTTACAGAAACGTAATGATCATCACAAGGGCAAACTATATCTGCAACTGCTAATGAACTTGTAGTAAAACAAAAGAAAGTAAGATACTGTAAAAGAACTGAGATTTAAACAAAGTAGGAAAAAACATACAAAAAGGAATAACAATAATAATAATAATAATAATGATAATAATAATAATAATAAGACTTCACCATAAATATATACAACATACGTACACACAAATTATTCAAATATGTGTGAGCGTGTGTGTAAACAAAATCACTTCAGAACAATCTCAAACATATAACTACAAGGCAACAATACTAACAGAAAGAAAACTGGCAAATCAGCCGAAAGACTGAGAACTTGAAACGTGACAAACGTACCTCCGAGGTTTCCCTTGAAGTTGAGACAGAGCGTGAGTGGGTATCCCCATCTTAGTGATCCTGTAGACACACACCTCTGTGATGGCTTCCTAACAGGTAGGTTATTTTCACTTTCCTTCAGGTGGCTCTTACATCACACAAGATGTTCTTTTTTTTTTCTTTTTTTTTTCTCACTTCGCTCGAGATGAAATGACAGCTTTGTTCTCTCCGTTTAATTTGAATTTTGTTTCAGTAACCCTACACCAAGGCCAAGCTGGCTCGATTTTATCTGAAATAAGAGATGAGGTATTCACCTTCTGCGCAGCTTTACCCGTATCCTCTTTATTTCAGATCAGAGGACAGTGCTCTGTTTTGTCCATTGTGCTTCCATTGAGATGACAGACGTCAGCTTTCTCCGTCTGATTGAAGTGAGACGACAAACGAGTTGTCCACAACACACAGTAGTTGAAATAAAGTTTGCCCACTTTTGTTTAAAGTCAGATGGTCGTGGTCAGTTCTGTCCACTTTGCTTCAGGTGAGACTGGAAGAGAGAGGGTTTCGTTATGTCCACTTTGCTTCAGGTGAAACTGGACGATAGAAAGTTCATTCTGTCCACTTTGCTTCAGGTAAGAGCGGACAAGACAGAGTTCATTCTGTCCACTTTGCTTCGAATGAGACACGACAAAAGAGGGTTCGTTCTGTCCATTTTGTTTATTAAGGTGAGACAGGACACAAGACAGGATTTCGCTCTGTCCAATTTGCTTCAGGTGAGACAGGACAGAAGACAGGATTTCGCTCTGTCCAATTTGCTTCAGGTGAGACAGGATACAAGACAGGATTTCGTTCTGTCCAATTTGCTTCAGGTGAGACAGGATACAAGACAGGATTTCGCTCTGTCCAATTTGCTTCAGGTGAGACAGGACACAAGACAGGATTTCGTTCTGTCCACTTTGCTTCAGGTGAGACAGGACACAAGACAGGATTTCGTTTTGTCCACTTTGCTTAGGTAGGACTGGACAAGAGAAGATTCATTGTGTCCAGTTTGCTTCAAAGTTCAGGTGAAATGACAGAGAGGTTAGCCATCTTTATCCGATACTAACCCTTTTCACTCCCAATCCTTATCTCACCACCAATTTCCTAGGTCCTGCACTGTCAGCCATGACAGCATAACACAAAAGACAACCCTTTCCCTGGGTTAGGGAATCAAAGGATTACGACACATAACAAAAAGACAACCCTTTCCCTGGGTTAGGGAATCAAAGGATTACGACACATAACAAACAGACAACCCTTTCCCTGGGTTAGGGAATCAAAGGATTACGACAGCATAACAAAAAGACAACCCTTTCCCTGGATTAGAGAATCAAAGGATTACGACACATAACAAAAAGACAACCCTTTCCCTGGGTTAGGGAATCAAAGGATTACGACAGCATAACAAAAAAAACAACCCGTACACTGGGTTAGGGAATCAAAGGATTACGACACATAACAAAAAAACAACAACCCTTTCACTGGGTTAGGGAATCAAAGGATTACGACAGCATAACAAAAAAAAAAACAACCCGTACACTGGGTTAGGGAATCAAAGGATTACGACACATAACAAAAAGACAACCCGTACACTGGGTTAGGGAATCAAAGGATTACGACAGCATAACAAAAAGACAACCCGTACACTGGGTTAGGGAATCAAAGGATTACATTTCTGTTGCTGGTGGGTATGGTAATAGAGCGAAAGGGTTAACTGTGATGACAAATCAGCTGTCCCCTTTGCTTCAGCTGAGACGAGACGACAGAGATCAGTCCGATCCATTCTGCTTCACACAGGACAACAGAGGTGGGTATTTTCCACGTCACTCGTAACACAACGAACAGATCATTCACTTCACTTTACTGAAAACAATTACTTCGTGTAAATTTCTGTGCGAGACAAACGACAATGGTCACTTCTGTCCACCTAAGTCTTCAGTGATACCAGATCATTGCGAACAGATCGTTACGTCCACCAACACAGAAACAGCGAACGTCTTCAACGATGCAGTCGTGTTTGCGTTTTTCGTTTAGCCTGGGAGGAAATACCTTACACAATACAGCGCGAAAGCCTGAGTAAATACCTTACACAATACACAGCGAAAGCCTGAACAGCTTGAACGGGCCGTATGCGCAAAGAACCTGAATTCAAAGAGCTTGAATTAATCCACGTTCTATGTTAAATGTAAAATCCTGGCTATTCAGATAGTGTGTGTGTGTGTGTGTGTGTGTGTGTGTGTGTGTGTGTGTGTGTGGTGTGTGTGTCGTGCGTGCGTGCGTGTGTGTGGTGTGTGTGTGGTGTGTGTGTGTGTGTGTGTGGTGTACATACGTGCGTGTAAGAGTGTGCTGTACTGCTAGTATAAGATTTTTCATTAGAACGTTAAGTCACACAGGTTGTCCAATTACTGCAAGCACGCCTACGCTGAGAACTACACTAGTTCATTAAGCGTTTGACTTCCGCACCCTGTCCACCGACATCCTGCATTGTCAACCATGCTAACAAAGCAAAAACGTAACCCTCTGGCTCCCACATCCTACCCACCAGCTTCTTGCAGGAAAATGGTGGATGAGTTGAGGGATTGAAAGAGTTAAGTTTTTACAGACGGTGGACAGGGTGCGGGAGTCAAAGGGTTAACAATCCATGGGAGAACAGTCCAAACGTCAACAAGTAGGCCTACATCCGTTGTGAAGGGAGTGGGGGTGGGGTGGGAACAAAACAACCCCCCCCCCCCCAAGAAAAAAGAACAAAACAAAACAAAAAACCAAAACAAAACAAACAAAAACACAAGTCGCCAACAAATGATACTACAGCAGCAGACTAAAGCCACAACACTTCACAGAACTAAAAGTCCTAAACAAAAAGCTGATTCCATCCACATCTGGCACCACATCAACCCCGTCCAGGTGAAATTAAAATCTCCCCCACAACAGACTGACGGACGGGATCCCCCTGCATCTACTACTACCTCTGACGATAATGTCGACAGAGACGACGAGGTATTAGATGGGGCGGAGGGGAAAACCAAGTCAGCTTAGCTGTTCGACACAACCGGTTTTTGCGTGCATGCCCGCTGTGCATGCCCCAACGTTGAGTATAAAGCAAATAGTAAGTTCTCTGAAAACTCCCTGCGTTTACTGCGCTTATCTTTCACAAGTGGCCGTGGACTGAGCAAGCTGACTGCAATCAGTTTTTGGAGTGATTGGGTAGGGTGTGGGACTGGGAACTCTAAATAGGAGGGGAAAGGGGAGGGAGGGAGGGACAGAGAGAGAGAGAGAGAGAGAGTGGTGTGTGTGTGTGTGTGAAAAAGAGAGAGAATGAGAGAGAGAGTGAGAGTGCGTGTGTGTGTGTGTGTGTGTGTGTGTGCGTGCGTGCGTGCGTGGTGCGTGTGTGCAAAGCGTTTGTCCTCTCCTATTGAAAACGTCTAGTCATGGTACAGCAGCGCATCTAGTCACAGAGCGACAGCGACATCTCTTTTCTGATGCTTTAATGCGTTTTTAAAGAGGATTTTCAACGGGACTCGGCCAGGAACGATCTCTTGCTTGCCCTGGGTTCCTTTACGTGCAGCATGTCTCGTCTGAAAGATTAGCTCCCACCCAGACCAGCGTCCACAATCCCGTGTAAGGTGGCGAAAACTCCTTATCCCAACGAAACTGGAACCCTGGATCCCTGGCTTCCTCTCGATTCACAGGCAGTCAGTCAGTCAGGCAGGCAAGCAGGCAGGCAGGCAGGCAGGCAGGCAGGCTGGCAGGCAGGTAGGTAGGCAGGCATGCATACAGGCAGGTAGGCAGGCAGGTAAGCATGTAGTCAATCTTATCCACTGGCCACCACTCCACACGCTGATTCAAAAGCATGTTAGACTGTAGACATCCACAATCCACAAATGGCTTACTGGATAGTTGATGCCTTCAATCCTTTACAGAGGAACACACGGCACGAGGCACTACTTGACTGCTGCAGGTTCATCGCTGTTTAGGAATTCATTTTCTTTTTGCTTAATACGTCAGTTTAGTCGGCAACCCAACCCAACACACACACACACACACACACACACACACACACACACACACACACACACACACACACACACACACACACACACACACAATCTGACTGTGATGAAGATTTCGCAACAGGTCACACGACCCGTCAACAGGGATAATTGTGCTTTCACAGCGTTCAGTTCGGTCGATATAATAACGTCTGGCTGGAAAACAAATCTTTAAGGGAAAAGATTCAACAACAAGTCTACACCTTAATCCCCAAGTCTACACAATCAAACTTAACTCCCAAGTCTATACCTTAATCCCCAAGTCTACACAAACTTAACTCCCAAGTCCATACCTTAATCCCCAAGTCTACACAATCAAACTTAACTCCCAAGTCTATACCTTAATTCCCAAGTCTACACAAACTTAACTCCCAAGTCTATACCTTAATCCCCAAGTCTACACAAACTTAACTCCCAAGTCTATACCTTAATCCCCAAGTCTACACAAACTTAACTCTCAAGTCTATACCTTAATCCCCAAGTCTACACAAACTTAACTCTGAAGTCTATACCTTAATCCCCAAGTCTACACAAACTTAACTCCCAAGTATACACCTTAATCCCCAAGTCTACACAATCAAACTTAACTCCGAAGTATGCACACCTTAATCCCCAAGTCTACACAAACTTAACTCTTAAGTCTATACCTTAATCCCCAAGTCTACACAAACTTAACTCTCAAGTCTATACTTTAATCCCCAAGTCTACACAATCAAAATAACAACAATGGTGATAACTTAACTCCCAAGTATACACCTTAATCCCCAAGTCTACACAATCAAACTTAACTCCCAAGTTTATACCTTAATCCCCAAGTCTACACAATCAAAACAACAACAATGGTGGTAGCTTAACTCTCAAGTCTACACCTTAATCCCCAAGTCTACACAATCAAACTTAACTCTCAAGTCTATACCTTAATTTAATCCCCAAGTCTACACAATCAAAACAACAACAATGGTGGTAGCTTAACTCTCAAGTCTATACCTTAATCCCCAAGTCTACACAATCAAGCTTAACTCTCAAGTCTATACCTTAATCCCCAAGTCTACACAATCAAAACAACAACAATGGTGTAGCTTAACTCTCAAGTCTACACCTTAATCCCCAAGTCTACACAATCAACTTAACTCTCAAGTCTATACCTTAATCCCCAAGTCTACACAATCAAAACAACAACAATGGTGGTAGCTTATATCTCAAGTCTATACCTTAATCCCCAAGTCTACACAATCAAGCTTAACTCTCAAGTCTATACCTTAATCCCCAAGTCTACACAATCAAGCTTAACTCTCAAGTCTATACCTTAATCCCCAAGTCTACACAATCAAAACAACAACAATGGTGGTAGCTTAACTCTCAAGTCTACACCTTAATCCCCAAGTCTACACAATCAAAACAACAACAATGGTGGTAGCTTAACTCTCAAGTCTACACCTTAATCCCCAAGTCTACACAATCAAAACAACAACAATGGTGGTAGCTTAACTCTCAAGTTTATACCTTAATCCCCAAGTCTACACAATCAAAACAACAACAATGGTGGTAGCTTAACTCTCAAGTCTATACCTTAATCCCAAGTCTACACAATCAAAACAACAACAATGGTGGTAGCTTAACTCTCAAGTCTATACCTTAATCCCCAAGTCTACACAATCAAAACAACAACAATGGTGGTAGCTTAACTCTCAAGTTTATACCTTAATCCCCAAGTCTACACAATCAAAACAACAACAATGGTGGTAGCTTAACTCTCAAGTCTATACCTTAATCCCCAAGTCTACACAATCAAGCTTAACTCTCAAGTCTATACCTTAATCCCCAAGTCTACACAACCAACAACCAGCGCTACATTTCACACACAGCCCGCTGCATTTTCAACTATTTTGCTACTCCTTTCAGAGTCGGCTAACGACGAACACCTTTTGAAGTCTAAACATTCTGACAGACCGATTTGTTTTTTACCGATCTTTTTTTTATAACAAATTCAAAGGATTGAATGAAACTTGTCAAAGGGCGGACACGGAATGAAGAAAAATTTCAATAGAACTCTGAACTGGTTCAACCGGAAAATCTTAGTGCTTGCTCATGGGCCATGTGAAACCTTGTAAATTCCATCTGGACGTTTTATGCATAATCGTTACGCATATGCCATATGAATATACTGTCTGCATGAAATATAAGCAGGGAAAACAAAACAAACCAATAAAAACAAACAAACAAAACAAAACAAACAAACAAACCAACCAAGAGATTTGACACTCTGCGTTAACACGAGATCCAAAGCAATTGCGACTGCCCGCGCCCAAGCGTTGAATACGCGTTCACTTTGGTTTGCTTGTTCTTCTTGGTTCCACTCTGCGTTAAGTTAAACAAGTTCTTGCATCCACAGCTCTGTTCGTGTTAACCGAACAACTCGTGTTACTATACATTATTTTCCACATCACCGGTGTTGAAGTAAACAACTACCAAACATTTCACCATGCTCATGTCTACAGACAACAAAACAGTATGCCGTTATCTGCCGTTTTTGTTATATATTGCCTTCCGTTCCACCATGACACCCATCAGCCCACCTATGCAGCAAACAAAACACAACTAAAAACACGAAGAGCAAGAAACACGGCCATAATGCCCCATCACCTTTAATTAACCTTTTCACTCTTCACCCTCTTCCACCAGCTTTGTTTCCAGTACATTCCGACTCCCTCTCCCTATCCATCACTTCCTGATACCTGTCGACTCCTCGCCCTATCCACCACTTCCTGCTGCCTTTGACTTCCTCACCCTATCCCCCACTTCCTGCTGCCTTTTGACCCCTCACCCTATCCACCACTTCCTGCTGCCTTTCTGACTTCCTCACCCTATCCCCCACTTCCTGATACCGTCGACTCCCTCGCCCTATCCACCACTTCCTGTTGCCTTTGACTCCCTCGCCCTATCCACCACTTCCTGATACCGTCCGACTCCCTCGCCCTATCCACCACTTCCTGTTGCCTTTGACCCCTCACCCTATCCACCACTTCCTGATACCGTTTCGACTCCTCAGCCCTATCCACCACTTCCTGATACCGTTGACTCCCTCACCCTATCCCCCACTTCCCGCTGCCTTGACCCACCCTTCACACTGACTTGCCTTTGACCCTACCCTATCCACCACTTCCTGCTGCCTTTTGACCCCCTCACCCTATCCACCACTTCCTGCTGCCTTTGACTTCCTCACCCTATCCACCACTTCCTGCTGCCTTCTGACTTCCTCACCCTATCCACCACTTCCTGCTGCCTTTGACCCTCCTCACCCTATCCACCACTTCCTGCTGCCTTTTGACCCCTCACCCTATCCACCACTTCCTGCTGCCTTTTGACTTCCTCACCCTATCCCCACTTCCTGCTGCCTTTTGACCCCTCACCCTATCTCCCACTTCCTGCTGCCTTTTGACCCCTCACCCTATCCCCCACTTCCTGCTGCCTTTTGACCCCTCACCCTATCCCCCACTTCCTGCTGCCTTTTGACCCCCTCACCCTATCCCCCACTTCCTGCTGCCTTTTGACTCCCTCACCCTATCCACCACTTCCTGCTGCCTTTTGACTCCCTCACCCTATCCACCACTTCCTGCTGCCTTTTGACCCCCTCACCCTATCCCCACTTCCTGCTGCCTTTTGACCCTCACCCTATCCACCACTTCCTGCTGCCATCTGATCCCTCACCCTATCCCCACTTCCTGCTACCTTTTGACCCCTCACCCTATCCACCACTTCCTGCTGCCTTTTGACTCCTCACCCTATCACCACACTTCCTGCTGCCTTGATTCCCTCACCCTATCCACCACTTCCCTGCAACCTTGATCCCATTTGCTGCCCTGACTTCCTCGCCCTATCCCCACTTCCTGTCTTTGACCTCACCTATCCCCACTTCTGCCCTTTGACTTCCTCATCCTATCACCACTTCCTGCACTACTCCTCACTTCCCATTCCTCGCTTTTGACTCCTTCTGCACACCTTTTGACTTCCTCACCCTATCCACCAACTTCCTGCACTTTTGGACTTCCTCACCCTATACACCAACTTCCTACAACTTTTGGACTTCCTCACCCTATACACCAACTTCCTACCAACTTTTGGACATTCCTCACCCTATACACCAGCTTCCTACAACTTTGATTCCTCACCCTATACACCAACTTCCTGCAACTTTTGGACATCCTCACCTATACACAGCTTCCTACTAGACTTTTGACTTCCTCACCCTATACACCAGCTTCCTCAACTTTTGGACTTCCTCACCCTACACAACAGCTTCCTGCAACTTTTAGATTCCTCACCGTATACACCAACTTCCTGCAACCCTTGGACTTCTGCACCCTATTCACTAGCCTTTAGCGGAAAGCAGTGTAAAAAGCCGGTGGGGAGTGAGGAATGGTTAAATAGTAAAGGGCGAGTTAATGCAGGCTCATGCAGTGAGTGTAGTTTGTGGAAGCAGGTCAGTAAAATGCTGGTAATTGGGGGCTATTAGCCACCTTCCATCTGTCGTGTGTTTGCTCCCCACCCTGCTGGCACATGCATGTAACATGTAACAATGGATGCACGTTCAATGTTTTTAGCTTTCGCCACAATTACACTCTCCGTTTCGTCTGCTGGCTTGTTGTTTCATGTTTTTCTATTCTTTAACACGATTATGTTAAAACTGGCTGAAATTTAACGGGGATAAAAACTTGTCTGATATGACGAGAGAGAAAAAAAAAGATAAGAAAGGCGATTTTAAATGACGAAATAGAAAAAAAAAGGGCTAATAATGGTGATTTTAAAGAGATCGTCAAGTCATCAAATCTACCTCTTCCTGCAACCCAAATTTTTTGGATGTTCTGACTGTACGAAAATAAGTAGGCCTACTTGTCAGGAAGAAATTGTTCTCAGAGTGATTCAAGTAGTGACAACAAAAACTGAATAAAGAATATAGAGAAGCAGTGTTTTTCCCACTAAATTCACACAGGGAATCAAAACCAAAAGTGACTTTCGCCACATAAAGCAGAATGATGAGGACATGAACATCTATACAAAAATTCTAAATCAAAGTGACCGCACACAGGAACCAGAAAAACACAAAAATACATTCAAAACAATGTTAATGTAAGAAAACGAGACAGCCACAATTTTTTTTCCGCCAATTGGCCTTTGTCAAGCGTATACAAAATTGACAAGTAAGAATGAATGCACAAAACGAAACTTATATTGTTTACTTATTCAATCTATTTTATTTATCTGTTTATCTATTTATCTAATTTTTTTGGGGGGGTGAGGGGGTACCCGCAGATACTTTTAGGTCAAAGCTTTGAGCCGAAGAAAATGGCCGATAACTATTATGTACAATAACTACTGCTATCTCACTATCTGTGACAACAGTGGTGGAGTGATGCTAAACCTACACTTCTAAACCATATCAACTGATCGGAACTGGGTCTGATCATACTGAAAACTTGTTTTTATAACTGCTGATATCAATGCTGATTCCTGTCGTCTGTCTGTAAGATACAAATGATTTCCAGACAATGCAGAAGCAGGCTTTGTGACCACGCTCTTGTCATTTCCTCCAATAAATCCACAACCACATAAATGCAATGTCATCGTAATGCTTCAGTGCCTTTTTCTTCTTATATTCATTTGTTGAGGAAAGACAGGAGGCGGAGGAGGAGGGGGATTTAAAGGAAATAAACGAATCTTTATTTCCTAAAGGTATAGCTACTAGTACCACATGGCCAATTTACATATCTGTTGTCCCTAATCTACATATGTCAAAACTAAAGAAAGTCAGATACTACGAGAGAGAGAGAGAGAGAGAGAGAGAGAGAGAGAGAGAGAGAGAGACAGACAGACAGAGAGAGAGGGAGAGAGGAAGAGAGGGAGGGGTGGGAGGGAGGGGGAGAGAGACAGAGACAGAGAGAGAGAGAGAGGGGCAGGCTGTGACGAACGATTCAGTTTAATTAAACTCGAATCCTCAAACGCAAACAAGCAGAACTATAAATGAATCAATCAATAAACACAAAACATGAATCAAACAAAATAATACAACGTTTGCCACAGCAGAATATGTGAGTACGAAGCAGTGAGACCCTGAGGTGTACTCCATGACCAAGAAACGAAGGAGGGGAAAAAAAAAAAAAAAAAAAAAAAAAAGCTGGCAAAGGCACACTTACAAAATAAAGAAAGAAACAGATAACGGGGTCTCTAACCGCTTGCACTCAACCAGAACAGACAGCACGCTGATACAGTGCCTGCATCTTTTAAATCTCTCGCTTCCCCCTAGCACCACCACCCCTCGCATACACCACACACACACACACACACACACACACACACACCTTTCCCTTTTTTTTTTTTTTTTTTTAAATCTCCCTTTCTAGATTAAAGGGGACAGAGCTTCTGATACACCCGCGCGTGTTTGTTTGTATGGTACATGTTTTGAGGGAAAGGGATGGAGGTGGGAACGAGGTGAAGGCAGAGCGGGACACGTGGCAGGGTGATGGGAGATTCCCCAACAGGATTCCTCCGCTTTTTAACGGCTGATCTTTGGACTGAACTACAGACCCAAGCTAAGCGAGAACTGCCACATGGTTGGTCTGATTTACACAATATCTCCAGCACGTTTTGCAACTCCGCCATCAGTACAGAAATGAAAGAATCGAGCGGTGGCCTAACGGAGCAACTCTTGCAAAACAGCTCTTAAGAAACAACATCATAACTGGTTTCAGTTTTTACGTCAACACCTGCTAAGCTTAGGTGATATGGTCGACAGGGAAACGGGGGGAGAGGGGGGGAGGAGCTTATCTAGGGGGGAAGGAGCTTATCTAATTGAACACAAACACTACCAGAAGACCAATATGTTAAGAATGAAAGAAAGAAAGCCAATTTAATGTACTGTATCCCGGGATCAAACCCACAACGAATGGCTACCAACTGAGCTAGTGAGGCCGCTGCAAGAACCCTTTCTCAAGACATCTTCTATCCAGCCCACCAACCTGCGTCCCATTTGCGGAAATCGCTCAGCCCTGAACGGGCACGTCCCATAAGTGGATCACAGTCACCGGGGAAAAATGAACGGGGAAATGTAATTAGTTCAGGACTTACTGGCTGACTTGGGGCACAACCTCGAACACAATTTCAGCTATAACTTTAGATCAGCATACACTATGATACACATTTCAGCAAACTTAATCACATACACTATTGTACATTCAGCTATAACTTAGATCGCATAACGTCTATACACAATTTCAGCTATAACTTCACTCATATATATTATCTGAAACACAATTTCTACTGTAACTTCCGTTCAATATACACTATTTAAAACAGAATTTCAACTACAACTTCAACGCAACATACACTATTTAACACACAATTTCAGCTGCAAGTTCAGCTCAATATACACTATGTGAAACACAATTTCAACTGTAATTTCAGCTCACTTTACATTATCTAAAACACAATATCAGCTATAACTTCAGCTCAACTTACACTATTTAAAAAACGATTTCAGTTATAACTTTAGCTCAATACACACTATCTAAAAATATTAAAATACAATTTCAGCTATAACTTCAGCTCAATACACACACTATCTAAAATACAAGTTCAGCTACAACTTCACCTCAATACAAACAAACTAAACAATTCAGCTGTAATCACCTCAATCAAAAACTAAAACAATTTCAGCTGTAACTTCACCTCAATACACACACTATCTAAAATACAAGTTCAGCTACAACTTCACCTCAATACAAACAAACTAAAACAATTTCAGCTGTAACTTCACTCAATACAAACAAACTAAAATACAATTTCAGCTGAAACTTCACCTCAATACAAACAAACTAAAACAATTTCAGCTATAACTTCAGCTCAATACACACACTATCTAAAATACAAGTTCAGCTACAACTTCACCTCAATACAAACAAACTAAAACAATTTCAGCTGTAACTTCACCTCAATACAAACAAACTAAAACAATTTCAGCTGTAACTTCACCTCATTACAAACAATTTAAAACAATTCAGCTGTAACTTCACTCATACACACAAACTTAAAACAATTTCAGATGTAACTTTAACTCAATACAAACAAAACAAAACAATTCAGCTTAATTTCACCTCAATACACACAAATTAATAACATTCAGCTGTAAATTCACTCAATAACAGAATAAAACAATTTCAGCTGTACTCACTCATACAACAACTAAACATTTCACTGTACTTCACCTCATACAACAAACTGAAAACAATTTCAGCTGTAACTTTTGCTCTCAATACAAACAACTAAACATTTCAGCTGTTAACTTCACCTCAATACCACACAAACTAAAACAATTTCACTGTAACTTCATCAACACACAAACTAAACAATTCACGTATCACTCATAAACAAATAAAACATTAGCTGTAACTTCCCTCAATACACACAACTAACAATTTCAGCTTAACTTCACCTCAATACACAACAAAACAATTTCAGCTGTACTTCTCATAACAACAACATTAGTGACTATCATACAACAAAACATTTAGCTGTAACTCAGCTAATATTACTATTTAATCATAATTTCAGTCAACACAATTTAAACACATTAACATAAATCTTAGAAAATACAAACGCCTTTGATCATTCATGTACAATTTATTATACACTGTCAAGTAAGAAAGAGTATTAAATGTAGCACTTCTCTCTCTTCTCTCTCTCTCTCGTGTTGTGTGTCTTCTCTCTCACAATCTGCGATTGCTTGTTATGTGTTGCTTTTTGCAGCATCATGCTGTATGAAGCTCACGTAACAAAATAAATACTTTTGACGGCCCAAACACTGACGGCAGAGGGCAAAAATTAACTAGCGGCTACACTGGTGACGGCGGATGTCTCTCTTTGCACTCGATGAACGAAGCAGAGTTTGCTTTATTCAAATTGGAAAAACAAACAAACAAACAAACAATCAAACATGCTGCTTTGAACACCCCGATAGTGAAAACAGGAACCACTCATCGCAATTTTCCGATTTTGGTACACAAAATTCATGGAAATGAGAAAACATCCAAATTTTGCATTCCAGGTTTGGGACTTTTATATGTTATGCATTAACTTTGGTGGAAAAAGACACAAAAAATGTCTTTTTTAAAATTTTTTATACTGTCATGCAATTAGCACTTAAGGTGACCCATTTGTAAATAATACTAAATAAGGATAATAATAATGATAATAATAAACAAACAAAACAACAACAATAACAATAATAATGATAATAATAACGGTACTGAACACTACAAATGCATAAAGAATAAACAACGCCCACTGTTACTTATAATCAAAAAACAAGAAAAAGACCCTCAATCTTCAAATACACGGCAGAAACGAAGAAAACTCGATGACGCCGAGCAGCACAATGAAAAACAAGACGCACTGTGACCCAACTTTAAATACTTTCAGAAAAGAACACACACAACCACATCCCTTGTAGAACTGATTTTTTCTTTAGTATAAAAAAAATACCGACAGAGAAGCAACATGTTTCAAGCACAGACACCCACAAACACCAGGCGTCATGTTGTTGTTCGTCCAGCCACCTCGACACTGCCACCACAACACACACACAAGAGCGTGGCGGGTGGATTGAAAAACACAGGGGGGGGGGGGGGGGGCTTTCGAAAACAGGTGAAGACAGAAGGGAAGCGAAGCTGGCACACAGCAGAGAGTGAGCACACAACACACACACGCACACACACTGGGAGTGAGCGAGAGCAAGAGAGAGAGCGAGAGAGAGAGGGGGGGGGGAGTGGACGGGGTGGGTGGGTGAGGGCGGGCAGTTGTTTAGCGGCACGACCCAGGTCTAGCTGCAGGTAGCAAGCATCCTTTGCCCACACCAGTGTGGCCGTATACTACTGTTCATTCATAGCACTTCCCACTAACAGGCCAACTTCTTTAATTCACTCTTTCGAGAACTCCCTTACCCTATCCACCAGCTTCCACCAGCTTCTTGCGTGGTGGACAGGACGCTAGTGGATGAGGTGTGAGAGTGAAAGGGTTAGAACCTGTCATCTCCCCCCCCCCCGCAACCTTCACCCCCCCCCCCCCCAACCTCTCTCTGTATCTGTGCCAGCCAAACCCGCCAGCGCCAAACGGGAGATCAGGTAAGCGTCAATGTTAGTTCTGGAAAAAGCCGCAAAATGCACGAGGCTGAAAGGGTCAAGGTGCGGTGTCCTCTTGTCCCCCTCACCCCCCCCCTATCCCTAACACCCCCGAGCTACGGAGAGCTCCTTCCCAAAACATTTCCCCATATCACCTGCTTCTTTTGCACCACACCCAATGCACGAGCTGATCAGCACGGTTCGGTGGACGTTTTAACCCTTTTTACTCTCCATCAGTTTTCACTCTCTTAATTGTATCCATCAGCTTCCGGCAGGCGGAAAATGTGAAATAAGCGAGAAAGTGAAAAAGTTAATCCTTCGACTCCTCACCTTATCCATCAGTTGCAGAAACATTACCCTTTGATTCCCTCACCCTAAGCAACAGCTTCCTGTAGAAAGCTGGTGTATGGAGAATCATAATATCTCTCAGGAAGCTGGTGGATAGGATGGCAATGCGAAACGATTGCGAATTTACTTTGCTATCATGGCTGACTGCAAGAAGATGGTGGATACGATACGGGAGTCAAAGGGTTATTGTTATTGCTGTTTAAAGCCCAACCGACTGTTTCAGACATATCAGGGCAATAATCGCTTTGAACCATACACAATACTCAAAGGGTTAAGAGCTCATCAGAAGCAGAACTATGAAAATTAAGTCCACATATCAATGCATTCAGGCACAGAATCTAACGAGACGTCCCAGGCGTTGACCACTCCATCCCAACAACATTGTAAAGACACTAGCAGCAGGACTTTCAATGTGATCCACAACAATACAAGTACTTATCAGAAACAGAACTATGAATACAATCGTTACACAGGACTCGTCCGTAACAGGATTATGAACGTTACAGACAACGATATAAGTACTCATTAATAATAGCAGGACTGAATGCAATCGACAACAATCAATAATCGACACACTAAGGACTCATCAGTAACAGGACTATGTTATCGACAACACAGTCATTTTCGCCTGTTGTCCCCTTAAGACGAACAGAAGACAAAAGACAGCGTGGGCTGCTGTAAACGCACACTCCTATTTGTACGCCTCCCTCCCTCCAGCCGTATAAACACGCACTTACGTGCACACCAACACAGACAGAGAGCAAGAGAGAGTGAGAGTGAGAGCGAGAGAGAGAGAGAGCGAGAGAGAGAGAGAGAGAAAAGAAGAAGAAGAAGAAGAAAAGATAGAGAGAAAGAAGAGAGAAAAACAGAGAGAGAGAGAGAGAGAGAGAGAGAGAGAGAGAAGAGAGAGAGAGAGAGAGAGAGACAACCACAGTTTTTTCGACTCTCTCTGTCAGAGACAGACAGACAGACAGACAGAGAGAGACAGAGACAGACAGAAAGAGAGAAATAGACGGAGAGAGACAGAGATACAGAGACAGCCAGACAGTTTTTTCGACTCCTCTCTGTCAGAGACAGACAGACAGAGAGAGACTGAGACAGACAGAAAGAGAGAAATAGACGGAGAGAGACAGAGATACAGAGACAGAGATATGGAGACAGAGAGAGAGGCGGGTCTTCCTCAGAATATGTTCCGTCTCATTTTCCCCTTTTCGCAATCCATTGCACAATCTCCCTCCCTCCCTCCAAACTACACGACCTCTATCCGGACGGAAAGAGCGACTGTTGTTTTCCAAAACACGTCGCGCCATGCCATTCCGCACCCATTTGAAGAGACAATTCTCTGCTCCCATCTGTCTGTCTGTCTGCTGCTCCGTCTCGCTCCTCCCCTGCAACCACCATCACCATTCTATTCTCTCGAAGCGTTGCTTTGTTTGTAAAATGTTGTTGCAGAATTCTGTGTTTTGTTTTCGTCAATCAACCACAGTTGCAGAATTGTGTGTTCCTTGTCAACCAATTCCCTTTAAAAAATATTTTAGGAAAATAAAGACAAGGTTCATTCAAAGAGTATTTGACGCCTGCGTGCGAGAGTGCGTGCGTGCGTGCGTGCGTGCGTGCGTGCGTGTGTGTGTGTGTGTGTGTGTGTGTGTATGTGTGTGTGTGTGTGTTTTCTCCTCTGTGTGTGTGTGTTTTTGTGTGTGTTT
>CM060306.1:128123948-128143948 GCA_030674185.1 Monoplex corrugatus | reverse complement strand
GATATTTTGCCACCGGTTTTAGCCAAGTGTTAGAATCATACCATCAAACTACATTAGCTTGATTGCAGTCTGAATACTGCGCAGGACTTAGTGTTATTGTTGTTGTTGTTTAAAGCCCACATGACTGCGTTGAGCCATATCGGGGCTATAACCGCCTCAAAACACACAAACCTTCAACAGGAAAAGAAAAGAAAAGAAAAGAAAAGAAACGAAAAGAAAAGAAAATTAACCCTTTAACTGCCGGACTCCATCCATCAACTGCAAAAACTGAACCCTTTGACTCCCTCGCCCTATTCACCAGCTTCCAGCAGAAAGCTGGTGGACAGGGTGGGAGTGAAAGGGTTAAGTTTTTGCTTTGCTGTCATGGCTGAGAACGCAGGATGCTGGCAGACAGGGTGAGGGAGTCAAAGGTTAAGGGTTAAGTACACATATCAATGCATTCGCGCACATAATCTAAGGATATACCCCTAGCGTTGACCACTCCGTCCAATTTATCGCACAGGGAATTAAAAAAACACACCTGAATATAAATTTAAGCGTACCTAAGGGGACACATGTGTTAAGTGCAATTTTGGCTCTAAGGAAGTAAGGTATGCGCAGGACTATACGCGGGAATTATCTCCAGAGGTGATCAAGTTCTCGGGCAGGTATCTGTAATGGCGTTTGCCTCCGGATATAACCCATAAATATCGCAGGATGGTAATCGTCAGCCACACCAATACCTTTGATCAACGCATTACCTTTTCAGATGTACCGACCTTCACACTACTCAGCGTGCAGAATCGAAGAGAACAGCACAAAGACAGAACTCGTGCCTTTCAATCTCACTGCATGCGTTTGAGTCCAGCACACACACACACACACACACACACACACACACACACACACACACACACACACATACACACACACACACACAACACACACACCACACACACACACACACACACACACACATCCACCTCTCTCTCTCTCTCTCTCTTCGTGCCTTTCAATCTCACCCCGTGCGTTCGAGTCCACACACACACACACACACACACACACACACACACACACACACACACACACCACACACACTCGTTACACGAGTGGCCTCCAATCCACCCAGCTTTGTACTGGAGGCACACAATCCTGTTCTAGGAGAAGGTAAACCAGCGAGGGTGAAAAAAATTAGTAGTACTCCCCTCACAATGCTGGCCCCCAAGAATATGAGTCTCTACCACCTCTCTCTCCGACGACCCAAGGAATACAAAAATCTTCACCTTCTAGTTCTGTTGGATACTATTCTCGAGATAAATACGAATGTCAAAACACACATGTACACACTCTACCATGGCAAAACACACTCAACCAACGACATAATTTACTCCACCCTATCAGCCAGTGTCCAGCGTAACACTGACCATTCTCACACCCTTACCACCAGTTTCTTGCAACTGATGGATAAAAAAGATGAGGGAGTGAAAGAGTTAACTGTAGTAAAATCTGAAAAAAAAATCTTTGATCACTGCACCTTCTTCTAGCTGGATACTGGGCATATTCACACCACTACGCTTTTGTTACAACACAGCATAAAAGGCATCAAAAGACAATGCATATCACTTGTAGTGAAAAGACGTTAAATCAAAGAACGAACGAACGAACGAACGAACGAACGAAGATAATGCATCGGGCGAGTGGTACATGCATAAAATGACTCCCTGTGCCAAGGCAAGCTGCTGAGGCAGAAGTCCTGTAGATAAGGTGCGGGAGCAAAAGTGTTAATACTGCCCGTTGAGTTCGAATATATAATGTGTGATCTGATGGACTGGGTTAGAGTTTGGAAGGCATCAGCTGTCTCATCATGGACTTGCTGTTTAGAAGAATGCAACAGACACATGTATACAATCAAAGACAGCACTGAACCGTTTTACTCCCTGACCTTGTCCACCAGCTGAGGAGTGAGAAGCCGGTGGGTAGGAGGAGGGAGTGAAAAGATTCAACACTGATTGTTAAAAGGATCAAACTTGAAGCATCATCTCACCATGGCCTTCCTTTCATAGGGCCTGCAGCTGTCGGGGAAGTCTTCCGCCTGGCCCCCCATGCAGGAGCACAGCTTGGCGATGGTCGGCAGCTTGTGGCGCGACTTCTTGCGCCGCCGGCCCGTCAGGACGTCATAGCCAACCTGTTTCCACGACTCTTGAGACATCAGGGACACGCCGGGCATGCTCCTGACCCCGTCCCTCGCGCGCACACACACACCAACACACTTTTAGTGAAAAGCGCGGGGAAAGACTAGGAGAAAGCTGACAAGTTGTGGATAGGGAAGGGGGAGCCTTACAGGCTCTCCCCTGTTACCGTCCGTCCACTCTCCTGTCCACGTCCGAACTGTATGCTGTGGGACCTTCGACAAGCATATACTCGGTCGGTCACGAGGCGTAAACTGTCCCAACGTCACTATTCACAACTGTCGTGCAAGTCACTGACGTCTTCTCACGTGACAGAACAATCACGACCCATGGGGGAACACCTGTTCTCCTCGAACCTTTGACTTTTGTCGCTGATTGAAGACGTGTTTTTTTAAGTCGCACAGTCTTTTGTGTCGCCTACAGTCTACCGTCCTATTGTGTCTCTAACTGAAGACGTATTTCTATACAAGAGTAACATATTTTTGTTGCAACAGCCTACCTGTCCTACTTTGCCTCCAGACGTGTTTCCATATATCAAAGGTCATGTAGTCTTGATTTTCTGTATGTCATCATCTGGAATCAGACGTGCTTCTATATTTGAGTCACACAGTCTTGTCGCAACAGCATATCGTTCTGTTTTTGTCTCTGACTCTTAAAGACGTAGTGCTGGTAAAACCGGAGTCTCGTTTCAACGGCCAACCACCCAAGGATGTCTAGAATTGTTTATGGGAGTGATGATCACTACATGTTCGTATGATGAAGGTTTGAACACACAGCATTCCAAGTCAGCAGCCCGATGAACAGTAGGCACTTGTTAAGAGGCGTTTCAAACCGTTTTAAGCACATAACTGTAACTTAGCAACACCCAGAATTACTCTTTCAGCTTTGAGAAAATCTGATCAAAGCGTGTCCTCTGGATGATTCACATATAAATCCACAGATTTATGACAACGACGCTTTAAGTGTCGAAATATTAATAAAAGTTCAACGATGAAGAAACTTACGGGTGCGTACAAGCAGTCTTGTAAAAAAACAAAACAAAACAAAACAACCCATATATATTAAAAATAAACAACGATGCAGTGGACTTCAAAGTCTGACCATGTCCGCAAAAGAAATCTTAAAATTCAACAATGGCGTCTTCAAGACCGTAAAACACTCTGGATAATCAATCTTGTAAATCAACAACGAAGAGACTCTGGGTTCGAAAACCATTTTCTACATACACAGACTGAAAACAGTTCTCTTCAGAAATCGTTCAAATTCAGTCTTGCTGCGACTTCACATTAATTAAACCGACAACACTTTGTTAACAAGAACCCGAAAAGGCTTCAGCATCCTCACGGAAGTGTGCGAGGGTATTAATTCCTTCATTCCGTCTAACTGTCTCGATTTGAAGGAATCTTTTTTACGAGTCCCAGCACATAACGTGTCAGTATGCAACTTGTGCGCCAAAATCAACATGCTCTAGATGCAGATAAGCGAGGGACTAACAACACATCAGCCATCAACCTGGACAAAAAACACAGTGACGTCAAAAACAGACATCAACCGTCTATTTCTGTCTGAACGGGCAAGGAAATGGTGGGACGGGGACAACGAGAGTTATTAGGCACCAAACAAGCAGCAACCCAAAAAAGCAACGCCAGATAATAATGTGTACAGTAGACAGAACTGCTTGCTTATTGTCTGCTTCTTTTTGCCTGTCTCTTTTGTTGTTGCTTTTTTTTTTTTTTTTCCCCTTCAAATTTATTGCTGGTGCTCGCTCTCTCTTTCTCTTGTTTATTTACCGCCCTCTGCTGTCAAGATAAAACGGGCCAAGAAAACAGGACACACATCACCTGTAACTTCATTTGCTTGTTGTCTGTTTCGTTTTGCTTGCCAGCAGAGGACCAACCTACAAAGTCACAGCGCTTCATTTTGCGAGTTAGGTGTGATTTGTGTGTCTTCTTAACCCCACTGCTGAGCGTAATCACAAGAAATGTTAAGTCAGGAGAGACTTAGGACGAGGATGACAGCAAATGGTGCTTTGGTATATAAGCATTCATCACGCATTCAGGCCACTTCACGGGTCTGCTTTCCGCGCTTACTTTCACACAGCTAATTAGGAGGGTGAGGGGAGAACGCCACCAGCAGACTATATAACCTTTAACAGACTGTGTGTGTCAGTCACTCTTACAAAAGCACTCAATTTCAGCAAAAATACTTTTCTTGAGCCTTCTTTCTGGTTTCACGTCTTTTCAATGGAAGAAGTCGTCTGTCTGTACGGTTCCAGCCTTTCCACTGAAGCCACAACACATTCAACTCTACGAACTGATTGGGGTTGACTAAGGGGAGAGAAAGAGAGATTGGAGTTGACTAAGAAGTGTGAGAGAGAGAGGGAGACATAGAGGGAGAGAGGGGGAAGAGAGAGGGAGAGAGAGAGAGGAGAGGAGAGAGAGAGAGAGGAGAGAGAGAAGAGAGAAGAGAGAGAGAGAGAGAGAGAGAGAGAGAGAGAGAGAGAGAGAGAGAGAGAGAGAGAGAGCACTGTGAACTTTTAGTGTCTAAAACTCCTTCTCCAAACTCGACTTCTGTGAATCCCATTTGTACAGCGCACTGAACAATGTGTTTGTGTTCTATAACTGAATACAAGTTTCACTATCACCGTCATCATTTTTGTCACGAAGGTCCACAATAAATCCCTACAGGACGGCGAATGGCTCAGTATCATTTAGCTTTTAGAAGAGTGAAGAAGTTCCATTTGTTACACTTCCATTATGCATTGCAAACTATCCAAAACTATTCTATAGTACTAATGTTTCTCATAGTGAAATTGTATAATCGGATTAGAAAATCATGTCACCGAATTAAAAAGATGGTTTCGATTTTCATGTATAGACTATCATGTCTGGAAAAGACATCCTCATTAGTCAAAAGTCTGGCATCAAATATAATAATAATAATAATAATAATAATAATAATAATAAAAACTGTCGTTAAGATATAAATTCAGATGATTTGACAAAACGTTAAGATATCAATCCAGATGATCTGACAAAAACTAAAAACATGACGGAATTTGTTCTCCTGTCTGACACCAGATTAAAAAAAAAAGAAGACTGCTATTAACGATTGATGTATCCATATCAAGACACACTGACAAACTGGCCAGAATCTCCATACTGTCTAGCATGAAACATGAAAACCATTAATGTACAACAGAAAAGGAATGACACAAATGGCCAGCACGATAAATAATCTCATTTACGTTTCTTTTTTCTTTTCTTTTCTTTCTTTCTTTTTCTCCCAACTGTTTTTCACTCATATTACACACAATGTCTGACGGGTACTGGTGGTTCACAAACCAGCTAAAATACAAACAACACTACCATCAAAGTCCAAGGTTTACACATCGGACTCGTCGAGTTAGTGTGGCTCATGGGCCCCGATAACAAGACACTAGTGGTGTAAACCTGGTGTCACAACGCAGTTTTTATCTTTGCGGAATAGCACAATTGGCAGCTCCTCTCATTGAAACGTCCCCCCCCCCCCCCCCCAACGTTAGTATAGCAACGAATGAACACTTCAACCCTTTCATTCCCTCACTCTATCCGCCAGCTTTCTGTAACACATTTAACGCTTAAACCCCCTGGTCTACCACCAGCTTAAGTAATACTTTAACCTTTTCACTCCCTCACCCTGTCCACCAACTTACTGCAACACTTCAACCTCTTCACTCCCTTATTCGATCCAACAGCTTTCTGCAACACTTCAACCCTTTCATTCTCTCACCCTATCCACCAGCTTTCTACAATACTTCAACCTATTCACTCCCTCACTCTATTCACCAGCTTTCTGCAACACACTTTTTACCATCTTATTCAAAATCCCCTCACCTATCCACAGCTTTCTGCAATACTTTTAACCTATTCACTCCCCCTATCCACCAGCTTTCCACAACACTTCAACCTATTCACTCTCCACCCTACCACCAGCTTTTTCAACACTTCAACCTATTCACTCTCTCACCCTATCCACCAGCTTTTCCAACACTTCAACCTATTCACTCTCTCACCCTACCCACCAGCTTTTCAACACTACCTTTCACTCCTCACCACACCAGCTTTTCAACACTTAACCTTCACCCTCACCACCACCAGCTTTTCACAACACTTTAACCTATTCACTCTCTCACCCTACCACCAGCTTTTTCCAACACTTAACCTATTCACTCCTCACCCTATCCACCAGCTTTCTGCAACACTTAACCTATTCACTCCCACCATCTACCACCAGCTTTCTGCAACACTTTAACCTATTCACCTCACCCTACCCACCAGCTTTCTGCAACACTTTAACCTATTCACTCTCTCACCCTATCCACCAGCTTTCTGCAATACTTTAACCTATTCACTCCCTCACCCTACCACCAGCTTTCGCAACACTTTAACCTATTTCACTCCCTCACCTCTATCCACCAGCTTTTTCAACACTTCAACCTTTTCACTCCCTCACCCTATCCACAGCTTTCTTCAACACTGCACCCTTTCACTTCCTCGCCCCATGCACCAGCTTTGTGCGACACTTTAACCCTTACACTCCCTCGTCTCGTGATGAAAGAGTGGAAAGATTAGGAAGCTGAAGGCCGACTGTGTAATCGGGTGAGAGAATGAAAGGGTTAAAAAGTAAGGGCGGGATCGATACGGGCGTCAGGCCGCGTGCTGATTGTACCCGATGTTTGTCGCACGCGCTATCTCATCATTTCCACCACCACCCCACCCCCCTCTTCGCTAGCTTTTTTTTTTTTTTAACTGTCACGTTGCCTACTGTCTGGTTTCCAGCCTCAGCGCACGGGCCAACACAGTCTCAGGTGACACCGAACAAACTTTTCAAATACACTGTCCATGCAAGGATTTTCCTTAATAGTGAATTACGCACTATGTCCATAGAAGATTTCCGACTTGAATGTTGTCAGATTATCGTCTTTTTATTTATTTATAATTTTTTTTATTCATCTATATTCATTTGTTATTATTATTATCATTATCATTACTATTATCATAATTATTACTTATTTTTTCCCTCTGGTTATACGGATGTAGCAGCACAGCCAGTCTGTTTGCAAAACCAGACAACAGGGACTAACTCGTCTGATGACAATCCATGTGGACATTCGCAGTTTTGTTTGCTTGTTGCAATTTTTTGTTCATGGAGCCATGGTTGTTAGAAGGCGCCTACACGCCTGTGTCTACAGGACTGGCACCCTGGGCTTCAGCCTTTCAGGTTTTTTGTCAGGGTTACCCTACTCTTAGCTTAAAGCCAAAAAGACGAAAATCCTGTGAGCGCAGCCCTTGTTATCTGAACAGATATATACACAAAGTCCTTGACAAAAGGTCTGGACTGAGGGACTTCCTATCAAACTGCGGAGAGCACACATTACCAGCAACAGATTAATGGTATCAAAGCCTATATCTGCGAACGCAGAGCAAGGGTGTCGTCAACCATGGGGAAGGGGAAAAAAAACTACTGCAGCACCGGGTTTCACAAAAGAGGATCCTCTCCCCTACTCTCTTCCTTCTCTTCCTCAATGACATGATGTCTGAGCTATCTAAAGGTGCCAAGGCTGCTGCTCTGTAAGCGGATGACAGGATATCTGCTGTAAGGAGGAAACATGTAACAACTGCCATTTACAGAAAATAACACGCAGCAGATTAGCTGTATGTATGAGCAGACAAAAAGTGTATCTCTATTAACAAGAAAAATCTTCTTCAACACTATTCATCTTGTTGATAAAACAGAAGGCTGGCATCGACAAAAGAGAAGGCTGGCATCATCAAGCTTGGAGAAACCTCTCTTCAGAATGAGGAAGAAGTAACCTATCTTGGGGTCACTTTTGAACACAAGGGCACACCTAGAAACCACACACTGCAAAAGATGTTAAGGCCAGGCACAAGGTAGCCATCCTCTGGAAACCGGCAGGCACTACAAGGAAAGCAAACAAGAAGACATTGAAGAAAGTATAAATGGGAACAGTCAGGCCCCACTTATAATATGGCTCCACAGCGTGATCAAACTCAGCCAAACAAACCTGCAAGTCTTAAGACAGGCTCTAAGATTCATCACTAGTGCAATGAAGTTTACGTCTATACAAAAAAAAAAAAAAAGGAGACATATGAATCCAGCCTCCCAACCAGAGAACGGATGAATGAACAAGACGATGGCTGAAAAGTTCAGGTGTTCAATAGATTATCCAACAAAACAAAAGTTGAAAATGTCACATAAAAATCGCCTGATGTTGGAAAGCCCTGTCCATGAGGGCAAGACCCCAGTGCAAAAACACCTGCAAGCAATCCATTTTCACCCCATCATCTTAGCAACTACCAGAACCATGGACATCAGAATAACTTGACTCCAAAAGCCACGTTAATGACAATGCTGTTTAAATCACCATCAATGTTATGCACGTCATCACAGCAGAGATGACACAGAACGCCAGGCTTTCACACTACCCATGACAGAAGGATGTTACTGCAGGAGACAAAGATGCATGTGTACACTGATAGATCACACACTAATGCTGTGACCAACAGGGGCGCCAGTAATCCTCATTAACTTTCCAGGGATTCAAACCACAACTGCTAGGCTTCCTACCAGCAAACACACCACAACTACCAAGCAGAGACAAAGGCAGTCATGAAGCAGCCTCCACAGCATATATACAGATGAAACATGCTATCAAGTGGTCTTCTTCTCATTCTCTCTCTGTTCTCCAGGACCTAGGGAATAACAAACTCCCCTACATAGAACTAGAAGTGTAGTCCTACAGTGGTTAATCACTGTGGGACACCAGAAAACGAGATGGTAGAAGAGTTAGCAAAAAGTTAAACCCAAGCAGATAACCAGACAACAGCATCAGCTATAGCGAAAAGAGGACCATCATCAGATCGCTCCTTAAGCCATGGAGAGAAGGAGACCACTACCATTTTCTGTCTACACAACAGCAAATGATCCTGATGGGACTCTGTACTGGCCACAACCTGCTCAACACCCATACGAATCTCAAGTTCAAAATGACACCTTCACCAACCTGCTTCTGCTTTCAAGGTCATGGCAGCTGAACATATACTGCAGCAATACCGCCTCCATCAAATGGAAGGAGAGGGGGACATGAAGACTACAACTCTTCACAAGCAAGCTCCATGGCACCCCTTCATCACCAAATGCTCAAAAGAATAAGATGACAAATCACAAAAAAGGTCTGGGCATAAAACACTACTTGGTCTATGGAAGTGTTTTTCTTTAAATATTATTCTGTGTCCATACAGTATGAATTAACATTGCCTCAGGTCATACAGAACGTTTTAAAATCAAATCCAACTTTACACGTGCCTAATCCATTTGCTTGGTTTGGTTTTACTAGTTCAACTTTGGTATGGACCTGTTTACCCAGACATGAGACTACCGTGTGCATAAGGAAAATCAGTACAAGTGCAATAAATTTGATACATCCTCAGTGATTCCAGAAATTTCAAGATTCATTTTGTGGTTCAGCTGGCCCTGAAGACTTAAGAGCGCGTGCGCACACACACACACATTCTGCTGTATCGAATTTAGTGTATCTGGTCTGGAATTCATGTTAGCGTTAGAACCTGACAGATACATGCAATAAATAATCCCATATCCTTTAAAACAATTTTAGGTGATATAAATACTATTTCTTTCTTATAGAGAGATTTGACACTTCACAATTCTTTCTGGAATTCGGGAACATTGTGATAAACGTGTCTTGCAGAAGTACCCAAGACTATTTCTTGACACCCCAGGATACCAGACTGGTCTGCTATTATTAACACAGTCTATCTCCATTCGCAAGGCTGTCAAACAGGCCGTTCACTCGTCCTAACTTTTGCGACAGATACTTTATCTTCTCGACATTCCGCCTACTTTCAACTCTCATTCATCTGAAGTACTGGTTACCTGAATCAATGCACGTACAACTTTTTTTCTACGCAGTGACTTTGCACGATGTTAAGTTCACTTAACTCCGATACTCTGTAATTAACCTTTTACGACTGCAGCAACCTTTAGTCTTGAGAAAGTCAGTCAGACTACAACTACTAATAGAACTCCAGCTGCCGAGCTGAAACAAATAACGAGCACGGCATCTGCCCATACAAACACATCAACGTGTGTGACCCCGACTGAATAAACATTGACTGAACATGTCAGCTACGTGATATATCTATGTCTGATACTTGGCAAACAGGTCTGCAGCATAGGAAACATTACGATAGCACGGGCTACAATCACAAGGCTTTTACAATTATTGTGCAAAAAGCACGGGGGCACACCTGTCAATCAAGACAAGCCTGGCTAGACTCTCACTCTGCTCGGTAACCTGAGAGTGCAGACACAGCAGACTGTGCTGGGGCTTACGAAGGTTATTTCATCGAAGGTTATTTCAACTTGACACCAAACCGTACTTTTAACCCTTTCACTCTCTCACCTTGACACGGTAAAAGGACTGAATGGGTTAAATGAAGCAAACATAAATCAGCTGTCTTGTGCTTCTATACAAACACCTACAGTTTTGAAAAACACACGGGGTTTGCTTAAATTATAACACTTCATCGACCTTAATGACGAAAACGAAAACACCTTTGACCTTAAACGTCTTGACCTAATAACCTATAAATTTCACTAACGACGGGCACTGCCAGTTGACGCAAACGTCACCGGTGAGGAAGACGTACGGTAAACTGCAGCCTTGTCGGCGGAAGAGGACAGACGGCAACGGTTATTGAAATCCCGCTGCAACTTGGGACTGACAAGCACTTGAGATAATCTCTTTGCCGTGTACTGATTGAACTAACAGATAAGTATAATTTATGCCTCCCCGCGAGACGTTTCCATCAGCGACGATGGGTCATCGGAGACCAGGGAGGATACGAGCAACGAAGGAGGAGGTGGGGTGGGGGGCAGGCAACGTACTGACTAAGAGGGGGGCAAGTTACCTGCAGGCAAGAAGTGGTGGAGAGAGGGAAAAGAGAGACACTGAGGTCTGCGTGGCCCTAATCCTGCCAGACCTGCCTCTCAGCCTCCTCGCCCGCCATGACAGCCTCAGCAAAGGTACACAACTCCAGCCCCGCACACAACGACAAAATGACCAGTCGTTTTTACATCTCGCTGCAACGGTAGTGGCGTTGTTACGGCTGTCTTGAAGGACAGAGAGGGGAAAACTTGCAAGTCCAGGAAAAAAAAAAAAAGTCGTGTTAGTACATATATATATAAACAGAACCCGTCGGCCACAAAGCTCGGTCACGTCTGTCACAGAAGACAAGGGAGGGAGGGAGAGAGAGGGGAGGGGTGAAGGAGGTGGAGGAAGTGTGTCGGCACGACGACCAATCAGCCAGACAGCAGGCCTCAGGTTGGAGTGTCCATCAGCCAGCAAGCACCGTCACCGACAAACAGGCCACACAACCACCACTCCGACATTACACGCCAACAGCTGCTCACTCACTGTCAGAACATCACGCCATCAAACCACCACGTAAACATACACAGCACAAAGTGGCCGCCGCGTAAGGGTGGGAGGGGGAGGGGAAAAAAAGGAACAAGACAAAAACAACAAATGGACACCCCTTGACGACAGAAGTCCGAGATAAATGAAGCGATAGTCTTCTACACTGTGATCAACGAGCACTAATACCACAAAGTCCAGCTACAAACCTCTCACCACGCATGATCACGAGCTTAAGGCAAAAGGAAGGGAGGGAGGGATGGGAGGGGGGCTTGTCAAGCTGTTCAAGTGATGGTTATCCACGGCCGTACACAGGCAACACGACACCTTGCAAGCAGGTAGTGGGCTGCACACGCCTCCAGCAGCTGTTGGCCGCCTCATCTGAACCATGAGTGGCTGGTGGCTAATATCACCCTCTCTCATACTAGATGTTGTCACTGCGCAAGCTATTATTATCTGCCTGTGTGTATGTCACACCGTGTGCGGGCTGAATCCTGATCAACAGAAGTGGGTCACTGCATGCTCTGGAGAGCAGCCACCACTACACTATACCACCAACGGTGGTGGTCCCTGGCCAAGCATGTATCGACTGGAGAGAATCGTCGTCACACGTGCGCCCAGCGACTCACTCCATCAGCTGGCCTGCTCACAGCTGCCGCTCTCACACACTACCCCCAGTCTTCCCACACCATACACGCTGGTAAACACAACAAACGCGGCATAATCCTCCTAACTCTGTCCAAGAGACACACCATCGGGGTCGGTGTCCAAATGTCACGAGCTGTTTGGCAGCAAAGCGTGTCAGGCCCCGTCAGCGACAGTCCACCTTGGCCGCAGTGTCTGGCGCTTGAAGACAATCGATAGGAAGCGGGCAGAGAGACGGGAAGACACCAATACGCGGCACTGTGCCCTCCCTCACTCGGTAGTTTTAGGTATACTCCTCACTTCCCCTGTTCCGCTAGTTCACCGCAAACCAGCAAGAGAGAAGTTCCCACTTGGTGGTCATCAAGTGTCGCGTTTGTCGTCGGGGCACACAAGCAGCGGTCACGATGACAACAGTGTGGCTGACCTGTGGCCGTGCCGTACCGGGACCATCTCTCTTGGAAACAAGCGGCCTAGGGCCGTGGCTAGGGGGGGGGGGGGGAGAGAAAGGGAGAGAGAGAGGGCAGAGACAAGGCAGCGGGCTTGCAAGGGCAGAGACAAGGCAGCGGGCTTGCAATCAATAGACTTTCGCTCAGCCCCCTCCTGTGCCAGTGGTGGGCAACACCCCACAAGTCGGGCTTTCCTCGTTGACACCCTGTCAGATGTCTCTCAAGAGCTTTGCCCGTGGAGTGCACTGTAAACATGGCCCATGCTTCCCGCAACACCTCCTCCAACACGTCATCATCTGCCAGCGTCCTCCTTTAATTAACTCTTTCCGACTCCCGTCAGGGTACCCTTCCATCAGCTTCCTGTGACGGACTCGAAGCGTTGAAGAATAGACCGAAGTGATTGTAATCCGATACGGCGATGACAGAACATGTCTCGGACTTTGGAAGAGTGTAGTACGGAAGCGCTGTGGACTGTTACTGTTAGTTCTGTTTAAAGCCAGCACACTGCATACAACCGTATCAGAGCTATAACTGTTTCAACCCGTACTCTATTAGTAATACTTCAACAAGGGGGAGGGGTGGAGGGGGGAGAAAAGAAAATTAAGTACACAACATATCAATGCATTCGCGCACATGATCTAAGGAGATGCCCCTGGCGTTGACCACTCCGTCCAATGTTTCGCACTGGGGATTTAAAAAAACAAACCTGAATACACGTTTAAACACAAGGATACTAAAATATCAAAACGGGCCTAAATTACGTAAGATTGCTTCCGCATATTCATTTCCTTAGAGCCACAAATGCACTTAATAACATGTACCCAATTATCACTCCTAAGAGAAAGTTCGTAAGACTTTATCGAATATATACAGGTAAATGGACTTGCAAGACAGAAAATGATGGGAAGAAATGACACAAAGCGAACGAACAAGGCAGAAACAAAGAGAGTGACAGAAAAGAGGAAAGTTCCGGCACAGAACTTCCAGAAGGTGGGGGTACTATTTATACTGAAAGAATCCCCAGCATCCCCACGGGAGGAGAGCTGCGGACTGTTGAGTCTTGCGTTACTGGGCAATGTAAATCACCAAGTGACGAAGTGGTTTCAGGGGTCTACCACCACTACACGAAGTTGGCGGACAGAATGAGAAAGTGCAAGGCTTCACGAGCGGAATGAGGGTGACTGTATTCTGACACGATGGCGACAGACCATAATACAATTTACAAACACCAATGATGTGGCAACGTATAATCATTTAGTATGTGTACATCTCTGGCCTGTATGGCCAAAGGTCTCACTGTATGGTTAGACATTGTTAGTATATATTCATTTATGCATATGTATTAATCCTAAAGCGTACGTGTATGTGATGTATTACACTCTTGTGTCTTTAAAAATGTGTGGTTAACGCTCAGGTTCATATTGCTTATAGCCCAGCCGACCACTAGAGCCATATCAGACTAACACCAGCTAAAAATAACTCCAAATTAAAAAAAAAAAAGATAAAAACCAAGCACAGTATTATCCTTTCAAACGTCCAAATGCATAAAAAAAAAATCTTTCCCATTGGAATGATCATAACAAAAAATGAAATAAACTGATTTTTTTCTAAAAACTTGAAAAGTGCACCTGGAATGAACAATACATAATGCACGGCAAGTCTAAATTAATTTGGTGAATAACGCTCTACAAGAATTCTATATCACTATCATAATCTTTATTAGCAGACTCAAAACCTGGAGATGCCGCCTTCTGGACCGCTAGAAAGGCTTCGGACTATTCCATTTATCATTGTGAAATGGCGAAGTGGTTTCACAGGACGATCTAAACTGACTTTTAAATTGGCTTCAAAGAAGCCCACCTTAGCATCACTATCCAGCAGACCTCCACAGACAGACACACGCCTAAGAAGAAGCAAAATTTACTTTGATGACAAATGTTCGTCTCTTTCCGCTACACACTTCATCTTAGAGTCATCCAACCGAACTTCCTATTCGCTTCGATACTCAAATATTTTACAACACAAACAGTACCTTTGGGAGAATAATAAAAAATAAAAAAAAGCCATAGTAACAATAGGAAAAGGCGCGCAAACACGAAAAATGCTGGTTCAACAACTGAATTCAAACAGGTTTCACTCCTGTCAATATATGACCAAAAAAGTAACGAAGAAGTCTCCTGAAAATCTAATCAAAACGAGACTGTGTTGAAAAGAAAGAATACACACGTCAACCGAACTCCAATAATGTGCTGAAAGGGTCGGAGAGAAACAGACGGAACGTACAATTCAGAAATGCTTGCACATTACAAGTTGATTCGAATTCAAACATGTTAACATGGATGCAACACTGATATATCTGGTTACATTTTCATGCCACTGAAACACAACTACTTCCTCCAGTTATCCCACACCTGTATCATACACAAATTACACATACATACACACACGCATACTAGGAATACATACAACTGACAACGAAACCTACACAAGCTCGCACACAAAATGTAATATGCACCCATAAACACATTCATTTTCCACTCCTAACCATACACACAATATGCTACACATACACAGTTAATTGTGGAAACGCATAAGCACACACATGCATCTATTATCTAGATCGTACAGTTCGCTTCTCTATCTCCCCCCTCGCACGCACGCACACGCACAGAGAGAGAGAGAGAGAGAGAGAGAGAGAGAGAGAGAGAAAGAGAGACAGAGACAGAGACAGAGAGACAGAGAGAGGTGGTGATATGTAACAGCACGTCATTTGCAACATGCATTAGCATTTAGAGATGTAATCTCACTCCACACACACATACATTTACAAACTTTAATATGGAAACAGGTTCAATGAATGTGAGTGTGTGTGTGTGTGTGTGTGTGTGTGTGTGTGTGTGTGTGTGTGTGTGTGTGTGTGTGTGTGTGTGTGTGTGTGTGTGTGTGAGTGACAGAGAGAGAGAGAGAGAGAAGAGAGAAGAGAGAGAGAGAGAGAGAGAGAGAGAGAGAAAGAGAAAGAGAGATGACGGTGGTGATAAATGATAGGACATTATTTGCTTACATGCATTAGCATTTAGAGAAGATGTAATTACATCTCACTCCACACACACATTTATAGACTTTAATATATAAAAACAGGTTCAGAGAGAGAGAGAGAGAGAGAGAGAGAGAGAGTGTGTGTGTGTGTGTGTGTGTGTGTGTATGTGTGTGTGTGTGTGTGTGTGTGTGTGTGTGTGTGTGTGTGTGTGTGTGTGTGCGCGCGCGCGCGCGCGCCCGCGTGTTTTACGAGCAACCAAACACATTTTCATTTATCGCCACATCTTCGTGGTTAGGTGTCTTTTGTCGTAATAATCTCTGGCATCTACCAAGAAGATTCCTCAACGTTGTAGAAATTCGATGAATCGTCCGAGATGTGTATTAAAACTTTTTTTTAAAAAGCATTAATTCTTCTCCTGTGTCAGTTAAAACCAATGTTAGTTGCGCCATCATTGCTAACAACCAACTTCAGCAATGATGACGCAACTAACATCAACTGATGACGCAACTAACATCATGTATCCGTTGGCTCCCATGATTTGATGAGAGATGGCAATCCACCCCAAATCACAAGACCAAAAAGAGAAATGTGAAAGACAAAATCCCTCTGATGGACATGGATCAGATGAAAGCAGCGCCATTCCGCAACCTTCAGCTACACGTCCTCCCCTACCTGGGAGGTCACAGTCCAATCGAATTGCACCGAGTGAATGACACACTCGACCACGACACATGTTTCTGTGGTCTGTGTATGTCTGGAAAAAAAAGTGTGTTGTGAAAGTGAGAAAACTCTCACCAAATCGGCGATGTTTGTGGACATTTGCCTCCAGGCCCACATCGTCCAGATGACAGGCATTGCAGTTACTGTAGGAAGACGTTCTAACCAACTGCGCGGACTAGTTGGCAGAGCCATGGACTCAAGATCTGATATCGTCAGTTCAATCCCAGCCCGCAACATTAAAAACTGGCTTGTTCGCTGCCCATCTTAATTAATGTTTCCATCATTCTGGTGGTGTCAGCTTAATGTTTCATAGATCCCTTTTCCCTCTTCCCCGTTTCAAGACCTTGCCAGCGCACAGGGTTTTGCGCAGGCTACGGAAGTCTGTCGGATAACTTGCTGACAGATTTGGGTGGAGTGCGTATGGAGTCTTCCGGGTGCGGTGAATCCCTCTTGAACAAACCACTAACTAACACAGTAGGAAGCCACAGAGATGGGAATGGCAAATTGTCAAAAAGACTGAAAGGTAGGCTGGGGTCCAGGGGACACCTAGGCCCCTCCCTGGTGGGGTGCAGGGGCAACGCTCCTGCTGGAGGGTCCTATCCGGGGGGTCAGTGCAGTAAGGGGGAAATAATGCTGTGATGGAAAGGACATGCGAGCCTCTCCTATAATGATAGTCCTGAGAACAGTTCAAAGGTGTCTGCCACCCTACTCGTCTATGACCTCAGGATTACAATACAACCGACATACTGTGACCCCCCCCCCCCCCCCCTCCAAAAAAACCAACACACACCCTACTTTCTTATCTCACTCAATCGCACTGAAAATACATCTGCTGGAACCCACAAAGGTTAGTTTTATATAGCGATATTCGCCAAAATTAAAACAACGCGATAAAACAAAATGCCAGAGGCAAATGATCACGAACCAAACTAGCAAACTCTTTGGCCTACGTAACCACATGGTAGGCCCACAACCACAAGACAGATGATAGTCGATGAATTATGTTGTTAGACGTTAAAAAAAAAAGTATGCTCCCGGATATCAGACGCTCTCTTAGATAATCAAAAAGTCAAAAAAACTATGTCCTTTGACCTTAAATAGTTTGACCTCCTAGATACCAGAAAGTTGATGAATTACGTCCTCTGACGTTGCAGACTTTGCGCTCCTAGATATCAGATAACCAAATGAATGATGTCCTTTGACGTCAGAGTTGTGCTCCTAGCTACCACATAACAGAATGAATCATATCTTGTGATGAAACAAGTCGTGCTCCTAGGTTTTAGAAAGTCACACAATCAGGTCCTATAAAGCAAAAGAATAGTGAGTGCTCTTTATGTTTTGATTCTTCTTACTTAATATATATATATATATATATATATATATATATATATACACACACACACACAGATACACACACACACACACACACACACACACACATATATATATATATATATATATATATATATATATATATATATATATATATATGTATATGTATGTACATATAATATACACAAATATACACCTATCTATATCTATATCCATATATACATACAAACATACGTGCGTGTATATATACACACACGTACACACATATGTACATACATATATACATACATATTTACATACATATATACATACATACATATAATATTAATATATCTATATGTATAGATAGATAGATAGGTAGACACACAGATTACTACTGTTATTTTGTTTAAAGCCCAGCCGACTGCCTAGAGCAGTATCAGGGCTTTAATCGTTTCAAAACAAAGCAGCAAGATAGATAAACTGACAAATGGATAGACAGACACACAGACAGACAGACAGATGTAAACAGCAGAAAATTCCCTAGTCAAAAGTGCTAAAATCTGGGGCCAAAGTGGCAGGAAAAGAGCGAGAGTTACTGCCATTTACATCCTTTTTTTTTTCCATTCCTGTTTGGGTCACGTGGTCTAAACTTCGCAAAGATCCATCCACTTACTGCCCTTTACGCTAGTGGCATGTGAGGCAGCAACGACGATACGGCACTCTTGTCCACTCTAGACCAATCTATCTATGAACTAGAAAGTGTTTGCTCACACACTTTGTTCACAAACACATACCCCCCCCCCCCCCCACACACACACACACACGCGCACCAACACACAACATACCGCTCGCCTATGCCTCCCAATACAGGCAGTAATATAAAAGAATATGCCAATACCCCCAATACAGGCACTAATATAAAACAATGTGCCAATACCCCCAATACAGGCAGTAATATAAAACAATACGCCAATACCCCCCAAACAGGCAATATTATATATATATAAAACAATATGCCAATGCCCCCAATACAGGCAGTAATATAAAACAATATGCCAATGCCCCCAATACAGGCAGTAATATAAAATATGCCAATGCCCCCAATACAGGCAGTAATATAAAACAATATGCCAATGCCTCCAATACAGGCAGTAATATAAAACAATATGCCAATGCCCCCAATATAGGCAGTGATATGAAATATGCCAATGCCCCCAATACAGGCAGTAATATAAAACAATATGCCAATGCCCCCAATACAGGCAGTAATATAACATATGCCAATGCCCCCAATACAGGCAGTAATATAAAACAATATGCCAATGCCCCCAATACAGGCAGTAATATAAAACAATATGCCAATGCCCCCAATACAGGCAGTAATATAAAACAATATGCCAATGCCCCCAATACAGGCAGTA
This sequence comes from Monoplex corrugatus, assembly GCA_030674185.1. Lineage (NCBI taxonomy): Eukaryota > Metazoa > Mollusca > Gastropoda > Littorinimorpha > Ranellidae > Monoplex > Monoplex corrugatus. Next base: position 128,124,698 of record CM060306.1, on the reverse strand, counting down.
ATATAAAACAATATGCCAATGCCCCCAATACAGGCAGCAATATAAAACAATATGCCAATGCCCCCAATACAGGTAGTAATATAACATATGCCAATACAGGCAGTAATATAAAAAACAATATGCCAATGCCCCCAATACAGACAGTAATATAAAAAACAATATGCCAATGCCCCCAATAGAGGCAGCAATATAAAACAATATGCCAATGCCCCCAATACAGGCAGTAATATAACATATACCAATACAGGCAGTAATATAAAACAATATGCCAATGCCCCCAATACAGTTAGTAATATAACATATACCAATACAGGCAGTAATATAAAACAATATACCAATGCCCCCAATACAGGCAGTAATATAAAACAATATGCCAATGCCCCCAATACAGGCAGCAATATAAAACAATATGCCAATGCCCCCAATACAGGTAGTAATATAACATATACCAATATAGGCAGTAATATAAAAAAACAATATGCCAATGCCCCAATACAGGCAGTAATATAACATATGCCAATGCCCCCAATACAGGTAGTAATATAACATATACCAATACAGGCAGTAATATAAAACAATATGCCAATGCCCCAATACAGGCAGTAATATAACATATGCCAATGCCCCCAATACAGGCAGTAATATAACATATGCCAATGCCCCCAATACAAGCAGTAATATAAAACAATATGCCAATGCCCCCAATACAGGCAGTAATATAAAACAATATGCCAATGCCCCCAATACAGG
>CM060306.1:128076448-128118948 GCA_030674185.1 Monoplex corrugatus | reverse complement strand
ATATACCCAATCATCAATCCTAGCCCTAGCAGAAGGTATGTAAGGCTTATAGCACATAAACAGGTCAATGGACCAGCACGGTAGCAAATGAAAGGAAGAGATGACAGACAAGAAAGAAGCAAGGCAGAAACAATGAGAGAGAGAGAGAGAGAGAGAGAGAGAGAGAGAGAGAGAGAGAGAGAGAGAGAGAAGAGAGAGAGAGAGAGAGAAGGAGGAAATTTGGCACAGAATTTCTACAAGATGGGGATACTACTACATACACGGAAAGAACTCCCGAGGGATACTTACTGGCAATGGGTGAGCGTCTCCAGACTGTGTGATACACGGAAACATGGGACTCTGCCGCATGTGGCTACTATACAGACCTTGTTTCAAGCTGACTGACATTTCTGGGCAAAGTTGGGAGCTTTCATGTTATTTTCGATTGCCTTCATAACTACCTTAATGTTAACCCTTTGACACCCTGTCCACCAGCATCCTACATTGCCAGTAGTGCTAGCAAAGCAAAAATGTAACCTTTTGATTTCCTCAACTTATCCACTAACTTCCTGCAGGAAGCAGGAAGACAGGGTGAGGAAATCAAAGGATTAGGGCGAGGGAGTCTAAGGATGAAATCTTTGCAGTTGGTGGATTGTGTGCGGGAGTCAAATGACAGCCTGACTTCTCTTCACAAACAGACATACACAAGCGCAGACAATGGTATAGAATATAAAATATGTACATAATAGTATAGTACATAGAATCGGTAAAGTAATCAAGAACCTTAAGATCTTACCAGCATGTTCATGCTCATTTTCAGACCCATCAACTTATTTTTTCTATGACATGACATATGTAGCAGTAATGCATAATGAATTTACTGCGAAAGCGGAAGCATTGTCTTCAGAAAACCTGAAACTATGGTGCAGGCTATTCAAAATCTGCGAGACGGCAGGTCTGTTTCGTTCCCATTCATTAACTTTAACCCCTTACCTTTCTTCATCCTATCCATAAATCAGAAGGCAGTTTATGTAAGGGAGGTAACTGCAAACGACGCTACAAGCAGGGGTTGCCCCGTGAAAAGGGTGGAGAGCGTGAAGGTGGGGAGTGAAAAGTTGGCAGAGATTTGAAAAGTGATGTGTCCTTGACAGGATTAGCTGAGGAACGCCCTCTCTCTGAAAGCAGCAGGATGTTTGGGGGAGGGGGGGGGAAGTCATTAGACTGTTGCCTCTGCTACACGCGTCACAGTGAATACCAACAAGAAAACAAAGCACGGGACTTGAGACTGCGTGATACATGGGGACTAGGGTGATACATGGGGACTGGGACTTTGCCGGCATAATGGTACTAACTGTAGGGACCTTGTTTCTAACTGACAGACATGTTTTGAGCTAAGCTTGGAGCTTTGCTGTGTTAATAGCAGGCATGTAGATACTAACTATAGAGACCTTTTTCCTGACTAACCGACATCTTGTTTTGAGCTAAGCTGGGGTTTTGCTATGTTAATAGCCGGCATGTGGGTACCAACTATACAAACCTTGTGTCTGACATGTTTTGAGCTAAGCTGGGAGTTTTGCTATGTTAATAGCCGGCATGTGGGTACCAACTATACAAACCTTGTGTCTGACATGTTTTGAGCTAAGCTGGGGGTTTTGCTATGTTAATAGCCGGCATGTGGGTACCAACTATACAAACCTTGTGTCTGACATGTTTTGAGCTAAGCTGGGGGTTTTGCTATGTTAATAGCCGGCATGTGGGTACCAACTATACAAACCTTGTGTCTGACATGTTTTGAGCTAAGCTGGAAGTTTTGCTATATTAATAGCCGGCATGTGGGTACCAACTATACAAACCTTGTCTGACATGTTTTGAGCTAAGCTGGGGTTTTTCTATGTTAATAGCCGGCATGTGGGTACCAACTATACAAACCTTGTCTGACATGTTTTGAGCTAAGCTGGGAGTTTTGCTATGTTAATAGCCGGCATGTGGGTACTAACTGTACAAACCTTGTGTCTGACATGTTTTGAGCTAAGCTGGGAGTTTTGCTATGTTAATAGCCGGCATGTGGGTACTAACTGTACAAACCTTGTGTCTGACATGTTTTGAGCTAAGCTGGGAGTTTTGCTATGTTAATAGCCGCATGTGGGTACCAACTATACAAACCTTGTGTCTGACATGTTTTGAGCTAAGCTGGAGTTTTGCTATGTTAATAGCCGGCATGTGGGTACTAACTGTACAAACCTTGTGTCTGACATGTTTTGAGCTAAGCTGGGAGTTTTGCTATGTTAATAGCCGGCATGTGGGTACTAACTGTACAAACCTTGTGTCTGACATGTTTTGAGCTAAGCTGGGAGTTTTGCTATGTTAATAGCCGGCATGTGGGTACCAACTATACAAACCTTGTGTCTGACATGTTTTGAGCTAAGCTGGGAGTTTTGCTATGTTAATAGCCGGCATGTGGGTCCTTCCTTCCTTCCTGTCCCTTAACCCTATCCAGGGTCGTGGGGGCTCCACATGGATGAACGTCGCACCGTCTGTCTCCACCTCTGTCATGAGCAAGGGTCTGGGTCGTAGCAAGTTTTTCCTGTCCATTCTCAATATTGTCCATCCACCTTTTTCTCTGTCTGCCTCTTTTTCTTCCTCCCTGAACTGTTCCTTGGAGTATTGTTTTTGATAGTCCGTTAGTTCTTGTCACGTGACCATACCACCGAAGTTTCCTTTTTCTTACTGTTGTCAGAAGGTTTTCATAGTTTTTGACATGCTGTGAAATTGTTCTTCGCACTTCCTCATTGGTAATGTGGTCTTTGTATGAGATGCCAAGCACTCTTCTAAAGCATCTCATTTCTACTGCCAGGATCTTCTTTTGCAGTTCTGCTGTTAGTGTCCATGACTCGTACGCGTAGAGAAAGATTGACAGGACCAATGCGTCCATTAGCTTCAGTTTGGAAGTGAGGGCGATGTTTTTGTCCCTCCAGATGGGCTTCAGCTTGGCTAGTGCTGCTGTTGTCTGTGCAAGAACTTCGGTTTTCGATCCCTGTTCACTGATAATGGCTCCGAGATATTTGAACTGAGCCACGGTTTCCAGCTCACTCCCGCTGACTGTAATCTTCTTTTCTATTGGTTTTGTGCTGTTTGTCATCAACTTTGTCTTTTCGGCACTGATCTCCATGCCATATATGGAATGATGTCTCGTCCAGGTGTTTCACCAGGTTGGCAAGTTCGTCTTCATTTCCAGCCAACCCATCGATGTCGTCGGCAAATCTCAAGTTGGTGATTGTCCTTCCTCCAATACTGACTGAGCCGTGATGGTTTTCAAGGGCATCCGTCATAATGCGCTCAAGGAAGATGTTGAACAAGGTTGGAGAGAGGAGACAGCCCTGGCGAACTCCAACTGATGTGTGAAACCACGTCCCCCACTGTGCCCTCAACAAGCACTGCGCTGCTCGCTTTTGCGTATAGCTGTGTGATGGTGTCAATAAGCTTCCTTCCCATGTTGTACTTCCTCATGGTGGCCCACAGTGCTTCATGCCATACTCTGTCAAATGCCTTTTTGAAGTCGATAAAAACGTGGTAGATGTCCTGTTGGTGTTGGCTGTATTTTTCGCATAGGACTCTGAGATTGAATATTTGTTCTGTTGTACTTCTACCACTGCGAAATCCCGCTTGTTCTTCGGCAATGATCTCCTCTGCCTGTGGTTTCAGTCTGTTCAAAATGACTTTCAGCATCACTTTGCTAGCATGGCTGATAAGGCTGATCGTTCTGTAATTCTGGCATAGTTGTAAATTGCCTTTCTTGGAAAGTGTGATGATTAGTGACTGGGTCCAAGGTGTCGGCCATTCTCCCGTCTGCCAGATTTTGTTGCAGATTTTCCAGAGGATGTCAGTCACTGCCTCCCCTCCATGCTTGATCAGTGCTATGTTAATAGCTGGCATGTGGGTACCAACTATACAAACCTTGTGTCTGACATGTTCTGAGCTAAGCTGGGAGCGTTGCTGTTAATAGCGATGTGATACCAACTATAAACCTGTGTCTGACATGTCTGAGCTGTGAGCGTTGCTATTTAATACTGCAGTGTACACTATACAAACCTTGTGTCTGACATGTTTTGAGCTAAGCTGGGAGCTTTGCTATGTTACGAGTAATAGCCGGCATGTGGGTACTGACTATACAGATGTTGTTTCCAACTGACACGTCTTGAGCTGAGCTGGGAGCTTTGCTGTGTTATTGCCAGCATGTGGATACTAACTATACATAACAAACTTTATTTCTAACTGACTGACATGTCTTCAGCTAAGCTGATGATAACTAATAGCCGGCATGTGGGTACAAACTACACAGACCTTGTTTCTGTCTTCAGTTAAGCTGGGAGCTTTCCTGTGTTATTACTGGCATGAGGAAACTTGACTATACAAACCTTGTTTCTAACTGACTGACATGTTTTGAGCTAAGCTGGGAGCTTTGCCGTGTTATTACTGGCATGTGGGTACTGACTATACAAATCTTGTTTCTACTGAACTGACATTCTGGAGGCAAAGTTGGGCGCTTTACCATGTTATCTTGGTGGCCTTCAGCGGAACGTTCAGACAGCAAGCCTTTCAGAAAGCTGGAGGACAGAGTGAGGGAGTAACATGTTTCAGTGATCTCATATCATGCCTAATAATGGTGGACAGAGTTAGGGAGTCCAGGGGGCTACACTTACACGGTTTCTTCCTACAGTCTGCTTCGGGGGGAGAGACAAAAATTGCAGTACATGGGTGATTCACCAGTACTGTTGTACGGATGCGAGGCGTGGACAGTCAGCAAGCAAAGCCAGAGCAGGATCGAGGCAGCCGAGATGTGGTTTCTCAGAAAAATGTTGAGAGTTCCATGGACAGCAAAGAAAACAAATGAGACAGTCTTGATGGAGGCAGACACAAGTAGATCACTCATAAGGAAGATTATGAAAAGACAAGCAACATTTATAGGCCATTTTATGAGGAAGGGGGATCTGGAGCACCTGGTCACAACGGGAAAGCTGAAGGGAAAGAGAGCACCAGGTAGACCCAGGGGGAGAATGCTGGACGGACTTGCAGAGTGGCTGGGGATGGGGGAAAGTGGGGGAGATGTTGGGGGCAACGAGAGATAAGAGATGGTTGGAAGTCCATGGTCGCCAACGCCATGCGGCAGGGCACCTGATGATGATGATGATGGTGGTGATTCAGATTGACAAGCAGGCCTACACGTCCTGTGTCAGCAAGGAGTTCCTGAACTAAGGAGCTCAAGAAAACAGACGACCACAAGCGGACTCAGTAGCTCAGGGGAGAGGACTGCTCCTCGCAAAACTGATACGGGAGTACAGGACACTCAGACTTCAGGCAAATCAGCCACTCACAGACTTCTGTAATCACAGTCAAAGATTACCTTTTCCACGAGGGACTATTACAAAGAGGCCTTGTATCTGTCTGTTTGTGTCTGTCTGTCTCTCCCTCCCCCCCCCCCCCCTCTCTCTCTCTCCTATTCGGTGACCGTAGAGGCTGTTTCAGTGTTATGGCAGACATTCTCCAACAGCTCTAACACCAATGGTTCTGGACGCCTAGAGCTACAGTGTCTGCAAGCATACCTTGGTCATGCCTTTGTTCTGTCTGTATATCCATGTGTACCTATAGCTTGCCTTATTCTTTGTTTTGTCTGAACCTACGTATCTACATATGTTTGTCTGTCACAAATTTGCCAAATTATTGTCATACGCCAGCCCAAAAAGTAGCTGGGAGCGTTAACGCATCATGTTCAATGAACGTGTCGAATTGTTTTTGAGCATCATAGTTGCAGAATGGGTTTGAATACAGGGAAAACAGATTTCTTGGGAGTGGTGTTGGAGATATATGGGAGGGGGGAGGGGGTTAAAGAAGATATCTAAGTGGATGTTTTCGCGTCCCCTTCCCCCTCTCCCAACTATTTATTTTAATGTGTGTTGGTTCGCTGTGTGAGTACGTGCTGTTTTGTGTTGCGTATGGCGTGCGTGCGTGCGTGCGTGTGTGTTGTGTGTCGCGCGCGCGCGGTGCTGTGACACTTTCCTCTCACTGTCACATACACAGCGTTTAAACCATCACTGATCATCATACGCATGAAGACACTACTCAAAACGGGAAGTCTTTACCCAGCTTGTTAATCTTATTCCTGTTTAGTCAACCATTTATCAGCGGGATGGTGGAAAGGAAAACAGGTGAGACCGGGGGAATTCCCAGATGGACCTGCAAAACACTTTCCGAAGAGGACGAAAGAGGTGTCCCATAAATTTCAACAAGCACGAGTGACAAACACATTCGCGCATGCACACCTACGGACGCATATTTTCCTACAGGTCTACGTCATTTACCACTATACTTTATCTTTATTTTAACCCTTTGACTCCCGCATCCTGTCTACTAGTATCCTGTCTTGCCACCGTGCTAGCAAAGCAAAAACTTAACCCTTTGATTCTCTCACCCTATCCACCAGCTTCCTGCAGAAAGGCAGTGAATAAGATGAGGAGTCAAAGGAATACCCCAGCACACCTGCGGAAGAACAGCAGATTTCAGGCTCCTGAGACACAAAAACTGAAGAATCTTCAGTGCTATCCTACTGTAGGCAGTAGGTAAGGAAGTAAGTTACTAAAATCGAACTGGTATATCTGTGATGACAATTCCGGGGATTTAGGACCCAGTTTTGATAAAGGTCCTTCCCGTTGAGAAATCCTTGCCGACTCTCTCTCTCTCTCTCTCTGTGTGTGTGTGTGGTGTGTGTGTGTGTGTGTGTGTGTGTGTGTGTGTGTGTGTGTGTGTGTGTGTGTGTGTGTGTGTGTGTGTGTGTGTGTGTTTTGCATCTCACTGTATGGTAGTGAGTGAGAGAGTGAGTAATCATGTCACTGTATGGTAGTGAGTGAGAGAGTGAGTAATTGAGTGAGTAGTGAGTTCGTGCGTGCGTGCGTGTGCGTGTGTGTGTGTGTGGCGTGGGTCGTGTGTGCGTGGTGCGTCGTGTGCGTGCGTGCGTGGTGCGTGGTGTGGGTGTGTGTGTGTGTGTGTTGTGTGTGTGTCCTCCTCGCGCGCACACCGCATTGTGTGAACGCCCAATCCCCCTCAACTTGGCTACTGCCCAGTTCTCTGCCACTTTCCTTCCCCTTTCCTGGTTGCTATGGGAATCCACATCCACACTTCACTGTTGTGTTTGTGCCGTCAACTTATCGATTTTTGTCCCCCCCCCCCCACCCCCCTTCCCGTTTCCCAACACTCGCCTTTGCACTACTCATTTTCTGAATCTCTTTACTCTTTCGCGTTGATGGGGAAGACACTTTCTCCCCCTCCCCCACTCCTTGTTCCCTTTCTCTACCTCTCCTCAGTTTTTCGGAAGTAAAATGCCTAATGCTTTCTTTCAACTTACCTTGCCCTCAGAGCCCGTTTACATTTTTAACCCAAACAAAATAAAACTGACTTAGAATGTTGTCAAATCGAAGCAATGAAGTACAATAAAATCCACACGTATACTTACCATCTCCATGATAATATCGTGGTTACATTGCGACCACAAAGCAATCCATGTCGAATCCACGCCAAATTTCACCTCTGAACAAGACTTTTACTTTTACTGATAATGTGACGGTTAGATAGTGACAGGATACACACACACACACACACACACAAATAAAAAAAAAAAAAAAAAAAAATGAGAGAGAGAGAGAGAGAGAGAGAGAGAGAGAGAGAGAGAGAGAGAGAGAGAGAGAGAGAGAGAGAGAGAGAGAGAGAGAGAGAGAGAGAGAAGGAAAAAGAATACACGTCGAATTAAACTTTTGAACAAGACCACGATTCTCGTCTGCCCCACCACATCCACTGTCTCCCTTCACAGTGACAAAGAAAGAGAACTCCTTTGCCCTCATTTTGCCTCTATGACACGCTCTCAAGGCTTATTTCATTTTACAGAACTCAAGTGCCTCAAATCCCCATGGCGCTATCATCAGTATCAGAGTCAGATGGCTATGAGACTCGTGCCTGTCAAAGGAGATCCTGCTCTACTGTCGACTGGTGACTGGCAATGCCTGTGACGATTAACCCTTTGACTCCCGCACCCTGTCCACCAGCTTCCTGATCTGTCAACCGTGCTAGCAAAAGCAAAAGCTTAACCCTTTGACGCCCTCACTCTATCCATCCTCTCCCTGCAGGAAGCTGGTGGATAAGGTGAGGCAGTCGGAGAATAACGTTTTTTGCAGTTGGTGGACAGGATGCAGCTATCAAAGGGTTAAATCAATTATTTTTAGAACATTGTGTAATATGCTTTCTATTGATGACACAGAGTGCTAAATCTTAGAGATCTGTTCAAACCATCACTTACGTCTCTCCACACAAGCCGACTGGCGACTTTCGACATGAACTTACTCAAGATTTCGTGGAAACGGCACGACAAACTGAAAATGATGTTGCAAAAATTATCACCTGAAAGGCCCAAAAATCCGAGACAACATTTACTATGCTATGACCGGTAAGTAGGACGCTACTGCTGCTGCTGTAAGTGATGATGATGATGATGGATGATGATGATGATGATGATGATGAATGATGACGACGACGATGACGACGACGACTACAGTGATGATGATGTCGACGACAATGACACGACGGTTATTCTGCTGTAAAGATGCAAAAAACTTAAACTGAGTAAAAGCAGCCAAGTATGTAATAACGCTGTGTGCGTTATGTACCCCATGTTTATCAACGGATTAATCTGAAAAATGCCAGTAAGTAAACAAACAAACAAAAAGTACATAATGTACTGCTTCATGTAAGTTAAACAGTATTAACTATTACAACCTGTACATCCAGAATTATATTTAAACAATTTTTCCATGTACTAATAAATTTCCATTTCAAATCCTAGGTAGTCTGCCAGAAAGTATGAGACATGCGAGCTACACATTTCCACAGCTGTCATAAAGTCGATGCCCCTTGACAAAACTAAAAAAAAAAAAAGCACAAAACGACCAGTTTCCGATTTTGACCGTTTCCCGTCATCCTTCACACCTGTGGAAAAAACTGGGTTCACTGACCTCTCATTGCCCCCACACAAAATAACACAAAACAAACAAACAAAATCACATGTACAAAAAAAAAAAAAAAAAAAAAATACAAGTATAATCAAAAAGAGCACAAAAGCGAGAGCCAGTCAACTACGAATCTCACAGACAGACAGACAGACAGACAGGCACACAAAAACATCAGGTAGAAAGAAATAAAGTAACATTTCTAACAATGACGTAAAAACAAGACAACAACAGCCAAATAACAAACACAAGCAAACTAATCCTGCAACTAATGCAAGTTCTCGTTAGGACGGATTCATCGCATTCGCAGAGTCATACGCGCTGCTCCCGACAGTTGCCTGCCAGCAATTATCTGTAAACGTCCCTTGTTTCGTTTGATTCAAGGAGAGGCTTGTGACAAAAATATGGACACGTCTCTTGCTTGTTTTCAACATAACAAACAAATGCTGCGCGCAGCGTTTAACTCCTGCCGCTTGTAGTGAGAGCGAGCAAATAGGTCTACCATCACCGATTTGTTCCCTTTTCGTCTTTCTACTCGAAGCCATATCGTTCCTTTCTCATGGTGACCAAAACCAAGTGACGAACTATTGGGACGATTTAGTCACGCAAAAGTAAGTTAGCCACAAAAAACAACAACAAAAAACCAACAAAAAAACCACACAACAAACAAAAAAAACAAAAAAAACCAAACAACCGGCAAACAACCAATAATAAAGATTTTCTTTTCCAATAAATTAAAAAAAAAAAAAAAAATGAAATAGGTATACACATAACGGGTCTATCCAATTCAATCTTACTTATTTTTCATCTTATTTCATTTCGTTCATTTTATTTTATTTCATTTTTTATTTTATTTTATTTTATTCTATTTTAGTGTGTGTGTGTATGTGTGTGCATATTTTATATTTTTTTCATCAGCAACACTTCCTTTAATTTCTGCCTTTCTCATAACCCCTCACCCCACTCTTCACCAAAAGTTACTTTAAGGGGAGTGGTCAAGGACGGGACGTTTTAAACAGATCCAGACCGGACTCGTTACAACAATTACACAGAAAAGCCGTCTTGTATATACACACACTTGGTGGGACTGACTAGGGAACAGTTAATTAACCCTTTGACTCCTGCATAATGTCCACCAGCATCCTTCATTGTCAACCATGCTTACAAAGCAAAAACTTAACCCTTTGACTCTCTCCCCCTATCCACCAGCTTCCTGCAGTTGGTGGAAAGGGTACGGGAGTGAAAGGGTTAAACACTGCAACCCTTTTCATAAATCCACCTTTTCACGTAACTTCTCACCATCACCACCCCCCACACACACACCTATCCTCTATCCCACGCCTCCCCCCCCCCTTTCACCCCTACCCTTTGTCTAAATTTACTTTTTAATGGCTGTGGTGCGCGACAAGAAGAGCATGCTTTAATTAACCTTTTTCACTCCCTCACCCTATCTGATGGACAACGTGAGGGAGCGGAAGAGTTAAACAAGAGATGGAGAACCAGATCGTTACAAGAATTACAGGGAAAACCCGTCTTGTATACAGCTGGTGGAACTGACAGGAAAACAGGGAACTGTTCACTAGACACTTTTCGTAAATTCATCCTTTTTCGTAACCTTCAAACCCCCCCCCCCTATCTCTACCCCCTTCCCTCCTTCCGCCCCCCTTCCCCCCCCCCCCCGTCCACTTCATCCTCTATCAAAAGCTACTTTTATGGTTGGGCTGATAGGAAAAGGATGCTTTAACTCTTTCACTCCATCACCAGGAAGAGGATGTTTTAACTCTTTCACTCCATCACCAGGAAAAGGATGCTTTAACTCTTTCACTCCATCACCAGGAAAAGGATGTTTTAACTTTTTCACTCTCACACCCTATCCACCAGCTTCATGCAGGATCATTCAAAGAATCAACAGATAACAGCTGTCTTGGATACACCTGGTGGGAAACTGGTAACCTTCTGAGACACTTCCGCAACCACCCCCCCCCCCTTTTTTTTTTCTTTTTTTTTCTTTTTCCAAACTCTCATTACCCCCCCCCCCCCAAAAAAAAATCATAACATCTTGAGTTCAATCACAGTCTACATAAAAATGAAATCTGAACTGAAGTTTGCTGACCATCTTCGTGCTTTTGGTGGCGTAAGCCTGGTGTTTCCACTGGTCCTGCTCTCCGCCACTATTACCAACACCCCTCCATGTCAGGAACTTTATTATTATTATTATTATTATATTATTATTATTATCATTATTATTATTATCATTATTGTCATTACTATTATTTTTATTATTATTATTATATCTTTTTTATTAATCTTTTTGGGGGGGCTGGTCCTATTTTCTGAACTTTGACGTTTGTGACGACAAGGAAAAGACAGTTTGAACTTGGACGTTTGTGACGACAAGGGGGAAGAGAGGCAGAATGGTTCAGAGGTTCGCCTGCCAATAAACTCGAGGTTCCAGGAATCGTTCCCCGTAGAGGCCTGACTTTTCTCCTCAGTTTGACCGGATAATCGAACTGAACGTCTAGTCCTCTGGAGGGGGATGAAAACCAATTCGGAACCGTGCGCCTTCTGACTGCGCAAGCTAAAGATCCCACGGCAGTTGAAAATCTTGAAGAGCAGGGCATTGCCCAGCTGACTTGATATAAAACATTGGGGAGATAGGTTGATTTCCTAGGTCCAACCCCTTGAAGACCAATTAGCTTTCTTGCCTTTCTGAAGTCTTGGTTAAAAAATTGTGAATAAGAATATGAATTTGAAGTGAGGGAAAGGGAATGGCGCCGCCTCGTGGCGCTGGCCCGGAAAAGTTGAGATCTCTGCCATCTCATTCCCTACGACCCCAGGTTATGAAACTAGGTAGGACTCAGGACCTGGCCAGACTCATGGATTTATGTGCAGGTTAAGGATTGTGCCTTATCATTTGGATCTTCTCCATCACATGGTACGTATGACGTCAGTGCATAAGGAATTCATTCCGAGCGCAGAGACGTTATCTTGAAAACTGAAACTGAGACAATGAAAGACGCTTAAACTTTTACCCCCCCCTCCTATCTACAGCTTCCGCAGAATGAAGAGTTAACAGAGATCCCGAAGCAGATCATTAAAGGATTAGGAGAAAAGCGTCTGTATAACACCTGTGGAACCGAAAGGGACACGAGGAAGCATTGCCCTTCACACGCTGCTACCAGTGGCGGATGTTTATTTAGAAACTGCTGTTCCCTGTCCTCATTAAAACCTTCCTCCATCAACGTGAAACCCAAACATACACCGAACAAAGCCCTCCGTGAAATTGAAAAACACGGAAGTTCAAGCCATGTGACGTCCTTTTAAAAAAAAAAATTCTTTTTAAAGTTTACATCAATTTTTAAGGTACTGGTAAGTTTCGATACGTTCTTTTCGAGTATATATCAATCCTTAGGGCATGGCAAACTATAGTCATGTCCTTTTCAAAGTTTAACCCTTTGACTCCCGCATCCTGTCAACCAGCAACCTGTATGGTCAACCATGCTAGCAAAGCAAAAACTTAATCCTCTGACTGCCTCAGGGCGAGGGAGTCACAGGGTTAAGTTTTTGCAGTTGGTGGACAGGGTGCCAAGTCTCAAAGGGTTAAATACATCCCTAAGGTCAAAGTAAATTACGATGGCATTATCTTTAAATCAAGACATTTAAAAAAATAATCAAGTTCATATCAATACTTTACGATTAGATAAGCCGCAGTGGCATTCTTTTCAATTTCACGTAAGTCGTTATGGTAAGGTAAGCCACAATGACGGCCTCTTACGAGGGTGCTGGATGGGGACCCAGAGCAACAATACCTCACCACCGACCAGACAATTACCTCCCAGTTCCTGGCGCCACAAAAACCCGTCAATAAAGGATATGAAGTCTTTGTTGAAACATATCCTATTCACAGGAGTGTTCTGAGCTTACGGTTTTTGTGCTTTGTATCTGCTTCTATGCTAGCTGAATGGGTAGCGCAAACTATGTTAGATTTTGAGAAGTTCCACAACATGGGAGATAATTCCTACGTGACTCTCAAGAGTTATGTTCTTTGGTTTGATATATCCTATTCAGATTTTGGTCAAACACTGTGCCACACTAACCGAACCCCACATCTGTCTACTGGATCAACAGCGGGTCAAATGTAATCCAAAAGAACTCTCTTGGGGGTATATACCGAGAGAGAAAAAAAAAACGAAGAAAAAAAGGAGGAGGAAGACAGACAGACAGACAGAAAGAAAGAAAGAGAGAGAGAGAAAGAAAGAAAAGAAAGAAGAAAAAGAAGAAGAAGAAAAAGAAGTAGTGTAGTATAGTAGAAGAAGAAGAAGAAGAGGAACAAGAACATGGAGAAGAACAAGAACAAGAAGAACAAGAAAAAGCGGCAACACGAAGGGTGAACAAATTTCCGTAGAAACACAATCAACCACGGATATGTCGAATTCTGAGGATACGATCAATTCTCAGTTCGATGTGAAACCATCCTTGTCCTTTCAAACAGAAGCTATAATGAAGAGCAGAGAAGAGCAATGTCCTCACAGACAATCAGAGCATTCATCAACAAAACGAGCCTTCATCGGCAGACACCGTGCTCTGTTATGAACATGGGTGTTTACGTACGTGTGTGTGTGTGGTTGTGTGTGTGTGTGTGTGTGTGTGTGTGGTGTGTGTGTTGTGTGTGTGTGTGTGTGTGTGTGTGTGTTGTGTGTGTGTGTGTGTGTGTGTGTGTTGTTGTGTGTGTGTGTGTGTGTGTGCTTGTTTGTTTGTGTGTGTGTGTGTGTGTGTGTGTGTGGTGTGTGTGGGGTGTGTGTGTGTGTGTGTGTTGTGTGTGTGTGTGTGTGTGTGTGTTGTGTGTGCTTGTGTGTGGTGTGTGTGTGTGTGTGTTGTCTATGCTTGTGTGTGGTGTGTGTGTGTGTGTGTTGTCTGTGCTTGTGTGTGTGTGTGTGTGTGTGTGTGTGTGTGTGTGGTGTGTGTGTGTGTGTGTGTGCATGTGTTTTTGTGAGACAGAGTGAATGAGAGAGTGTGTGTGTGTGCGCGCGCGCGCGTGCGTGTGTGAGCGCGTGTGTGTGTTTCTGTGTGTTGTGTGTGTGTTGTTGTCTTTCTGTCTGTGTGTCCGTGTGTTTGTTAGTATTTGTGTGTCTGCGTTATGTGTGTGTGTGTGTGTGTGCGCGCGCGCGCACTTCAGTGTATGTGTGTGTGTGTGTACGTGTGTCTGTCTATGTGTGTGCGTGTGCGCGTGCGCGTTATCTGCGACCGTGTGAATCTGTACGTGGGCACACAAGCTGCCCCTCTGTCTCCCCACCCCTACCCTCATTCAATTTGTAATCAATTAACATGTTTACAAATGGCAGCTCTCCAGCCCCATGGAACAGCACTAAATAAACCATTCCTGCTCTTGTCTTGCTGAATTACACACAGCGCTCATTCCACGCATGCGAGAGAGAGAGAGAGAGAGAGAGAGAGAGAGAGAGAGAGAGAGGAGAGAGAGAGGAGAGAGAAAAGAGACAGACAGAGATGCTAGGCGCGGGCTCGGATGAAAAAAACAATCCGGAGGAAGCGGGAGGTATAATTGCAAGAAAGGAAAAAAAAAATCCTAACATACAATCATAACGAACTCGTATCGCCTTACTTGTCATAGTGTGAATATGTGTGATGATGCACTGAAGTCATACGTGCTTAAGTTCTTTTTTCAGTACACTAAAACAATGTTGTTTTGTTTTGTTTTTGATTTTGTTTTTTGTCTGAAGAAAGTTGTTAGTCCGAACGTCTGCGCCGACAGGACTAAATTCGTTCTTAGAACGGAAACAGACGACTGTGGATGAAGAATACGTCAAAGCGTCGGCGGAGTCAATGACATGCACTTGCCCGAGAAATTCTTCCAGTTCAAAACTCTTTCAGTTCCACAAGTGTACGCGCGTGCAAGTCCGTGGGAGTCGACAAGAGGAAATTCACAATGATCTAGGACACACGCACGTGCTAAATGCATAAACGTACACGCGCATGAAAATGTACACACTATACAAGCACGTGCTAATACACAAACCTGTTTATCCCTTTGACTCCCTCACCTTATCCTTATCCGCCAGCATCTCGCACTGTCAGCCATGGCAGCAAAGCAAAAACTTAACCCTTTCACTCCATCACCCGATCCACTACCTGCCTGCAAAAACTTAACCCTTTCACTCCATAACCCGATCCACTACCTTCTTGCAAAAACTTAACCCTTTCACTCCATCACCCGATCCACTACCTTCCTGCAAAAACTTAACCCTTTCACTCCATAACCCGCTCCACTACCTTCCTGCAAAAACTTAACCCTTTCACTCCATAACCCGCTCCACTACCTGCCTGCAAAAAACTTAACCTTTCACTCCATCACCCGATCCACTACCTTCCTGAAAAAACTTAACCCTTCCTCTCCCTCACCCAATCCACCAGCTTCCTGCAAATCTTAACCCTTTCGCTTCATCACCCAATCCACCAGCTTCCTGGGGAAGTAATATACTTCTGATGACGATGTCAAATAATTATCATCGTCGTGTGTGTGTGTGTGTGTTCAGGAAGCTGGTGGAGCGGGTGAGGGAGTGAAATGGTTAAGTTTTCGCATGCAGCTAGCGGACGTGGTGCGGTCAAAGAGTATAGTACCTACAGTAGGTACTATACTCTTTGGTGCGGTGGTGAAAGGGTTAGGAAGTTAGCAGAGACTGACCGCGCACACACAAGAGCCTAAGATCCACAGGAACGGAAGGGTTGGTTTGTTTCGCACCTGGGCGAGCAGAGCCAACACAAACTGTGTGTTTATATTTTAACTGCAGGGACATAATAAACATGCTGTTCATTAGTTTTCCTCCTTCCCCAGTCAGATGCTGAGGAATGTGTGTGTGTGTGTGTGTGTGTGTGTGTGTGTGTGTGTGTGTGTGTGTGTGTGTGTGTGTGTGTGTGTGTGTGTGTGTGTGTGAGAGAGAGAGAGAGAGAGAGAGAAGAAGAAGAAGAAGAAGGAAAGAGAGAGAGAGGTGATGAGAAGAGAGAAGACAAAAACAAAAACAAAAAAGAGAGGAGAGAGAGGGAGAGAGAGAGAGAGAGAGAGAGAGAGAGAGAGAGAGAGAGAGAGAGAGAGAGAGAGAGAGACTGACAGACACACAGACAAAGCTGTAAAGCTGAAACAGTTATCAAATACGTACACGTAGCCTGAATATTTCCGAAAGGGATGTTTCTACAGAAAGCCAACAAAAGGGGCAGAAGGGAAAGACATTCTCTGAGCAGTACACACCGGTATTACCAGTCCTCCCACACAACGAGTCACCCAACACCTACATAACAACATGATAGTATGTATATGGAAAATCAAGTATTCAACAGTTCAAGTGACGATACCACAATTTTCGAGTGGTGTATCAACAAAGGAATGAAGAAGGCAGGTACGTTGTTCTGGCAGGTAATCCTCGTTTCATTTAATATCATCCTCACATCCACCTACCTAATTCAAACAATCTAAATTTTTACCTAATTCAAACAATCTAAATTTTGGACAAATCTTTAAATCAAAGAAACAAAAACACTACAGGTTCCATTTATAACAAGATCAATTTGCAAGCTAGCTATGTAGCTTAGAGGATTTTATAATGGACATTGTGTTCCGTCACCGCCACCCCCTGAAATGTCCTTTATTTTAGTGGGCACTCAGACCCCACCCCCCCTTCCCAAACGTCTTTATTCCAACGGGCACTCTGGCCTCCCTCACATGTCTATTTCAGTGATCACGCTGTGCCCCCCCCCCCCCCCCCTCAAATCCCTTTATTACGATGGGCACTTTGCTCCCCACATCAAATGTCCTTTATTACGATGGGCACTTTGCTCCCCACATCAAATGTCCTTTATTACAATGGGCACTTTGCTCCCCACATCAAATGTCCTTTATTACAATGGGCACTTTGCTCCCCACATCAAATCCATTTATTACAATGGGCACTTTGCTCCCCACATCAAATCCATTTATTACAATGGGCACTTTGCTCCCCACATTAAATGTCCTTTATTACAATGGGCACTTTGCTCCCCACATCAAATCCATTTATTACAATGGGCACTTTGCTCCCCACATTAAATGTCCTTTATTACAATGGGCACTTTGCTCCCCACATCAAATCCATTTATTACAATGGGCACTTTGCTCCCCACATCAAATGTCCTTTATTACAATGGGCACTTTGCTCCCCACATCAAATCCATTTATTACAATGGGCACTTTGCTCCCCACATCAAATGTCCTTTATTACAATGGGCACTTTGCTCCCCACATCAAATCCATTTATTACAATGGGCACTTTGCTCCCCACATCAAATGTCCTTTATTACGATGGGCACTTTGCTCCCCACATCAAATGTCCTTTATTACAATGGGCACTTTGCTCCCCACATCAAATGTCCTTTATTACAATGGGCACTTTGCTCCCCACATCAAATCCATTTATTACAATGGGCACTTTGCTCCCCACATCAAATGTCCTTTATTACAATGGGCACTTTGCTCCCCACATCAAATGTCCTTTATTACAATGGGCACTTTGCTCCCCACATCAAATCCATTTATTACAATGGGCACTTTGCTCCCCACATCAAATGTCCTTTATTACAATGGGCACTTTGCTCCCCACATCAAATCCATTTATTACAATGGGCACTTTGCTCCCCACATCAAATGTCCTTTATTACAATGGGCACTTTGCTCCCCACATCAAATGTCCTTTATTACAATGGGCACTTTGCTCCCCACATCAAATGTCCTTTATTACAATGGGCACTTTGCTCCCCACATCAAATGTCCTTTATTACGATGGGCACTTTGCTCCCCACATCAAATGTCCTTTATTACAATGGGCACTTTGCTCCCCACATCAAATGTCCTTTATTACGATGGGCACTTTGCTCCCCACATCAAATGTCCTTTATTACAATGGGCACTTTGCTCCCCACATCAAATCCATTTATTACAATGGGCACTTTGCTCCCCACATTAAATGTCCTTTATTACAATGGGCACTTTGCTCCCCACATCAAATGTCCTTTATTACAATGGGCACTTTGCTCCCCACATCAAATGTCCTTTATTACAATGGGCACTTTGCTCCCCACATCAAATGTCCTTTATTACAAAGGGCACTTTGGTCCCACATCAAAACGTCCTTTATTATTTAAAGGGCACTTTGCTCCCCACATCAAATGTCCTTTATTACAATGGGCACTTTGCTCCCCACATCAAATGTCCTTTATTACAATGGGCACTTTGCTCCCCACATCAAATGTCCTTTATTACAAAGGGCACTTTGGTCCCACATCAAAACGTCCTTTATTATTTAAAGGGCACTTTGCTCCCCACATCAAATTTCCTTTATTATATAATGGGCACTTTGCTCCCCACATCAAATGTCCTTTATCATATAATGGGCAATTTGCTCCCCACATCAAATGTCCCTTATCATAATGGGCACTTTGCTCCCCACATCAAATGTCCTTTATTTTAATGGGCACTTTGCTCCCCACATCAAATGTCCTTTATTTTAATGGGCACTTTGCTCCCCACATCAAATGTCCTTTATTTTAATGGGCAATTTGCTCCCCACATCAAATGTCCTTTATTTTAATGGGCACTTTGCTCCCCACATCAAATGTCCTTTACTATAATGGGCACTATGCATTCCCCCTTCAAATGTCCTTCATTTCAATGGGCTCTCAGCCTCATCCCCCCCCCCCCCCCCCCACCTAAATGTCCATTTTAGGAGCACTCTGACCTTTCCCACACTCCTACTCCTTCCTCAAACGTCCTTTAACTATTCAGTTTGTTGCCTGTGGCTGAATCATACAGAAAAGCGGTCCAACAAATCATGACTACTACTCCTACGTCATTCTTTCTCACGATCTACGTCACACGGGGGCCACCTCGGACCTTTCTCTCGACTAATGACGCGTGTTTACAAACTGACCCCAAGTTCAGATAGTCGTCAGATCCGCCAGGCCGACCACTCACTCCGCCCACCGAAGAAATTAGAATTCCTTCACAAGAGTTGCACGAGCAAATAGTCTCCACAACCCGTTGCCTGTCTCCGCCCATTTCATTCATCTTCCCACTTGCCCCCCTCCCTCTCTCCCTCCTTTTCATCACCCAAATCTTCATTCTGGTCTCAGGCCACTTCTCTCTCCATCCCATCAGAGGAGTTACTTCCGTTCTGGAAACACTTGGTACAGAGCAGTGACAGGTGTAACATTTTCCAGTCCTACCATCGATCTTCACTTGTTCATCTGTCCCAATGGCCCTCATTTCTCCAAACAAGTTTCCTTCACATCACCCCCCCACCCCCCACCCCCGTCTTTCAACGGCTTGTGAAAGAGAAGCAGATAGACGTACTGATACACAGATAGCTAGAAGAGGGAAGAGAGGAGAGAGGAGGAAGAAAGGACAGAGGAAAAGAGAAGAGAGAGAGAGAGAGAATCGGGAAGGACAGAAGAGGAAGAAGGAGGAAGACAGAGAGAGAGAGAGAGAGAGAGAGAGAGAGAGAGAGAGAGAGAGAGAGACATACAGACAGACAGACAGGCAGGCAGCAGGCAAGCAGCGACAGACAGAGAGACAGACAAAGAGAGGACAGGAAGAGGATAAGAGCGAAAGACAGAGAGCAGGAGGGGTCTTGAAGCGAGATTTGATGGGCCTGGCAGTCTCTAAGAAAAATGGAAACAGGCAAAGTAATATACATTTAAAAACCTTTCGGTACTTCCCGACGACAAAAAAGTTCACGTTAGTCAACAACTCTTTGGCAAGGGAGGGAACTTTTAATAGACTAAAGAAGCTACTGTAAAGCTGCAGTTATTTCCTATGCGCCGACCTTCTGAAAGCAAAACGGCTTTGAAAGGAAGTACATACAGATGGGTACCAGACTGAAAGATAAAGACAGACAGCTCACAGACTAAGTCAGAAAATGACATACAGACGTACAGTACTTACCTGGTGTACTGACGATAAAAGCCTTCTTGTGATGTAATCATAACCTAAGATTTTCACTATTCACACATTAACATCAAAAGAAGACGAAACATGTAGTGCCAACACAGTACAATGACAAAACAAACAACCAAACACACACACACACAAAGCAACACAAAAGCCCACAGAAAAAAACAAAACAAACAATTGAAACACAAGTGGATATGCAGTCTAAATTAATACAAAATATGGACAAACATCAACAAAACAAATCCTGAAGGTTCAGCTTGTTTCTGATGATGATCTAAGGAAAACAGCTCCACAGTCTTACTTGAGAAGCTGACAGATATAACAGCAGAGTGGTTAACTCCGTTAAGACAACTGGAAGGTTTAGGTTTGAACCCACTTGAGTACAGTTTGGTAATCAACCCTTCGACTCCTGCACCCTATCCACCAACTGCAAAAACTTAACCTTTTGACTCCCTCACCAGCAGGAAGCTGGTGGATAGGGTGAGGGAGTCAAAGGTTTAAGGTTTGTTTTGCTAGCATGGTTGAAAATGCAGGATGCTGATGAACAGGGTGCAGGAGTCAAAGGGTTAAAGGGTGGAGAATTTCTGATCCCTCAGGTCAACACATGTGCAGGTCTGCTAGTGCCTGAACAATGTTTATGTACACTTTGCACAAAAATCATGAAATAGCTAGTAAGATCCTGTAAGCCGTGTCAGTATTCTTTTGCTTATGGAAACATGTAAACAATCAGCATGCACACCCCCTGAAAACCAACTATGACTGCCTTAATCATGGAGTAAAAATATAAAACAATGTTTAACAAAACAAACAAATAACAACAACAACAACAAACACCAACACCAGCAACACAAATAAAGTTCACTTATACATTTGAGAGCACATGGGAATTGCAACCCCAACTAGACAAACTGAGAAGCTGTGACAGCTGAAAAAATGTACAAATAATTAAAAATGACAAAGAAAGAAAACTAAACAATACACACAGGTATGTAAACAATAACAAAAATGAAAGCCATCATTTCAAATGCATCATCTTGGTCTCCCGTTATACAATATTCACTGTAATGTACTAGTTGACAAATTTAAAATGATTAAATACAATCTGTCTTAAGTTTAAAAAGAGTAGACAGAACCTTTCTAACAATTTCATTGTAAGAATGAGAAATCTGCACTATATAACCATTCAAATTTACATTCTGTTATTCTGAGTGTTTTGTCAAGCTGACAGAATTTCTAAGAAAGACAACCGACACCTATTGCAGACAAACAAACAAAATCAACACAAAAAATAAATAGTACACTAGACAAAACAATTAAAAAAACCCAGCTCCCCTCCCTGCTACCATACGTAAGAGAGAGAGAGAGAGTGTGTGTGAGAGAGGGGGAGAGAGAGAGAGAGAGAGAGAGACAGAGAGAGACAGAGAGAGACAGAGAGAGACAGAGAGAGAGAGAGACAGAAGAGAGAAGAGAGAGAGAGAAGAGAGGAGAGAGAGAAGAGAGAGACAGAGAGAGAGAGAGAGAGAGAGAGAGAGACAGAGAGAGAGAGACAGAGAGACAGAGAGAGAGAGAGAGACAGAGAGACAGAGAGAGACAGAGAGAGAGAGACGAGAGACAGAGAGAGAGAGAGAGAGAGAGAGACAGAGAGAGACAGAGAGAGAGAGAGAGAGACAGACAGAGAGAGAGACAGAGAGAGAGAGAGAGACAAGAGAGAGAGAGAGACAGAGAGAGAGAGAGAGACAGAGAGGACAGAGACAGACAGAGAGAGAGAGAGAGAGACAGAGAGACAGAGAGAGAGGACAGAGAGAGACAGAGAGAGAGAGAGAGACACAGAGAGAGAGAGAGAGACAGAGAGAGAGAGACAGAGAGACAGAGAGAGAGACAGAGAGTGTCTAAGACTGACCAAAACAAAACAGACAATAGAAACAAAAACATATCCTAACAACAGAAGCTGGACATGCAAGAGAGACAGAGAGAGAGTGCGTGTGTGTGTGCACGCATGTGTGTGTATGCGTGTGTGTGTGTGTATGCACGCATGTGTGTGTATGAGAGTGTGTGTGTTTGTGTGTGCGCGGGTGTACAGAGGTGTGGCACAGAACAGAAATTAACAGGACAAAGACAAAACAAGAAGACAGACAGATAGGAAACACCTTCTCCATCACACACATCAGAACCTAAAGAAAAACAGGTACAAAGACAAGCAGCCCCTGTCAAACAACAACACAAACACAAAACCCCTTACCTTTTCACCCAGAATGGCCACAATGGGGCGTTTGTCTCCCTTGGGAGGGCGAGGTCCCTCCAGGAGTTGTACCCCTTGCTTCTCAATTTTACCCTGACCTATCTTGCGGACTGGATTTGTCAACCATTTCCTGAAACACATGACAGCAATTGTTTCTGCTTTACCAGAAAAAGGAATCAAAATTATGCTTAATAAACATACTTATCATGTCTCAGTGATGGAACTGTCAGAAGCACTCCATTCATTCTAACTGGCAGATATAGGTGGAGCACATATGGAATAGTCCGAGTGCGATGAATCCCTCTTGATCAAATTCCAAACTCTGCAACAATACTTATCACAGTTTTAGGTGTCTTTTTTCAAGGAGAGGCAACTGGGAGTGCATGGCTGGGTAGGCAAATAAGACTACTGATAAAGATGCATTTTCCAAGATTATGATGTTCATTGCACATGATGTAAACAGTGATACACTCCTACTCTGCAACATAACCTACTTCACAAACTGCCATATACAAAGTCTGAGCGCTGCTGTATCATTTTTGTTTTATGAAATTTGTTAAAGAAAAAATTCTGTATGACCAAGTAATAATAATAATAATAATTACAATATTTATATAGCGCAAAATCTCGATAAAAATCAAATCTAAGCGCTGAACATACACTTACGCACGCGCGCACACACACACTTACACATGGCTATAAATGGGGAAAAAGAATAAAAGCAATGGAAAATTATAGAGAGCATATTATATACAAATATATAATACAATGTGATTCCCCTCCGAGTGGAGACAGGCTACAGAGGGGGGATGAGTGAGGTCAGGATTTTATGCAGAGGAGAAAAGGTGAGTTTTGAGAGCGGACTTGAAGGAGACAAAAGTAGGTTGCTGACGGACAGAGAGAGGAAGTTTGTTCCAGGAAAGTGGACCAGAAACAGAGAAGGCTCGTGGACCATAGGTATTGAGCTTGGTGCGTGGAAAGCGAAAAGTCAGAGGATCGGAGGCAGAGCGGAGGGTACGTGAGGGAAGATAGATCTCAAGTAGGCTTGACAGGTAATCGGGGGCTGCGTTATTGAGGCTTTTGTAGCACATGGTGTCTAGTTTGTACTGTATGCGCTTTGATACAGGGAGCCAGTGAAGTTGTGCCAGGAGAGGAGATATGTGGTCAGCTTTTTTCTTTTTGAGTACAAGGCGTGCAGCATTGTTTTGAATGCGCTGTAGGATGTGAATGGTGGAGGCAGGAAGACCAGACAGGAGTGAATTGCAATAGTCAATGCGAGACATTATGAAGGAGAGAACGAGTTTTGCAGTTGTTTCCACAGAGAGATACTTCCTGATCAAGCTTATACGATGGAGGTGATAGTAGCAAGATCTGGCAGTTTGAGAAACAAAGTTGTTCATGGAGAGGGTAGAGTCAATGCAGACACCAAGGTTTTTAGCTGAATCAGAAATTGGGACTGATGTGTTACATAATGGGAGAGAAAGAGGAGGCAGCTGAGAAAGTTTCTGACGGGTGCCAATGAGGATAGCCAAGTCATACAGGATTATCTCTTTGTACATTATCCTGTTGTAATTGATGACTCCATCATACAGGATTTTCTCTTTGTACATTATCCTGTTGTAATTGATGACTCGGTCATACAGGATTTTTCTCTTTGTACATTATCCTGTTGTAATTGATGACTCGGTCATACAGGATTTTTCTCTTTGTACATTATCATGTTGTCATCAATTACAACATGATAATGTACAAAGAGAAAATCCTGTATGACCAAGTCATCAATTACAACAGGATAATATAACTATACAAAGAGAAAATCCTGTATGACCGAGTCATCAATTACAACAGGATAATATAACTATACAAAGAGATAATCCTATATAACCGAGTCATCAATTACAACAGGATAATGTACAAAGAGAAAAATCCTGTATGACCGAGTCATCAATTACAACAGGATAATGTACAAAGAGAAAATCCTGTATGACTGAGTCACCAATTACAACAGGATAATGTACAAAGAGATAATCCTGTATGACTGAGTCACCAATTACAACAGGATAATGAACAAAGAGATAATCCTGTATGACCGAGTCATCAATTACAACAGGATAATGTACAAAGAGAAAATCCTGTATGACCGAGTCATCAATTACAACATGATAATGTACAAAGAGATAATCCTGTATGACTGAGTCATCAATTACAACATGATAATGTACAAAGAGATAATCCTGTATGACCGAGTCATCAATTACAACAGGATAATGAACAAAGAGATAATCCTGTATGACTGAGTCATCAATTACAACATGATAATGTACAAAGAGATAATCCTGTATGACCGAGTCATCAATTACAACATGATAATGTACAAAGAGAAAATCCTGTATGACCGAGTCATCAATTACAACAGGATAATGTACAAAGAGAAAATCCTGTATGACCGAGTCATCAATTACAACAGGATAATGTACAAAGAGATAATCCTGTATGACCGAGTCATCAATTACAACAGGATAATGTACAAAGAGAAAATCCTGTATGACTGAGTCATCAATTACAACAGGATAATGTACAAAGAGATCATCCTGTATGACTGAGTCATCAATTACAACAGGATAATGTACAAAGAGAAAATCCTGTATGACTGAGTCATCAATTACAACATGATAATGTACAAAGAGAACATCCTGTATGACTGAGTCATCAATTACAACATGATAATGTATAAAGAGAAAATCTCGTATAACCAAGTCATCAACTACAACAGGATAATGTACAAAGAAAAAATCCTGTATGACTGAGTCACCAATTACAACAGGATAATGTACAAAGAGAAAATCCTGTATGACCGAGTCATCAATTACAACAGGATAATGAACAAAGAGAAAATCCTGTATGATGGAGTCATCAATTACAACAGGATAATATACAAAGAAAAAATCCTGTATGACTGAGTCATCAATTACAACAGGATAATGTACAAAGAAAAAATCCTGTATGGCCGAGTCATCAACTACAACAGGATAATGAAAAAGTGATATATTTGTCTAGAAGCAAAAGACTCAATAACGTGTCACTCTGTCAAAAGGAAATAATGATACAATACAAACTAGTCACTCAATCAAAAGGGAATAATGATTTAATACAAACTACCAAATCAGAAAAATGATGTAATACAAAGTAACAAATTACTCAGTACAAACTAGATCCACTAACCGAACAGACACACACACAAAAAGAGGGATAATTTGATCTTAAACAGTCACTGACACAATGCAATCCACTGTCCTACAGGTTGGGGTGTTGGGCATAGGGCTAAAAACCCAGTCCCCCCCACCCCCCCCAAAAAAAATTGCTAACCCTTTGATTCCCTCACCCTATCCATCAGCTTCATGCAAGCGGGTGGATAGGGTGAAGGAGTCAAAGGGTTAAATTTTTGCTGGCGGTGGATAGGGTGTGGGAGTCAAAGGGTTAACAAATCAGCACAAATAGAGACCAACACAACTGTGTAGTCAGTGGAAGACATCTGAATGACACTGGCCTAAAACGGACACAGGTGGAGAACTTTCTCTGCTGGGCCACATGCTAATGGCATAGTGGGCAATTGAAAAAAAAATTAATAAAGATTATTCTCTGGCATACTAGTTAAAGGTCTGGGAGCCGAGATGTGTGGATGAAGGGAGATAACCTGCTAAATGTTTTCCTCGCAGGAATTCTCAGGAACGACTTCAGTGCTTTCCCTTTCGTGCAACAGGAGAGGAGAGAGAGAGAGAGTGGGGAGAGAAAGGAGAGAGACGGAGAGAGACATGGGTTGGGGAGCCGTGTGTGTGTGTGTGTGTGTGTGTGTGTGTGTGTGTGTGTGTGTGTGTGTGTGTGTGTGTGTGTGTGTGTGTGTGTGTGTGTGTGTGTGTTGTGTTTGTTCTGTTCATGCATGCATGTCTGCGTGTATGCGAGTGCGCATGCACACACACACACACACACACACGCATGCATATGTATGCATGCTTATATTGTGTCTGGCAATTTATATGCTGAAAGAAACAGAAATATCACACTAACAAACAACAGCATGGATATGAACATATACATATTCTAAATTGCGTAAAAGCTTTTTTTATTAACTTCATCATCATCATCATCATTCTCCTGCCCGTGATGGGCGTAGAGGAGAGATGAGAGACACTCTTGAAGCCAGCCGTCGCCAACCGGTCCTGTCCTCCGCCTGTCGCACCAGCGTGGGGCCATCCAACCTGGTCCATTCTTTGATGTTGTCCATCCAGCATTTGGCTTGTCGTCCCCTTCGTCTGCCGCCTCCCAGTGTACCCTGGAGGACCGTTTTGGGCAGTGAGTTGTGGCGTGTGACATGCCCGAACCACGACAGCTTCCTGTTCTTGACTGTTGCCAGGAGGGGTTCTTGTGGGCCTGCGAGTGTTGTTATTTGGCTCCACACAAAGTCGTTTGTCTTCCGATCTTGCCAAGAGATCCCGAGCAAGCGCCTGAAGCATTTAGTTTCAAACGTCTGGATTCTCTTGGTGGTCTCTGCTGTCATGGTCCAGCTCTCGCATCCATACAGCAGGATGGGGAGCACCAGGGACTTGTACAGCTTCATCTTCGATGGAAAGCCGATCTCTCTGCTCTTCCAGATCTTGTTTAGCTTTACCATTGCTGCTGTTGCGATCGCTAGTCTGGTCTTGATTTCTGTTGTAGAGCGACCGTCTTTGGTGAGGGTGGCGCCAAGGTATTTGAAAGCGTCCACTTCTTCAAGCTGTTGCCCGTTCATGTAGATTTCAGCATGGGTGTTGGTTGTGCTGTTGACCAGGACTTTGCTTTTTTCTGTGCTCACTTCCATTCCGTGTGCACCTGCACTTTCTTCCAGTCTCATGGTCAGGTCTTGTAGTTCTTCGTTGCTGCCTCCCATCAGGTCGATGTCATCTGCGAACCTCAGGTTGTTGATGGTTCTTCCTCCGATGGAGACAGTGGAGTGGAAGTCATGGAGGGCTTCACGCATGATTTATTAACTTAAATGCAGACTAATATAAAAAAAAAAGTGTTTTTTTTTGCTGTTCTAGTATGATTACATCTCAAATAATTCAATGGTCTTGATGAAGAATGTGGTTTTCATCGAGTCCATTTCGTTGTCTAAGAGCTTTTCTCCCAGTGTTGCCCCATCAGGTCACTGCTTGTTTCTTTTACTTCTGAACAGTCGATCACCATCACTCATCAGCATCATCATGTTTGATGGTAGTCGCAGTAGCAGATGCCACACAACAACTGTCCTCCATTTACTCTGGTCTTGACTTTTGTGTGCTGCTTCATACACCCTCAAACCACTGATGCTGGTGACGCTGTTCACCTGAAGTAGGTGGCAGTATCCGGTCTTCAGGTGAAAGACTGATTTATTGCTTCCAGGTGAAAATTTCTTTTAATGATTGTTGTCACCAACCATCACTTAAATGGGCATACACGGTGTACTGCGCATAGGCGAAAATGGAATATTATGCAAAAAGAATGTAATAATTCCAGTAGTGTAGCACAAACAGTCCATGTTAAAGTATGCTCACTGAATTGACATGGACAGATTTACAATCAAGAACAAAAGTT
The DNA here is from genome assembly GCA_030674185.1 of Monoplex corrugatus. Taxonomy (NCBI): domain Eukaryota; kingdom Metazoa; phylum Mollusca; class Gastropoda; order Littorinimorpha; family Ranellidae; genus Monoplex; species Monoplex corrugatus. The sequence continues at coordinate 128,091,083 of CM060306.1, read as the reverse complement.
TTACCTGAAGCTACTGCGCCGTTTTGTGACCGGAGATGACGGGCTGACCGGTACAGAGCCTTCCCCAACTGACTCTGGAAAACAAAGACAGCTATGAATGAACAATCAGATGGTAAAACAAACAAGCAAACAAATAATCAGACCATAAAATAAATAAGTAAACACACAAACTTATACTTCCAGATTCTATGAGTTTATCCCTTTGACTCCCGCACCCTGTCCACCAGCTTCCTACATTGCCTTCCTGCAGGAAGCTGGTGGATAGGTGAGGTAGTCAAAGGGTTATGTTTTTGCAGTTGGTGGATAGGGTGCGGGAGTCAAAGGGTTAAATCAATGATCTGGTCCCCGTTTTTACCGGTCACTGAACATGAAACTGCGTTACTTGATTCCCATCACTCCATGGAACATAACTAGCGTAATCTGTCTGCAATGTTGACTTGGAAGAATTACATGTAAATATGACCAGGTGGGTAAAAACAATTTCTCCATTCCACACAGAATCAAGCTGTTCTACTGTAAAGCCCAAAGAGATTTCAAAGATATCCAGAGCTGTTCTGAACACAGAATGATATAATTGTACAATTGGTCTGAAACGGACCTTACACAGCTTACAAAATAAAGAGCAATTTTTGCCTTTCAGAAATTCCATTAAAAATAATAAAACAGATCTGATGCTCAATGTTTGCACGGGTCGCGGGTGGAAGGGATGATTATCATTCAACAATATCACAGAACATATCACCAGATGGTATAGCCACATCAACAATCTCCATGTTACTTATGCTTTATGACTATGACATTGTAATTACTCTAACATTATTCAAATATATAAAACTTTTATAGGACATTTTATGAGGCAAGAGAAATTAGAGCACCTGGTCACGACAGGAAAGCTGGGGGTGGGGTGGGGGGGGGGGAGCATGAGGGAGACCCAGTGGAAAAATATAGGACAGACTCATGCAGTGGATAAGGACAGACAGTGGAGTTCTTGCAGAGACAAAGGATGATTAAATTGGAGGGCTATGATCGCCAACATCAAACGGCAGGGCACATGATGATGATGATGATGGTGATGGAGGCTTGGAGCTGACATATCTCACAGGAAGTCAAATGATGTGTCACCGTAAAACAAACAGTGCTACACAAAAAATGGCATAGAATATGATAGATCCAGGACGTACATGTCGTGATGCAATGAACAGGAAGAGACATGGTCACCGGAAATGAATCAGTGAAGAAGAAATGACACATTACCCAGGAAATGACAGAATATACATGAAGCGACACAAACAGGAAGTGACACGATACTGTGTAAGTGACCTCATAAAAAGCAGTTTTAGCAAAAAAGCAAAATGTAACAAGTAAGGGAAAGTATAATGTCCATGTTTTCAAATAACAGAAAGCGATTTTCAACAAAAATAAAACCTAAAAGAAACACACACACAACACACACACACACACACACACAGAGAGAGAGAGAGGAAAATAGAGAGAGAGAGAGAGAGAGAGAGAGAGAGAGGGAGAAGAGGGGAGAGAGAGAGAGACAAGACAGAAGAGCAGAGAGAGGGGGGGGGGGCCAAAATGAATAAAACTAAAAACCCCAAACTCTCACCATCCAGCTCCATACTATTCCTGGCCCCAGGTCCACGCATCATGGGGATGGGTTTGAGGACAGACATGGGAACCAAGCCCTGGGCGGGGTCAGCGCCATCAGGAGGCATGGTTCGAATCACGCACCAGTCCGTGGCAGCCTGCGTGGGGCCCACTGGGGGCAGGGGGTCCACCACCTCGATCTGCTGGCCCGTCTTGACGCTCAGCTCTCCAGCACCACTGGCAGAATAGTCCTCGATGACCACCGTCACATCACTGAGTGCCTGTAACAAACACAAGGATGCAAGGTTTAGTAAAACATGTGAAACAAAGTGAAATGAAACTTTTATTTTCAAACCATACAGATACCAGTATAAAGGCAACTTACATCTGCTGCTGCTATTATATGTGTAGACAGACACCAGTAAATATACACTGACGAATACTATGTAGACAGGCAGAAGGAAAACGATAATAACAAAAATGACAAAATTCAAATTCAAACAAAGCGCACAAATATTTGACCAACAGGTCACACAAGTGTTACAGCATGAGCTTAGAATGGAAGGAGGGAACTGGAGAGGAAGAAATAAGAAGGGGAGAGGCAGAAGATATACGATATGTAAAGAATGGGAGGGGAACCAGAGAGAAAGAAATAAGAGGGAGAGCAGAATGATATACGTATTATTAAACATAGCTTAATAATACTGGAGAGTGTGTGTGTGGTGTGTGTGTTGTGTGTGTTGTGTGTGTGTGTGTGTGTGTGTGGTGTGTGTGTGTTGTGTGTTGTGTGGTGTGTGTTGTGGTTTGGTTGTCAGTACAATATTTACATTAACCTGATGATAAATGGTTTAATGATATGTCAGATGAGAGAGATGATGAGATGATGAGATGGATGTGTGTGTGTGTGTTGTCTGGTGTGTGTGTTGTGTATGTTGTGTGTGTGTGTGTGTGTGTGTGTTTGTGTGTGTGTGTGTGTGGTGTTTGGTTGTAAGTACAAATATTTACATTAACCTGATGTAAAAAGTTATAAATGATTATGGTGAGATGATGTATGATGGATGATTGATGTGTGGTGGTGTGTGTGTGTGTGTGTGTGTGTGTGGTGTGTGTGTGTGTGTGTGTGTGTGTGTGTGTGTGTGTGTGTGTGTGTACCCCAGAGCAAGGGAGGCAGTAAAGTTAAAGGAGGAAAAGGGACAGAGGGAAAAAGGAGAAAGAGAACAGTCAGAACACACACAAGGAGAGATACTGGTTGAGAGAGAGAGAGAGAGAGAGAGAGAGAGAGAGAGAGAGAGAGAGAGAGAGAGAGAGAGAGAGAGTCAGAGAGAGACAAACAGAAGAGACAGAGAGATAGACAGAGACAGAGAGAGGGTGAGTGACACAGACAGACAGAGAGACAGACAGACAGAGATACACAAAGAGGGAGAGACACAGAGAGAGAGAGAAGAGAGAGAGAGAGAGAGAGAGACAGACAGACAGACAACAACAGAGTGATGGAGAGCGAGCTTGAGGGCAGTTGAGGACTGGGAGGTGTGGGGGGGGGGGGGGGCAGGGCGGCAGGGGGCTGACAGTGGAGGGATCTTTGTTGGCAAATCTAATCACACAGATCAGGCAGATAGCGTGGACAGGGAAGCACTGGGATAATCTAATCCCAGGGCAGGACACCACCCAGTACACTTGTAAACACTATGCCTGGGACCCGCCACTCAACACAACTAACGCCTCTTCAGTCCCCAAAACTTTGCAATGGACTTGTAGAAAGTTGAACAAGCTCTCACAGACCGGTCCAGCGTTTACTACTCCCCTTCTTTCTCCAACTCCCCGTTTTTAGCTTTCAACACTTTCATTCTCTCACACTATCCACCAGTTTTGTGGTCTTCTCTCTGGATCTGTTTTTGCTCTCTACTGGTGAAGTGCACATGCGCTCACACACACACACACACACACATGGTGGGGGGGGGGGGAGGGTGAGAGAGACAGAGAGAGAAAGGGAGGAGGGGCACACATAGACAAACACACACACACACGGGGTTGAGAGAGAGAGAGGGGGAAGAAAGATAAGAGAGAGATAAAAGAGAGACAGAGAGGACTGAGAGAGAGAGAGAGAGAGATAAGAGAGAGAGTGGCACACATAGACAAACACACACATGGGGAGGGGGAAGACACACACACACACACACACACACACACACACACACACACACACACACACACACACACACACACACACACACACACACACACACACGAAACTAATCCTCGGCTTTTGGCTAACTTGTCCGAGGTTTTACACACTGGAGAAAGCGAGCTATTTGTTCTGTTCCCGTTTTCTTTCCCAAACCAACTAAACTACTGTTTACTTTGGTCCAAAACGTAGAGAAGAAATCCTCAAAAGATTTTTTTGTAACAAACAGTCTGATTGTGAAGCAACCAACCACAAGATTTTTGTACTGTTTCATGTTTGCTTTGACAGCACACTGAAAAACCCAATCTCAGAAATAAAACAAAATACAACACAATACAATACAATACAATACAATACAATAAAACAAAACAAAAACAAAACAATAAAATAGAAAAATAAACAAGTAAATAAAATGAACTAAAACAAAACAAAATAAAACAAAGTAAACTAAAATTAAATTAAAACAACAACAAAAATTTTTAAAAATTATTTTTTTTACATCCAATGCGAGCAAGCAGCACTGTCATTCCTCTGTAAGTATCAGAAAACAAAAAAACGAACAAACAAAAAATCAAAAACAACAAAAAACTGTCTTGTCTATGTGTGTGTGTGTTTGGTCAGTTCAAGAATAAAAGACTATGTCAGTCTTGAACATAAGACCAATATATTGTATTATTTCTCTCCTCTCTCATAGTTGTGTGTAGGGAAGTTGCAGAGTATAAAGGTAGGCTTGGGCGCTCCTTTTTTGAGGAGTGTTCTGAGCTTAGGGTTTTTTTGTGCTTTGTATCTGCTTCTATGCTAGCTGAATGGGTAGCGCAAACTGTGTTAGATTTGAGAAGTTCAACAACATGGGAGATAATTTCTACGTGACTCTCAAGAGTTATGTCCTTTGGTTGATATTAACAAAAAACAGGAACAGGTTTTCCCATCACCCTAAGGGTCACAGGGGAGTGATGTGGTAGACCCTCACTCTTTTTTTCTGGGGCCAGCATTATGAGGGTGACACCGATCTCTCTTCTTCAAAAAGTCTAGTTTAGTTTCATCGACTACAGGCCATATATACACTGGTGGAGTGCTCTATAGCTATGCCAGTGCTCTACATCTATGCCTGTTAACTTACCAACAGTACACATTTAATACTATCGGCACAGCTAACTCTGATTAACAATTCCTCCCTTTCCTGCACTTTCTCGTGCTCGGCTTTAAACATATTATATTCTCTCATGTAAAAGTTCTCGGGTAAAAAAAAAAAAAAAAAAAAGCGAGAGAGAGAGAGAAGAGACAGAGACAGAGAAACAGACAGCGAGAGAGCGTGTGTGTTTGTATCGCTGAATGTTTGCGTGTGCGTGTGTGTGTGTGTGTGTGTGTGTGTGTGTGTGTGTGTGTGTGTGTGTGTGTGTGTGTGTGTTAGAGGGAGTGTTATGATTTTATCCCCGTGTGTGTGTGTGTGTGTGTGTGTGTGATGTGGTGTGTGGTGTGTGTGTGTGTGTGTGTGTGTGTGTGTGTGTGTGTGTGTGTGTGTGTGTGTGTGTGTGTGTGTGTGTGCGCGAGCGTGCGTGTGAGTGTTAGAGGGAGGAAGTAATGAAGAGATTACTGTGTTATGATTTTACCCCGGTATGTGTGTGTGTGTGTGTGTGTGTGTGTGTGTTGTGTGTGTGTGTGTGTGTGTGTGTGTGTGTGTGTGTGTGCTGTGTGTGTGTGCAAGCTTGTGCATGCATGTGTGAGAGAGAGAGAGAGAGAGAGAGAGAGAGAGAGGAGCGTGTGTGTATGTGCATGTGTTAGAGAGATAGAAGAAAGAAGTTACTGATTCCACATCTAGTTGCCCTTATTCTTTACTGGGCCTAATTCACCCTGCTTGCCAGCAGTGTACTCTCTCTCCTCTCTCTCTGTATGTGTGTGTGTGTGTGTGTGTGTGTGTGTGTGTGTGTGTGTGTGTGTGTGTGTGTGTGTGTGTGTGTGTGTGTGTGTGTGTGTGTGTGTGTGTGTGTGTGTGTGTCTGCTTGTTCTTTGATTTAACGTCTTTTCACTATGAGTGGCATTAGACGGGGAGGGGAGGGGATGGAGGATGATAGTTGGGCGGGTTGGATTGGGGGCAGAGGAGAGATGTGTGTGTGTGTGTGTGTGTGTGTGTGTGTGTGTGTGTGTGTGTGTGTGTGTGTGTGTGTGTGTGCGTGTGTGTGTGTGTGTCTGTGTGTGTGCGTGTAAGTGAGTGAGTGAGTGAATAAGTGAGTGAGAGAGAGAGAGAGAGAGAGAGAGTGAAAAGAGGGGAGGGAGAGCTTTGGGTGGGATTGCTGGCTCCACATCAAGTTGCCCTTGCTCCTCCCTTGTCCTAATTCGCTCTTCTCACCAGCAGCGTGCTTTTTAATTAAACTTTCAACCAATTAAAGAAAAGAAAAAAAAAGAAAGAAAAGAAAGAAAAAAGAGCGCGCACGCACACACACACACACACGCACACACACACGCACGCACACATACACACACACACACATGCACACACACACACGCACACACACACACACAGAGGGCAAAAACAACAACAACAACAACAAACATCCAAAACATGTCAAATTAGGCAAAGAGCAAAGAGATATATCTGTGGGCAAAAGATCTTCCTGACAAAACAGACGCACAGCGAAAGTCCTTCATATTCTCGGAAACAAAACAAAAAAAAGTTATAAAAACTCAGCACAGAGCTGACACAAGTGATCCCAGATTCTCACCCTGCAAGAAGCTGATGTGGGGGACAGGCATGGGCGGGGTAATAATAACCCTTTGACTCCCGCACCCTGTCCACCAGTATCCTGCATTTTCAACCTGCGGAAGCTGGTGGATAGGACGAGGGAGTCAAAGGGTTAAGTTTTTGCAGTTGGTGGATAGGGTGCCGTAGTCAAAGGGTTAAATTAAAGAGTGCACGTTGACGGCATACTGACCGACAATCGGGCCAGTGAACAGAACAGTGGTCCTGCTCCACGTAATATTAGGGAAGTCTTTGCTGGTTTCTCCCCCTCCTCCCTGATTTTTGTGTTCATTCTCTGTTTGTTGTTTGTTGATGTACGCTTACGCTTGACGAAAGACAGATTGGGCGAACATTTTGCGCCTGTCTGTCTAGTTAGTTGTGGTTGTGTGTTGTGTTGTGTGTTGTGTTGTGTTGTGTTGTGTTGTGTTGTGTTGTGTGTTGTGTGTTGGTGTGTGTGTGTGTGTGTGTGTGTGTGTGTGTGTGTCAGTGTGTGTGTGTAAGTGTGTGTGTGAGCGTGTATGTGTGTGTGTGCGGGTGTTTGTGTATGTGTGTGTGTGCGCGCGCGCGCGTGCCTTCATGTGCTTTTGTGATTGCAGAGTTTTTGTTGTCGTTGCTGTTACTATTACTCATCCTGTTTTTATCTTTCCTTTCTTCTTCTTCTCCTTCTCCTCTCTCTCTCTCCCTCCCTCTAAGATAACCATGAAAAATTCGGCCAAGTTAAGAAAAAAAACAAAAACAAAAAAAAACAGAATAAAATAAATAAATAAATAAATAAATAAATAAATAACCAGTGACAGGTATTGGAAGAAAAAAGTGCACCACCGACCACGCTACACACTGGGTCATCATCAGCACTGCTTGCTATCTGCCAGTCGACATCGCTTAGGGCAAAAGGTTTGACGGTATCACTTCACCTGTTCTACCTTGGCTTTCCTTACCTTAATATCTCTGCGTGTCTGCGCAACATTTATTTAAGATTCAGGGACTGAAATGTCACAGTCTTGCAGTTTTACGTTATACCTTGTTCAGAGCCTGGAATTGCTAAGAGAAAAAAAAGAGGAAACTTCTAGAGGGGTCCGGGGGCATGCTCCCCCGGAAAAATTTTTAAAATCAAGACTAAAATTTGTGCATTCTGAGGCATTCTGGAGACAAATTTAAAGGCATCTAACACACTGAAAATCACAATGAATATAAGTCAAAAGAGTATTTAATAAACATTGGGCACAAGATCAGGATCCATCATACACAGCAGATCGTTTCAGTGTGTTCATACACAGACATATTCATCTGTTTTTTTTCTTTTCTTTTTTTTTTAAGTATGGTCGTCGATTTTTTTTTAACGCGAAAACATTTTTTTTGCGCGATTTTCGATTTTGATTTCCGCGGAAATCCTCGTTTCCGCGACGAATTCCAGGCTCTGCTTGTTTTGTCCTTGAAGTTTGAGGTTGTAGTTTAACAGTCTTACAGTTTTACGTTATACCTTGTCTTGTCCTTGAAGTTTGAGGTTGAAGTTAACAGTCTTGCAGTTTTACATTATACCTTGTCTTGTCCTTGAAGTTTGAGGTTGAAGTTTAACAGTCTTGCAGTTTTACGTTATACCTTGTCTTGTCCTTGAAGTTTGAGGTTGAAGTTTAACAGTCTTGCAGTTTTACGGTATATATCTTGTTTTGTCCTTGAAGTTTGAGGTTGAAGTTTAACAGTCTTGCAGTTTTACGGTATATATCTTGTTTTGTCCTTCAAGTTTGAGGTTGAAGTTTAACAGTCTTGCAGTTTTACATTATATCTTGTTTTGTCCTTGAAGTTTGAGGTTGAAGTTTAACAGTCTTGCAGTTTTATGGTATATATCTTGTTTTGTCCTTGAAGTTTGAGGTTGAAGTTTAACAGTCTTGCAGTTTTATGGTATATATCTTGTTTTGTCCTTGAAGTTTGAGGTTGAAGTTTAACAGTCTTGCAGTTTTATGGTATATATCTTGTTTTGTCCTTGAAGTTTGAGGTTGTAGTTTAACAGTCTTGCAGTTTTATGGTATATATCTTGTTTTGTCCTTGAAGTTTGAGGTTGTAGTTTAACAGTCTTGCAGTTTTATGGTTATATCTTGTTTTGTCCTTGAAGTTTGAGGTTGAGTTTAACAGTCTTGCAGTTTTATGTATATATCTTGTTTTGTCCTTGAAGTTTGAGGTTGTAGTTTAACAGTCTTGCAGTTTTATGGTATATATCTTGTTTTGTCCTTGAAGTTTGAGGTTGTAGTTTAACAGTCTTGCAGTTTTACATTATATCTTGTTTTGTCCTTGAAGTTTGAGGTTGTAGTTTAACAGTCTTGCAGTTTTACATTATATCTTGTTTTGTCCTTGAAGTTTGAGGTTGAAGTTTAACAGTCTTGTAGTTTTACATTATATCTTGTTTTGTCCTTGAAGTTTGAGGTTGAAGTTTAACAGTCTTGCAGTTTTACATTATATCTTGTTTTGTCCTTGAAGTTTGAGGTTGTAGTTTAACAGTCTTGCAGTTTTACATTATATCTTGTTTTGTCCTTGAAGTTTGAGGTTGTAGTTTAACAGTCTTGCAGTTTTACATTATATCTTGTTTTGTCCTTGAAGTTTGAGGTTGTAGTTTAACAGTCTTGCAGTTTTACATTATATCTTGTTTGTCCTTGAAGTTTGAGGTTGAAGTTTAACAGTCTTGCAGTTTTAATGTATATATCTTGTTTTGTCCTTGAAGTTTGAGGTTGTAGTTTAACAGTCTTGCAGTTTTATGGTATATATCTTGTTTTGTCCTTGAAGTTTGAGGTTGTAGTTTAACAGTCTTGCAGTTTTATGGTATATATCTTGTTTTGTCCTTGAAGTTTGAGGTTGTAGTTTAACAGTCTTGCAGTTTTACTGTATTATCTTGTTTTGTCCTTGAAGTTTGAGGTTGTAGTTTAACAGTCTTGCAGTTTTACATTATATCTTGTTTTGTCCTTGAAGTTTGAGGTTGTAGTTTAACAGTCTTGCAGTTTTACATTATATCTTGTTTTGTCCTTGAAGTTTGAGGTTGTAGTTTAACAGTCTTGCAGTTTTACATTATATCTTGTTTTGTCCTTGAAGTTTGAGGTTGTAGTTTAACAGTCTTGCAGTTTTACATTATATCTTGTTTTGTCCTTGAAGTTTGAGGTTGAAGTTTAACAGTCTTGCAGTTTTACATTATATCTTGTTTTGTCCTTGAAGTTTGAGGTTGTAGTTTAACAGTCTTGCAGTTTTACATTATATCTTGTTTTGTCCTTGAAGTTTGAGGTTGAAGTTTAACAGTCTTGCAGTTTTACATTATATCTTGTTTTGTCCTTGAAGTTTGAGGTTGAGTTTAACAGTCTTGCAGTTTTACATTATATCTTGTTTTGTCCTTGAAGTTTGAGGTTGTAAGTTTAACAGTCTTGCAGTTTTACATTATATCTTGTTTTGTCCTTGAAGTTTGAGGTTGTAGTTTAACAGTCTTGCAGTTTTACATTATATCTTGTTTTGTCCTTGAAGTTTGAGGTTGAAGTTTAACAGTCTTGCAGTTTTACATTATATCTTGTTTTGTCCTTGAAGTTTGAGGTTGTAGTTTAACAGTCTTGCAGTTTTACATTATATCTTGTTTTGTCCTTGAAGTTTGAGGTTGAGTTTAACAGTCTTGCAGTTTTATGTATATATCTTGTTTTGTCCTTGAAGTTTGAGGTTGAGTTTAACAGTCTTGCAGTTTTACTTATATCTTGTTTTGTCCTTGAAGTTTGAGGTTGTAGTTTAACAGTCTTGCAGTTTTACATTATATCTTGTTTTGTCCTTGAAGTTTGAGGTTGAAGTTTAACAGTCTTGCAGTTTTACATTATATCTTGTTTTGTCCTTGAAGTTTGAGGTTGTAGTTTAACAGTCTTGCAGTTTTACATTATATCTTGTTTTGTCCTTGAAGTTTGAGGTTGAGTTTAACAGTCTTGCAGTTTTACATTATATCTTGTTTTGTCCTTGAAGTTTGAGGTTGAGTTTAACAGTCTTGCAGTTTTACATTATATCTTGTTTTGTCCTTGAAGTTTGAGGTTGAAGTTTAACAGTCTTGCAGTTTTACATTATATCTTGTTTTGTCCTTGAAGTTTGAGGTTGAAGTTTAACAGTCTTGCAGTTTTACATTATATCTTGTTTTGTCCTTGAAGTTTGAGGTTGAAGTTTAACAGTCTTGTAGTTTTACATTATATCTTGTTTTGTCCTTGAAGTTTGAGGTTGAAGTTTAACAGTCTTGCAGTTTTACATTATATCTTGTTTTGTCCTTGAAGTTTGAGGTTGAAGTTTAACAGTCTTGTAGTTTTACATTATATCTTGTTTTGTCCTTGAAGTTTGAGGTTGAAGTTTAACAGTCTTGCAGTTTTACATTATATCTTGTTTTGTCCTTGAAGTTTGAGGTTGAAGTTTAACAGTCTTGCAGTTTTACATTATATCTTGTTTTGTCCTTGAAGTTTGAGGTTGAAGTTTAACAGTCTTGCAGTTTTACATTATATCTTGTTTTGTCCTTGAAGTTTGAGGTTGTAGTTTAACAGTCTTGCAGTTTTACATTATATCTTGTTTTGTCCTTGAAGTTTGAGGTTGAAGTTTAACAGTCTTGTAGTTTTACGTTATACCTTGTTTTGTCCTTCAACTGAAGTTCAAGTTTGAGGTTGAAGTTTAACAGTCTTGCATTTTATGGTATACCTAATTTTGTCCTTCAAATTTGAGGTTGAAGTTAAAACAGTCTTGCAGTTTTATGGTATAGCTAATTATATCCTTTAAGCTGTTTTGAAATGACCTGTAAACATAAAGATTTCCTGCTACTTTACAGACATTTGTATCAATCTGTTTCAACCCATGTTCCTCCTTGTCTCAATCTGTCATTATCTGCCAACCTTGTCATTCATCTATTTCAGAGCAAGCAAAAGTGTACACAGGTAAGCCAAAAGTGAGACGCTTTCAGCATGGCACGATGATGACGACATGATGACGCCGACGACGATGATTATAATGATGATGATGATGAGATGATGATAATGATGATGATTTTCACTAATGACAAGATTGATACAAGGGCAGACACAAAACCCATAAGCTAGATAACAACTCCAGACTTTGCCAGCGCGTAGGGTTGATGGCATCATTTTGGATCTTTTCCATGAGGAATTTATTCTGAGAGCAAAGAGGCTGTCTTACGAAACTGGAACTTTTTATATTCATTTCACTAAATACAGAAGACAGGGGAAGCAACTGCAGAGAGAGAGGCAGGCCTAAGTGGAGGAAAACGCGTTTCAGCTTAGACGTCATCATAAAGCGTAGATTATCTATTTATTTGTTCTGCTCAGCTTTTTACTTACGTACTTATTTCACCTTTTCGGGTAATTTACTTCCCTTGACGCAAAAGACAAGTAATACCGATAGCGGATGAGGCAGATGGGAGAGGGGGTGGGGGGGTGGATGGAGTGGGGTGGGAGGTACGACGCTTCTTTCGATTAGTTAGACGTTCTTACGAAAAATGGATAAAGCAACAGGCTTCTGCCATTAACCCTTTCACTCCCTCACCTTGTCAACCAGCTTCTGTAGAAACCTGTTCATGCTCTGACCAGAACCAGCAGCTTAGGTACCAGCCTTCTGCATCATTAACCCTTTCAGTCCCTCATTTCTATCTACCAGCTTTTTATGTCCTTAATCCTTTTAACCCCATTTGCCCCACGCTATCCACAACCTTCCTGTACTATTGACATTTTTGTCCTTAACCCTTTTAACCCCATTTGCCCCACGCTATCCACAACCTTTCTGTACTATTGACACTTTTGTCCTTAACCCTTTTAACCCCATTTGCCCCATGCTATCCACAACCTTTCTGTGCTATTGACACTTTAGTCCTTAACCCTTTTAACCCATTTGCCCCATGCTATCCACAACCTTCCTGTACTATTGACATTTTGTCAACCCTTTTAACCCCATTTGCCCCACGCTATCCACAACCTTTCTGTGCTATTGACACTTTAGTCCTTAACCTTTTAACCCCATTTGCCCCATGCTATCCACAACCTTCCTGTACTATTGACATTTTGTCAACCCTTTTAACCCCATTTGCCCCACGCTATCCACAAGCTTTCTGTACTATTGACACTTTCACCCCCCCCCCCCCCCCCCCACTTTGTCGACCATCTTCCTGTACCATTAATCCTTTCACTCCTCATTTCTATCAACCAGCTTTTTTTTCCATGTCCTTAACCCTTTCAAATCTTACCTGCTCCACACCATCCACCATCTTCCTGTACCATTAACATTTTTACCTCTGCCCCCCCCCCCCCCCACGCTGTCCATCAACTTCCTGTACCATTAACACTTTCAACACCTATCTACCCCATCCCACTCTGTCCATCAGCTTCCTGTACCATTAACACTTTCAACAATCCTACATCTACACCCACTCCTTTCCACTAACACTTTCAACACCATCCATACCAACCTGCCTCACGTATCCATCAGCTTCCTGTTCCATTAACACTTTCAACACCCATCCATACCAACCTGCCTCACGTTATCCATCAGCTTCCTGTTCCTTAACACTTTCATTCCGTCACGCTACCCATCAGCTTAAGCTTACCGTACCATTAACCCATTAAATCCCCCTCTCTCCAAACTGTCCACCAGCTTACCGTAGCATTAACCCATAAACCCCCATCCCTTCAGCTGTCCACAAGCTTACCGTACCATTAACCCATGAAACCCCCATCCCTTCACGCTGTCCACCAGCTTACCGTACCATTAACCCATTAAACCCCCATCCCTCCAGCTATCCATCAGCTTACCGTACCATTAACCCATTAAACCCCCATCCCTCAAGCTATCCATCAGCTTACCGTACCATTAACCCATTAACCTCCATCCCTCCATGCTGTCACAGCTTACCGTACCATTAACCCATTAAACCCCATCCCTCAAGCTGTCCACAAGCTTACCGTACCATTAACCCACTTAACCTCCACCCTCCATGCTGTCCACAAGCTTACCGTACCATTAACCCACTAACCTCCACCCCTCCATGCTGTCCACAGCTTACCGTACCATTAACCCACTAACCTCCACCCCTCCATGCTGTCCACAGCTTACCGTACCATTAACCCACTAACCTCCATCCCTCTCCATGCTGTCCACCAAGCTTACCGTACCATTAACCCACTAACCTCCACCCCCCCCAAGCTGTCCACAAGCTTACCGTACCATTAACCCACTAACCTCCACCCCCCATGCTGTCCACAAGCTTACAGTACCATTAACCCATAACCTCCACCCCCTCCATGCTGTCCACAAGCTTACCGTACCATTAACCCACTAACCTCCACCTCCCCATGCTGTCCACAAGCTTACCGTACCATTAACCCACTAACCTCCATCCCTTCCATGCTGTCCACAAGCTTACCCGTACCATTAACCCACTAACCTCCACCCTCCATGCTGTCCACAAGCTTACCGTACCATTAACCCACTAAACCCCATCCCTCCATGCTGTCCACATGCTTACCGTACCATTAACCCATAAACCCCATCCCTCCATGCTGTCCACATGCTTACCGTACCATTAACCCACTGAACCATCCCCCCCTCCATGCTGTCCACAAGCTTACCGTACCATTAACCAATGAAATCCCCATCCCTCTATGCTGTCCACAAGCTTACGTACCATTAACAATGAAATCCCCATCCCTCTATGCTGTCCACAAGCTTACCGTACCATTAACCATGAAATCCCCATCCCTCTATGCTGTCCACAAGCTTACCATACCATTAACCATGAAATCCCCACCCTCCATGCTGCCCACAAGCTTACCGTACCATTAACCGTGAAATCCCCATGCTGTCCACATGCTTACCGTACCATTAACCCATTAAACTCCCATTCCTCCAAACTATCCACCAGCTTACCGTACCATTAACCCATTAAACTCTACAAGCTATCCATCAGCTTCCTGTTGGAAATATTAATTTTTTACTTCCTCACATTATCCACCATCTCTCTGCAAAACCTTTCATCCGCTCAACCAACAGCTTCCTGCATTAACCCTCTCATTCCTCTGATGAAATATTGTTCACGTGTTTTTCAATTTCATAAAGTCGCCTGCTGTAATCTC
>CM060306.1:128066448-128073948 GCA_030674185.1 Monoplex corrugatus | reverse complement strand
AGAGAGAGCCAGCCAGCCAGCCAGACAGACAGAAAGAGACAGAGTGTGTGCGTTCGTGCGTGTGTGTGTGTGTGTGCATGCCTATGCGTGTGCGACAGGAAATCATTTGATGTGCATTGAAAAATCATCAAAGTTGTTGTTAGTGTTAGTTAATGTTGAAATTAACAGCTTGTTATCACAGCCTGTGCATGTATTGCCTTAAACTGTCTTTATTTTGTTAAAAAGGAAGCTAGTTTGAGGGATGAGTGCTAGCTAGCTAGCTAGCCAGAGAGAGAGAGAGAGAGAAACAGACAGAGAGAGACAGACACAGACAGGGAGACAGAGGATAAGACAATTGTTAATTTCCAAAAGTTAAAGAATAAGCAATTAATATTTTTTTAAAAATAGTTTTCTCTGAGAGGGGGGGGGGGAGAGATAGAGACAGAGAGACAGAGAGAGGAGAGAGAGAAGTAGGGAGAGAGGGAGGGAGGGAGAGAGAGAGGGGGGGAGCATTTGGGGAGAGGAAGGTAGCATAATTGTGTATATCTATGGGAGACAAGTATACTTTCCCAATACATAAAATGTGGCTAATTTTTTACTTACCACCACCACCACCCAACCCCCCAAACCCAGCTGTTCACGTAACAAGAGTACCGATGCCAAACAAATTCCTTAACAAGTACAAAGGAAAGTGGCGCGGTACAGGCAGACCTAGTCTTGAGTGAAGCGGTGTCGAGGACCTGGGGGTTGTTGCTCCCTGCACGAGCTAAGCAAAACAAGACGTGACAGAGATCTTGGCGAGATAGATGGCGCGTGCTTGACACGGGAGCCATCAATCCGCAGACCACGAGCCTCCCACAGACAACGGCAACACAGCTGATAAGGTACTGACTGACTGACTGGCTGGCTAACGACCGGTAGGGCTCACACTCCACCACGCCACAGACACCGTACACGTCCTTATACTGACAGGCCTCATCTGGGTCTAGTATAATTGACTTGAGCTTGGGATCTTGCTTCCAAAGCCATCCATGATGCCCCTCACTGCAGCGGTGTATCTCTGTCCAACCATATCATCATCAAGTGCCTTGCCGCATGGCGTTGGCGATCATGGCCCTCCATATGTATCTATCCCTTGTTGCCGCAAGCACATCTTCCACCCTCTTCGTCCTCAGCCACCCGGTACCCTGCAAGTCTGTCCAATATTTTCTCCCTGGGTCTACCCGGTGCTCTCTTTCCCTCCAGCTTTCCTGTTGTGACCAGGTACTCCAATTCCCCTTTCCTCATAAAATGGCCTGTAAATGTTGCCTGTCTTTTCCTTATCTTTCTTATCAACGATGATGATACTGTCCACCAAACTGGGCGGAAGCCCTGCCACTACTGAATGTCACTCTTGTTTCACATTTTGTTTGATTAACCCTTTGACTCCCGTACCCTGTCCATCAGCATCCTGCACTATCAATCATGCTAGCAAAGCAAAAGCTGGTGGACAGGGTGAGGGAGTCAAAGGGTTAAATTTCTGCAGTTTGTGGATAGGGTGCGGTGAGTCAAATGGTTAAACGAAAGATTGGTGCAACGACGACGATCGAATATACGGAAACCTATAGGTTAAGTAAGACCTCATGAAGTCGCCAGTGTAGAATTCAGTGTAGGAGAGCTATTTTCAGCAAACCACCTACACGTAAAAAAAACACACAAAAAAACAACGGATGAATTCAGGTTGCTGACTGTCCACAAACCTCTGACATCAGGACAGGATCCAACAGAGGAAGGCATAGACTGTAAGGATAACAAGACCACCATACCGGTTACCCAGAACGTCTTCACTTCCAATCCAAACAAAAAGTATTGTTGATACGACACTTGGCTTCACGTCAGAAGGGGATGATTTCTCAAATCTCTTGTTTTCTTGTATTCACTTACTGTTCCTAACAAGTGTTATCTTAGCTACCTCGTGTCTCTGTCTTGGCCACAATTTCAGTGTGAGTGATGTCCCTGGACCTCGCTCTGCTACAACCAATCAACGTCCCTCACACTGGTCTAGTCTACAGTCAACTGCCTTTGTTTCAACTTTGGTCTCCTAAAAAGGCCCTTCATGAGAACCAGATCGATACGAGCGGGGATGGTTGGCGCGGATTTGCTGCTAGAAACAAACAGGACATATAGGTAATAAACAGGAATTTAAGAACAAATGCCCATTATAGCTTCATGCACTTTTACCATTTTCAAGAGATGCGAATTTCAACAACAAAAATGGAGGGTCGTGTCGCCTCTTGAGAATAGGAACTGAGGGCCAAGGGACGGTGGACGTAGCGTCTGCAGCCACAAATAAGAGTCTGTGGAAACCACCTGCCTGAGATATGTAAAGCTCCCTCTCATCGTGGTTTATAAGGGGATTCTGTAAGCGCCAATATGACGTTGCTATGACGTCCTTCGGAGGAAAGAATGAAGGAATGCCAAAGATGTTGCCAGGGCTCCCATTCCGTGGGCTCTGGGGTTCAACGCACATACATCTTGATTGGTTGATTGGTAAACCCTGGAGATCGTCTGGGAAATTTATCGGGATATAGCTGCGGTGGTAATGTACTTTTTCGTGGTTCTCCTTGATTGGTAAGAAGAGATGTCTACGTGTGACGCGTTCGTTTTCGGTGCGCTTTCGGTTCCACTTGAAACAGCGTACCGGGCAGAGACAGCGTTCCTTATTAAATTGACTTATGTATAATGTTTGTTATGGGTTGAGGTGACAGTTCTTCCAGAAATTGTTTTCTTCCCTGAAATCTGGTAGAAAAGACAAGGACACAACGGTTATCTTCATGGGAGCCGATGTACTGCTTAACCTACTGAGGTCGTGTGTAACTCGCTCATGCGGTCTACTAGTGGCGAGGTCGAGCAGAAAGGCCATTTCAGTCGATACCACTAAAAGTGGGCCTTGTCTGGAGACTCAGATGGCATTTCTTATAACACACACACACACAAAAAAAAAGGAACAAGAGGTCGCCAACCCTTGGGATTCTGGATTTCTCTGAATGCCAGTTCCTGTGATATCTCGGAAGAAAATGTTATCTAAGAAGTCTGGGCTCCATATCGGCGTAACTGTAGTACAAACAGCAGAGCGGCAACCACGGATAGTTCTTGTCATCCGACGAGGCCCCGCTTGAAGTGGAGTAAGGCCATAGAACTGGCCAACTCTACTGCTGGAGAGATGCACTGAGTTCGCCTTATCTCTGGTGCACCAAAACACCCATGTCTTCAGCCTGCACCTGTATAGGGACTCAGAAACCTTGCCTGGAAACAGAGGCGACCTGTAGGGCTTCCGAAGAAATCCCAGCTCTCAGGAAGGTTGATCAGAAGAAGAGTATGTCACGATCTGTCCTCAATTTATGAGGAATTTCTAGTTGACTGAAATTCTGTCTAGGACAGCAAATTGACTGAAATTCTGCTAAGACCAGAGAAATGAGCTAGCTAGGTAGCACAAGTAAGAAACGGTAAAGGTGCATGAAGCTTAAAGCAAGGGTTCCCACATTACAAACCCAACCCCTCAATCAAAACATCACATTGATTTGCGATATCAATTCAACAAGAATGAATATTTTCCTTTCGAGGAGGAAGGAAGAAGAGGTGAATATGGAAGAGAATTTTCCATTGTTTTTATTCTTTCTCCCCATTTATAGCCGTGTGTGTGTGTGTGTGTGTGTGTGTGTGTGTGTGTGTGTGTGTGTGTGTGTGTGTGTGTGTGTGTGTGCGTGCGTGGGTGCGTGTGTGTGCGTGCGTGCGTGCGTGCGTGTGTGTGCGTGCGTGCGTGTGTGTGTGTTTCAGCGCTTAGATTTGATTTTATCAAGATTTTGCGCTATATAAATATTGTAATTATTATTATTAATTATTATAAGAGAAGAGAAGACAAGACAAGACAAGACAAAAGAAGAGAAGAGAAGAGAAGACAAGACAAAAGAAGAGAAGAAGGAAGAGAAGAGAAGAGAAGACCACCACCAACAGCAGCAGCTGCAACGATTATAAAGAAAACTAAGATTTAAAAAAAAAAAAAGCAGCAGCAGCAACAGAAGACGAGACAGGGGAAAGAAGAGACGGGGAAGAGGACAGGGAGTTGTTCCCCTCTGAAAATGACCTGCCTTCCCTTTGATCTTTATTGATCACAACCAGCACTTGACGTTCGGCTGTGGACAGCCAAGGAACAACTAGTTTCTTGGGCCCCACTTCACAACATGCACTCTCGAAAAATTCCTAGAATCAATTCTGGAGGACAGTGCAAAGAAATAAGTCACTTCTGATCAAACAAGCTACACTGCTCTTCAATATCAGGCACCACTTCTTTTTCTTTCTTTCCTTTCTTTTTCTTGTTTCTTTCTTTTATTTATTATTGTTTTTCTGTTCTGTGTTCAGCACGATTACACCTCAAATATACGCCTATCAATATCTGAAAGAGGTGGTCCAAGACATAATAGACACAGTTTGTGAACGAAGTTGAACTGGGCTGGTCACGTCATTAGATCTGACAATAGATGGACCACCAAAGTGACGCACTGGATCCCTCGAAGCTAAAAAACGGAACAGAGGTCGCCAGAGAACCAGATGGCGAGACGATCTAGAAAAGTTCGACAAACAATGGACCAGAACAGCAGTTAACCGGCAACAGTGGCGTGCGATGAGGAAGGTTTATGTCCAACAACGGACCCAAACAAGCTGAAGTAAAGTGAATATCTGAGAAGCCTGGCTGGCGTAGAGACAAAGCTTCCAGCCCCTCAATCCGAATGCACAAGTTCAAACCTGGCCAAAGAAAACAGCTCTAACCAAGTGCAGCCTCCAGTCCTGTTCTTTTCCAAATTGGGGAAAGTAAAGCAGCGAGGAAAAGGAAGTAGGCACAGCGCTCATAACACCAACCCTGAAAAATAAATTCAGCTATCTACCACCTCACTCTTCTGCTTATTCTTACTGCTATTTAAAGCCCAGCCGACTGCGTAGAGCCATATCAGGGTTATAACCGTTTCAATACACACACAGTTCTTTAACAGAAAAAAAAGGAACAGAAAATTACATACACATATCAATGCATTCGTGCACATAATCTAAGAGAAGCCCCTGGAGTTGACCTTTCCGTCCAATATATCGCACAGGGGACTTAAAAAACACACCTGAATACAAAACTAACCATAACTAAGGACACCAAAGCATATATAAAAACAGGCCTAAATTACCTGAAATTGCTTCCGCATGTCTCATTTCCCCCCAGAGCCCAAAACGCACCTAGTATATATACCCAATTATTGATCCTAAGAGAAAGTATGCAAGACTTTATTGAACACATAGAGTTGAACGGACCAGCAAGGCAGAAAGTGATAGGAAGAAATGATAGAAAGTAAAGGAACAAACCAGAAACAAAGAGAGTGACAGAAAAGAAAAAATTCTTTGCACAGAATTTCCAGAAAGTAGGGATGCTGTTTATACTGAAAGACTCCCCAGCATCCCCATGGGGGAACACTTCTGTGGCCAGAGAGTTTTGGGACAATCTTTACCTTTCCACAACCGAACACCGATCGGTTAAGTTTTAGCAGTGAGATAAGAAAACTCACAACGATTTGCACGCAACCCAAACTTCCCTGCAGCTCTTTTCACTCAAGTGCAAAAGCGAATCAGGCACACAAGTTTGGGAGTGGCAGTTTTTCCCCCTTTTCTCTGTCTGCCCCATTTTCCTCACTCGATGACTGTTACCAACCATCCATGCACTCATCCATCATATTCTCTGAGTCAATGCCAGATAGCTCTCTGTAAGCGTGTAGGCTGTGTGTGTGTATGTGTGTGTGTGCGTGTGCGTGCGTGTGTGTGTGTGTGTGTAGGTATGCATGCATGTATGTATAGTATGTATGTATGTATGATGCATGCGTGTATGTATCATGTAGTGTGTGTGCAAGCCCCCCCTCCTCTCTCTCTCCCTCTCTCTTCGGACAACACACAAGGCAGACACTGAACAGCTTGTGTGCACGCATGCGTGTGTGTATGTGTAAAAGTAAAGACTACACAGAAAAAGACAGAGATACAGGAGAGCACATATGCGCAAGCACACCCACAAGGAGAACAAATAAGAAACAGCAGTTTCTGCACGAACACACATGCATACGCGCGCACACACACCCACAAGGAGAACAAATAAAAACAGCAGTTTCTGCACGAACACACATGCATACGCGCGCACACACACCCACAAGGAGAACAAATAAGAAACAGCAGTTTCTGCACGAACACACATGCATACGCGCGCACACACACCCACAAGGAGAACAAATAAGAAACAGCAGTTTCTGCACGAACACACATGCATACGCGCGCACACACACCCACAAGGAGAACAAATAAGAAACAGCAGTTTCTGCACGAACACACATGCATACGCGCGCCACACACCCACAAGGAAACAAATAACAACACATCTGCACAACACACATCAACGCGCGCACACACACCACAAGAACAAAAAACAGCAGTTCGCACGAACACACACCACACACGCAAGCGCGTTCTTTTTTCTAGACCTCAAGCACACTTCCACACCTTCACTCCCTTCTCCCCTTTTCATCTCCCCCTCCTTCCCTCCTCTACCTCTTACCAACCCATCTCCCTTCCTTCTCTACCTCTTACCAACCCATCTCTCCTTCCTTCTTCTTCCTACCTCTTACCAACCCATCCTCTCCTTCCTTCCTCTACCTCTTACCAACCCATCTCTCCTTCCTTTCCTTCCTCTACCTCTTACCAACCCATCTCTCCTTCTTCCTTCTTCCTCTACCTCTTACCAACCCATCTCTCTTCCTTCCTTCCTTCCTTCCTCTTCTCTTACCAACCCATCTCTCCTTCCTTCCTTCCTCTACCTCTTACCAACCCATCTCCTCCTTCCTTCTCTTCCTCTACCTCTTACCAACCCATCTCTCTTCCTTCCTTCCTCTACCTCTTACCAACCCATCTCTCCTTCCTTCCTCTACCTCTTACCAACCCATCTCTCCTTCCTTCCTTCCTCTACCTCTTACAACCCATCTCTCCTTCCTTCCTCTACCTCTTACCAACCCATCTCTCCTTCCTTCCTTCCTCTACCTCTTACCAACCCATCTCTCCTTCCTTCCTTCCTCTACCTCTTACCAACCCATCTCTCCTTCCTTCCTTCCTCTACCTCTTACCAACCCATCTCTCCTTCCCTTCCTCTACCTCTTACCAACCCATCTCTCCTTCCTTCCTTCCTCTACCTCTTACCAACCCATCTCTCCTTCCTTCCTTCCTCTACCTCTTACCAACCCATCTCTCCTTCCTTCCTCTATCTCTTACCAACCCATCTCCCCTTCCTTCCTCTACTCTTACCAACCCATCTCTCCTTCCTTCCTTCCTCTACCTCTTACCAACCCATCTCTCCTTCCTTCCTTCCTCTACCTCTTACCAACCCATCTCTCCTTCTTCCTTCTCTACCTCTTACCAACCCATCTCCTTCCTTCCTTCCTCTACCTCTTACCAACCCATCTCTCCTTC
>CM060306.1:128056448-128061448 GCA_030674185.1 Monoplex corrugatus | reverse complement strand
TCTCCCCCCTCTCTCTCCCTCACTCTCCTTCTCTCTGTCTTCTTTCCCCCTCCCTCCCTCTCTCTCTCTCTCCTCCTTCTCCTCCTCTTCCTTTCACTCCATCAACACAATAAACAAACAAACAAAACAAAAACAAACAGACAAATAAACAAACCACAGGTGCCGACTAACAGTAACACCCACAAGTTAACTAATTTTCTTCGCTGTTTACACGTTCTGTGAAGTCCCTGACGCACTGACACGGCAAAACTTAAGTTCTCATTTCTTGAGTAAACATTCAACACTACCACCCATGCAGTGGTGATGTTTTGATTGTGTGTGTGTGTGTGTGTGTGTGTGTGTGTGTGTGTGTGGTGTGTGTGTGTGTGTGTGTGTGTGTGTGCGTGCGTGTGTGTGTGTGTGTGTGTGTGTGTGTGGTGTGTAGCTTGGTGTTAGTATGTGTGTGGCTTGGTGTGAGTGTGTACGTATGTCCATGTATGTGTCTTTGTGTGTGTGTGTGTGTGTGTGTGTGTGTGTGGTGTGTGTGTGTGTGTGAGTGTGTGCGTGCGTGTGTGTGTGTGTGTGTGTGTGTGTGTGTGTGTGTGTGTGTGTGTTGTGTGTGTGTGATGTGTGTGGTGTGTGTGTTGTGTTTGTTGTGTTAGTGTGTGTGCATCTGCGTGTGTGGTGTGGTGTAGTGTGTGGTGTGTGTGTGTGTGTGTGTGTGTGTGTTGTGTAGTGTGTCTAGTGTGTGGTTTGGTGTGAGTACTGCGTATGTCGTGTGTGTGTGTGTGTGTGTGTGTGTGTGTGTGTGTGTGTGTGTGTGTGGTGTTGTATGTGTGTGTGGTGTGAGTGGTGGAGAGTGAAGAGTGTGTGTGAGTGTGTGTGTGAGGTGAGAGTGTGTGTGCGTTGTGGTGTGTGGCATGTGTGTGTGTGTGTGTGTGTGTGTGTGTGTGTGTGTGTGTGTGTGTGTGTGTGTGTGGTGAATGTGTGTGTGTGATGAGTGTGTGATGAGTAGTGAAATGGTGTGTGGTGAGTGGTGAGTGAGGAGAGTGTGGTTGTGTGTGTGTTGTGTGTCTGTGTGTGTTTGGTGTGTTGTGTGTGTGTGTGTGTGTGTGTGTGTGTGTGTGTGTGTGTGTTGTGCGAGTGAGTGGGTGAGAGAGTGAAAGAGTGTGTGTGAGTGAGTGAGTGAGTGAGGAGAGGAGGGTGTGTGTGTGATGTGTGTGTGTGTGTGTGTGTGTGTGTGTGTGTGTGTGTGTGTGTGTGTGTGTGATAAGTCAAACCTTACGTGTCACGGGAACCCAAAAGAGGGGTATGACTTGTACAAGACACAGGATGGATGGGAATAAGTTGATACAATTATGATTTCGGGCAAAGACTTCGCATAAGACACAGACTGGTTGTAAATAAGCTGATACAATAATTATTTCGGGCTATGACTTCGCATAAGGCACAGATTGGTTTTACACATGACACAATAATTAGTTCGGGCTACGACATGCGTAAGAGCTGACACAATAATTATTTCGGGATCCGACTTGCATAAGAGCTGACACAATAATTATTTCGGACTACAACTTGCATAAGACACAGCTGACACAATAATTGTTTCGGGCTATTATTTGCACAAGAAACAGACTGGTTATAAATAAGCTAACAATAATTATTCCGGGCTATGACTCGCCAACAAGACACAGACTTAGTTGTAAATTACACAGACACAATAATTATATCGGGCTACACCTTCCATAAGACACAGACTGGTTTTAAATAAGTTGACACAGATTGGTTTTAAAATAAAGTAGACACAATAATTACATCGGGCTACAACTTGCATATGACAGACTGGATGTTAATAAGTTGACACAATATTTCGGGCTACGACTTGCAGACCACACAGACGTGGTTTTAAACAAACGACAAAATAATTATTTCGGGCTAAGACTTGCATCAGAGCTGACACAATGATTATTTCGGGCTACGACTTGCATAAGAGCCGACACAATGATTATTTCGGGCTACAACTTGCATAAGAGCTGACACAATGATTATTTTGGGCTACGACTTGCATAAGACACAGCTGACACAATAATTATTTCGGGCTACTATCTGTATAAGACGCAGACTGGCTTTTAAATAAGCTGACACAATTATCATTTCGGGCTACAAATTACTAAGACACAGACCGGTTTTAAACAAGTTGACACAGAAGAAATTATTTCAACAGCGAATGACTCCCCACTTCACGTTATCACCCGTCAACATCTACAGTATAAAACGTGCCAGCACATAAACGTAATGATCTTTCATTTGTACAAAACAAACACTCCACGTTCAAAGCAAGCTTGCCGCCTTTTACGTAATTACAGATCATTATGAACTGTTACATAGTGATAATAGAATGTCTAATCTTTGAAACCGGGGGGGGGGGGGGGGGGTCTAGTTCATACTGCTTATAGCCCAGCCGACTACTAGAGCTGTATCAGGGTTAACACTATGTTAAAAACAACTTCAGGTCCTCGGAGTGGAAAAGACTGATCTTCAGTACGATGTGGTATAGTTATATGAAGCCAACTGTTATATAATGATAATAGCCGTACGTCTGATCTCTGGAGGGGAAAAAATCTTAACGTTTTCTAAATGCAGGCCTGGTCCATCAAAGACTTGTGAGTGGTGCGTGTGTGCGAGAGTGTGCGTGTTGTGTGTTGTGTGTGTGTGTGTGTGTGTGTGTGTGTGTGTGTGTGTGTGTGTGTGTGTGTGTGTGTGTGTGTGGTTGTTGTTGTGTGTGAGAGAGAGAGAAAGAGTGTGTGTGTGTTGTGTGTATACGAGTGTATGTGTGTGGTAGTACGTGAATGTGTGTGTGCGTGTGTACGTGATATATGTGTATGTGTGTGTACGTGAATGATGTGTGTGTGTACGTGAATGTGTGTGTGTGTGTAAGAGAGAAGTGGTAGTGTGTGTGTGTGTGTCGTGGCTGTGTGTGTGTGGGTGTGGTGAGAGAGTGGTGTGTGTGTGTGTGTCGTGAATGTGGACGGTGCGTGTGTGCGTGTTGTGTGTGTGTGTTGTGTGTGTGTGTGTGTCTGTGTGTGTGTGTGTGTGTGTGTATTGTGTGTGTGTTGTGTGTGTTACTGTGTGTGTGTGTGTATGTGTGTGTGTGTGTGTGTGTGTGGTGTGTGTGTGTGTGTGTGTGTGCTTGTGTGTGTGTGCTGTGTGTGTGTTGTGTGTTGTGGTGGGTGTGCGGATAGGTGAAAGGGGAGGGGGATATAAAGAGGAAGCCATTTTGTTGGCATGCTAAAAGTGCCTTCCGGCACAGAAAACGCCAAGTCTGAAATCCTAACGCGTAATGTCTATACTTCTCTCTCTCTCTCTGTCTCCCCCCTCCCTCTCTCTCCCTCTCTCTCTTCGCCCTCCCCTCTCATCCCCTACATAAAAGACCGACTAAGCTTAAACCTTGGCGTACGTTTGTATTTGAAATATCATGTGCCAGCAAAGACGTCTCGGCTGTTTATGGAGAGCTGTTTGGAAGCAGTATCTGTCTAGGTCAAGGATTCGATGCCTTGACGGTTATGGTTCGCGTTTAGTGGCACACATTAATCTGGGGATCAAAGCTCTAAACTCATAACGGTGTATAAAACCTACTACAAATTTAACACACACACACACACACACACACACACACACACACACACACACACACACACACACACACACACTCTCTCTCTCTCTCTCTCTCTCTTTCTCTCTCACTCACACAAACACACACACACAGATACAAACCACATACAAATACACGTACATGGACGTACGCAACACACACACACACAACACCACACACACACACACACACACACACACACACACACACACACACACACACACAACACCGTTGATCGCTCATAAAGCCTACCATAGATTAAAAAAGAAAACTGAAGTTTGATCAGTATTTGGAGTTTGTTCAGGAGGGTATCACTGCGCTCAGAAAATTCTTCCACGCTCCACCCTAATCAGTAATTATCATATTCATGTTCATTTCTTTCTGTCACAATGGATTTAACATGTAAAACACGGGCTGCTTTTTCCTATGACAGCGTGTCAACGCAGTGCAGCGCCACTTTGCTTTTCTTTCTGTTTTTTTTTTTTTTTTTTTCACTAAGACTTCAAAAAAGGCAAGAAGGCTAATCGCGCGGCCTTTACGTAAAGAGACTTGGGAAACCAACCTCTCTCTCCAATGTTTTATACTAGGACAGCCGGGCAAATGCCTCGCTCTTCACAATTTTCAATTGCAGTGGGATCTTTAACATGCCCAGGTCAGAAGACACACAGGTCCCACTCTTCTGCTTCTTCTTCTTTTTTTACCTTCTTTTTCTTTCTTCTTTTTTTGGCTCCTTTCCAAAGGACTAGCTAAACGTTCAGTTCGATTTTCCGGTCAAACTGAATAGAAAAATCGAAGCCTCAACAGGATGCGAACCCTGGAACCTCAGGTTTAGTTACTGTCAGACGAACGTCTGAACCATTCTGCATTCTTCTCCTTAGCCGGCAGAGTCTTTCAGCCTCCGCAAAACCCTTGGCACTGACAAAGCCTTGTAAAAGGGTAGGGGTGGGGTGGGGGTGGGTCGGGGTAGGACAAAGACGTTTTTATAACGTCTCTGGGGCAGGACAAAACCGATGAAAAACTACGCGTAAAACCGACCATAATGACCGGAACATAAAAATGCGGCAGTGCACAAGCTATACATCTGTTAACCCTTTGACTCCTGCAGCCTGCCCAACAGCATCCTTCTTTGTCAACCATGCTGGAAGAGCAAAAACTTAACCCTTTGACTCCCTCACCCTATCACCAGCTTCTGCAGGAAGCTGGTGGATAGGTGTGAGGGAGTCAAAGGGTTAAGTTTTTGCAGTTGATAGATAGGGTGCAGGTGGCAAAGGGTTAAAAGCTAGACTGAACTCGAGATATCGGATCTTGAGTCCACTGCTCTATCAAGAGGGCCAACCAGCCGGCATTTAATGAACCAAGTAACAACAAC
>CM060306.1:128036448-128051448 GCA_030674185.1 Monoplex corrugatus | reverse complement strand
GTTCATCAAAGTGCAGGAATTCTTTTGATTTTTCAAGCTGTTTTGATCAATTATATCAACAAAAATGGCCAAAATTCAATACGTGACCGTCTTGTCCCCTCTCAGCTTTCTCTTTGTTCCTCTTCTTTTGGAGACGAATAATCACGTCTGTCTGAGTGCCAGAAGACGAATACAAGTTAGCAAAGAGAGAAGAGAGAGAGAGAGAGAGGAGAGAGGAGAGAGAGAGAGAGAGAGAGAGAGAGAGAGAGGGGAGAGAGAAAGAGACAGACAGACAGACACAGACAGAGAGAGAGAGAGGAAGGAGAGAGAGAGACGGAGACAGACATAGAGACACAGAGAGAGAGAGAGGAGAGAGAGAGAGAGAGAGAGAGAGAGAGAGAGAGAGAGAGAGACAGACAGACAGACAGACAGACAGAACAGGAAAAAAGCAACTTTAAAAACAGGAAAAAGAAATAAAGAAAGAAAAAAAAAAGGTCAGCTGTTTGTGATATAACCATATAGATTTGGCTCAGAGAGACTATTTCAAGATATACACGTGACTAGTATGACCATCCACACAGACTGCACGCAACAACAAACACTGTGGAACTTTTCTTCCCTTTCAGGCTGTGTGCCGACCGATTTTAACCCAGTTTGGGTCGGGTGTCTGGCCAAACAACAAGGAGCATTTTTCGATCACACGCACTGTGAGGGATTTTGATCAATCTTAAAGGTCAGAGTTACGCAAAGTGTGTCTGCCAGAGTAGGAATCAGAACATAAAATATTAAAACAGTCGGGGAATTGAAACATAATTTTACAAAGAAATTGCAAGAATTGGGACACAACGACTAGAACATAAACTACTAAAACAGTCGGGAACTGAAACGTTATCATATATTTAAAAAAAAAAAAATCCAAGAATTGGGACACAACAACTAGAACATAAAATACTACAACGGTCGGGAATTGAAACATAATTTTTTATTTTAAAAAAATTGCAAGAATTGGGACACAACAACTAGAACATAAAATATCAAAACAGTCGGGAATTGAAACGTAATTTTTTTTTAATTGCAAGAATTGGGACACAACGACTAGATCTAGAACATAAAATATTAAAACAGTCGGGATTTGAAATTATTATTTTTAAAAATTTGCAAAAAAACTGGGACACAACTAGAACATAAAATATCAAAACAGTCGGGAATTGAAACATCGAAATTTCTAATTGCAAGAATTGGGACACAACAACTGGAACATAAAGTATTGAAACAGTCGGGAATTGAAACATAATTTTTTTTTAAAAATGCAAGAATTGGGACACAGCAACTAGAACATAAACTGTTAAAACAGTCGGGAATTGAAACATAATTATATTTTAAAAAATTGGAAGAATTGGGACACAACAACTAGAACATAAACCATTAAAACAGTCGGGTATTGAAACACGTTTTTAAAAAAATTGCAAAAATTGGGACACAACGACTAGAACATGAAATATTAAAACAGTCTGGAATTGAAACATTATTTCTTTTTGAAATGCAAGACTGGAACATAAAGTATTAATAAAACAGTCGGGAACTGGGACACAACGACTAGATCTAGAACATAAAATATTAAAACAGTCGGGATTTGAAAATTATTTTTAAAAATTTGCAAAAACTGGGACACAACAACTAGAACATAAAATATCAAAACAGTCGGGAATTGAAACATAGAAATTTCTAATTGCAAGAATTGGGACACAACAACTGGAACATAAAGTATTAAAACAGTCGGGAATTGAAACATAATTTTTTTAAAAATGCAAGAATTGGGATACAGCAACTAGAACATAAAACTGTTAAAACAGTCGGGAATTGAAACATAATTATATAAAAAAAAAAAATTGGAAGAACTGGGACACAACAACTAGAACATAAACCATTAAAACAGTCGGGTATTGAAACATAATTATATAAAAAAAAAAAAATTGGAAGAACTGGGACATAGCAACTAGAACATAAACCATTAAAACAGTCGGGAATTGAAACATAATTATATATAAAAAAAATTGGAAGAACTGGGACACAACAACTAGAATATAAACCATTAAAACAGTTGGGTATTGAAACACGATTTTTAAAAAATTGCAAAAATTGGGACACAACGACTAGAACATGAAATATTAAAACAGTCTGGAATTGAAACATCATTTCTCTTTAAAATGCAAGACGTGGGACATAACTACAATATAAACTATTAAAACAGTCGGGAACTAAAATATAAATTGGGACACAACAACTAGAACATAGCATAATTAAAACAGTCAGGAACTGAAAGAATTCTTTTTTTAAATTGTAAGAACTGGGGCACAACAACTAAAACACACCACAAGAATTCGGACATAATATCAAAAAAGTCAGGAATCGGGGGCATAAATATTAAACAGTGCAGAAATTGGGACATACATATTAAAACAGTGCATGAATTGGGACATACATATTAAAACAAAGCAGGAATTGGGGCGTAAACATTAAAACCGTGCAGGTATTGGGACATAATACATCATAACAACACAGAAATGGGGACAGAAATATTAAAACCATAAGGAATTTGAATATAAATATTAAAACAGCACAAGCATTGGGACACAAATATGAACAACAGCGCAAAAACTGGGACATAACTCTCCGAAGTGGGCAGGAACTGGGACAGCAAACAAATTTTTAGCGCCGCTCAGCGATCTTTCCTCTTCTCTGTCTTCCTTCCTTTCGTCTTTTTCTTTCCTTTTTCTTATTTTTGTTCTTGTTTTATTAGCTTGTTTGTTTGTCCTTTTATTTATTCATTTTTTCTTTTTTGTTTGTTGGTTCGTTTTAATTTTTGATTTTTTCTTTATCTTTATGTATTTTATTTCATTTTTTCGTTTCCTCCTTCTGTCTTGTTCTTTTCAAAAAGACTTTCTTTCCTCCTCCTCCTCCTCTCTCTCTCTCTCCCCACATATATATATTCATTCTCCTTCCAATTCCCCTTTTCTTCTTTTTCTTTTTCTGATTATTCGGATTTTTTGCTTGGTCTTCTGTCCTGCTTTTCTGCTCACCCCCCCCCTCCCCAAACACACACACACACTTTCTTTTTATGATTCCTCCTGGTTTGGGGGAGAAGGGCACGGGAAACAACTTTAAATTGGTTTCAGGGGGAGACAATTTCAGATCGACATATGGTGTCTGTTATCTCCTCCTCCTCTACGACTTTTTCTTGTTTTTCCACCTTCTATATTCCCCTCCTGTATGACATTTGTTGGGCAATGCCAATCGACGAGCAAAGTCTGTCGCTGCCTTGAAAATCAAAAGGAGGGGAGGGCGACAGGGAGTGGGGAAGGGGGGTGTGGGGGGGGGGAGGAGACAGATGATCTGATGGCACAGTAGGACTAGGTAGGAAACGAGAACTGCTGTCACTGTCACCTCAAACAACATCAGAACCACTCACTACTTGTACAACTAAGTCGGTCCCTCCCGAGACATAAAGAGAGATCGGCAACTCGCTCTCCGGCATGTTGAGAGTCTTTTTGTCCCGCTGCTGCGGCTAACGGCCTAGGGCCTGGCTCAGCAGCTATTACCAATTTGACTCCCGCACTCTATCCACCAACTGCAAAAACTTAACCCTTTGACTCCCACATCCTATTCACCAGCTTCCTTCAGGATGCTGGTGGATAGGGTGAGGGAGTCAAAGGGTTAAGTTTTTGCTTTGCTAGCATAAACAGGAAGCTGGTGAATAGGGTGCCAGAGTCAAAGGGTTAAGTTTTTGCTTTGCTAGCAAGGTTGACAACGAAGGATATTGGCGGACAGGGCACGGGAGTCAAAGGGTTACGAGAGCTTGAAATTATACACTTAATTATCTGTCGGTTTTTCTTACGTTTGTTCTGCCTTTTCAAACTCTGAAACGTATTGTGTATGCACAGACTGACCACTGGGGTCGATCGAAAGAAACATAACCGCTAGCGAGACTGTGCAATTGCTATTCTCTCTAGTCATATCTCTAGCTGCAGAAGGCTGGGGAGTTCACAAATTGCATTATCTCTGTTGCTCTGAAACGTATTATGCACGCGCTGACGAACCGGTGGCGTTGATCAAGCAAGAATGAGAACACCATCTAGGTCGTTTGGTCACCAGTCTCTCTATATATGTACTGCTAGGAAGCGAGCGCCGTCATCAACTGTCATCTCAATACATCAGCAGAACAACTGAACACTATAAAGTTGGTTCAATCAGAGACAGACTATCAAAACAGACATTAAAAGACAGACTGGTAAACCAGGCATTAAAAAACAGACTGACGAAACACACATTAAAAAACAGACTAGCAAGACAGACATGAAAAGAGAGACTGGCGAAACAGACATGAAAAGAGAGACAGGCAAATGCAAGATTTCGCTGGAGATCACAGTCTTCTTTGATCGTGGACTAAAAGAAAGAGACTGAGACACTGATAGTAATTCTGCAAAAATGATAAAATTCAGTCTAGCTGTGGAAACCCAGCTTGGCAGGCACTGCAGACGACCTGGGTCAGTACCAACCACTGACTTCTGTAGCTCTGAAGATTATGGCACACATGCAGATTTATCGTTGCCGTCAATTAAGAGATACATGATTACCAGCGATACCATGTAGCTGCTGATTTCTCTCAATATAAGTTTATACACCTGCAGCTAGTACTATCCCAAGTCCTCTGAAGCATCATTTGTGAAAGTCCACTGGATGCCAAAACGAGACAGAGCGTGCCAAAGAGTGAAACTTAAAAGTTTGAACTGGCCTAGAAACATCTGGTGGGTAAACATTGGAGATTTTTCCAATTCTCAGCTCATCATATGTGCAGACCTCTAAGTACTTGAACCTCTTTCGTGTGCATACGCGTGTAAAAACGTTATATACGCTTGACAAAGACCTTGTAAGTCGTGTGGTATTCGATAGTTTATGGAGACATGAGCACACCTAGCATGCATACCTCCGACAAGGACTGCAACAGTCTACACTGTGGGATAAAACAAAACAAAACAAAAAATGCTCTCCCTTAAATAAATAAATAAACAAACAAATAAATAAACAAATAATAAAAGATAAAAAGGAAAAAAAAAAGGATAGAAGTAAATCCTCAATCGTGTATAAACAAGTGCACATGGGGTACTGCAGTCCAAAAAGACAGAAAAATTACCAATATATCTATGTCTTTGGCCAGAACGAAGGCAACAGTACCAAAAAGTGGATGACCGATCTTTCTTTTACATATCTCTGGCTCTTGTCACTAATTCCATGTACAGCAGCAAAGTGGGTCTGGCAGTCGTCTGCTTCATTGATTGCGCTGGCATTCTGCATCACTATTGACAACACGTCAACCTGTCTGGAATGATGATGGTAGGACTGGGTGAAGGATATGATGATAGTGGAAGTTGGATGGAGAAGGAGGGGGGGGGGGAGGAAGTGTCAGAAAGAGGGCAGTGGTGGATGGATGATGGAGAAAGGACTTTTTGTTTCTTTATTTTAAGCAGGGGAGACTGGTTCAGATCGAAATGATGCAAGAATTCAAGCACGCAAAACAACATGAGAGAAAGACAGAGAGGGGCAAGAGTTATTTGATATCAATAAAAAAAAAAAAAAAACACCAAAAACTTACAAACATATATACCCGTGCATACGCACAAACATACGTAAGCACGCACGCACGCACGTACACCACACACACACACACGCACAGACAGACAGACAGACAGACAGACAGACACACACACACACACACACACATACACACACACACACACACACACACACACACACACACACACACACACACACACACACACACACACACACAGAGTCTTAAAATAAAATCACCTCGCGGCGTTTCTTTGCGGACTTCCAGCGGACCAACTTCACCACCAGAACTCCGAAATTCTGAAATGCCATAGCCATGGTCTCGGATGATGTAGGAAACTCACTTGTACTTTCCTTTACCTGTTTTCAAGTTTCATATTTGTAACGCTTCCAATGTTGTATATATCACAGCAGGTCGAATATATCACAGCAGGTTCTTTTAACAATTTCTCTCATTCATATGATATCAGAGTTTTCCCCTTATTCATTAGTAGTATGATAATATAACGTTCATCTTCTTTCTATTTTTCTGAATTATGGAATCAGAACTGCTCGCATTCTTTCTCAAAATAGAATACGAAAGTTCTACGTAACAATGTATATTCTCTCTGCCAGAAAGTCTCACTGTCTTTTTAACTCCACATAGGCAGTCACTGAGATGCGTATTATCTCACAGGTTGTCAAAAGTTCTTCTCTAGCCAAATACACACCTAGCCCGCTGCGCGTCAGTCAAGCGTCTTCATCATTTTTCACCGGTTGGGAACTTCTACGTTCTCCTGCACTTGACACAAAATACATGGTTTTCTCTCACCAGTTTGATGCGCAATATCTCTTTCAAAGCTTTTCCTACGTGTAAGTTGGAATCTCACTCCTGACCTTCCGTTATCGGTTTACAATCTCAAGGTCTCGAATTCTAAATAACAACCAACCATCTTTTCTCATCACTTCAAGTCTCGAAGTTTGACGAATTCTGAAAAGCATACCTCAAATGTTCTCTCGTCTAAGTAGGTATAAATACAAGTCTTCTATACTTCAAAGGTTCTTGGATTCACAGTATCACAGCTTCTCTCATCAGTTAGACTCTCGCAGCTCTTGTGATACACAACATCCCATCCTTATCGGTTGCGTCTGGAAAGTTGTTCTGCTCCCTTGTTCTGAAATACACACCGGTTCTTCAGCCGCGGGTCACCCATGACTGTCAATCTTTCCCAACGACTGGAAGTGACGCAAGAGCACCGATTTCTCCACACTCTCACCCACTACCTGACAACTAACGTCAGTCTCGGTGACAAGATGTCGTTTCCTGACAATCCTGGTTGGTTGGTTCTACCGCCATTGACAGCTAAACTGGCGGATTTTCCACGTAGGTGGTAACACTGCCTTCCACATCGCTCGATGGCTTTCCAGCATCCAGGTCTGTGGTTGGTGTGTTTGCCATTAAAAACCAAACAATTCGGCACTCATAAAACTCGACAAACTCCGCGCAGATGTGGAGTTTTTCTTAATAACTCTTACCAGTTGCCTTGCCTTGCTATCTTAAACTATAAACCTGGTAGTCTCGGTAAGTCGCATCGTTTTCATTCTATTTTTAACTTTTAATTGCACACAGATCTCAGCCAGGTAGTTTTAGTCTTCTGAGCAAGTGCCATCCATTTTCCCAGACACCCCTGACCCCTTTTCCCCCCTTAATTTCTTGCCTGCAACATTTTTAATCAACTCTCCTGAACGAAGTAATTAACGCCATACACATCACTGCTTTGAAACTGTACCCATTTCCTGCCAATAATGAGTACAATGCACGCACCAAAAGAACCTCTATTTAAAGTTCTGTTTCAAGTTGTCGCGTGGGGAGTGGAATTGGAAGCATAATCCTGATGCTTTTGATTAAACTTTTAAAAGAAGGTAAAAAACAACAGGGTGATGATGTATAGCCCTGGGTTAAGAACTCTGATGACCTGCATCCAGCAGCGAAGAAAAAAATTCTTAATTCATTTTATACACTGATACCGCATATTACGAACAAAACATCACATTAGAGTCAAAGAAAATTAGTTCATCGTAAGCTACGCTCTTCGGGGAAGAAAAAACAAACAGGATGCCCGAACCTTTACACAATTACAATCCTTTCTTCGCTAAAAGAAACAATTAGGCTTTGGCAGCGTTCAGTCACACACATTCCCTTTGTTTTATTCTTCTGACACTCAAACCACTTTGTAAGCCATATTTATAATTAACACTTTGTATGCCATACTTTCATTCGGAACTGAGACACACAAGACGGGGAGGGGGGTTAAGGAAATGGAGGATGACGATAAAATAACGGAAGATGGCGATAGCCTTTTCGGCTGTGACTCAATGTGTTGTGTTATTTGCCTTTCATCTGATGCTGATTTTCTCAGTTTTCTTTCCACGAGTATTCAATGCTTGTTCGCGAAAAACTTGTGCCATGTCAGTATTTGCTGTCTGTGACAGTGAAACTTAAGTCTCTAAACTCATCTCAGGTTACTAATAAAGTTACAGATTAGGGGGGGGGGGGGGGGGGGGGGGGGAGGTCAGAAGCAAAAAAACAAACAAAAAAGGCTTCTAAAGCCAGACTCCATATTTTCAAAATATAGCCAAAATTTTCTTTTAAAATTGAAGAAAAATATCTAGATTATAAATGAGACTTAGTTACAGACATTAAAAAGAATAAATAAAAAACAAAGACTACTTTCATTTGTCAACACGATAATCCCTCTGACCCCTCCCAAGTCCTCGAAACAAAACGAAGAACAGTTACAGACCTACAAACAAAATAAGATGGCATCATACAGGTCAGATTGACAATATGACCTTCAAACGTCAGAACAGTCCAAACTAAAATTCACAGAGCTGCAACTCCTTCCAAAACGTGTGACCCAACAGAAGACGATTCGTCCATAAGCAGCCCAAGATTCCTGGCTGTGATCTATCCACGATTTCACGTCACCCATGCCCATCGTGCGAAATCCCTTATCAGTACCGTGCCACTTCTGTCGTGTTCGATTGGTGCCTGATTTAATGCCACATACACAGAACGCTAAGCGGCACTGACATTTCCTGCCTTTTCTTTTACTGACGACCACCACCATGTACAGAGTACGTTCAGCAGTTTTGCCCCTTGTTCAGATGCGAAAAAATCGAGCTGTGCCCCAACAGGGCAACTTAAAAAGAAATGTATCTTTATTTTATTTCATTTATTTATTTATTTACTATTACTATTATTATTATTATTATCATCATCATCATTATCATTATTATTACCATTGGGAGGGCGAGATTTTTGAAGACCATACCCTTCATCCTGGCCATCGGAATAACCATCTAAGGAATGGTCATTTTCGACCGCAGAAGACTGATGACAAATGACTGCTTGGTTTCTTAACAGCTACTGACGGGGCAGGATAAGAGAGCACTACTATACAATGCCCTTCACCGACATCTTTACACGGCTTGTCCCCTTAAATGACATCCCCACACGGCCAACGATAGCCTCACGCGCTTTTGCCTCTTGGATGAATCTTTATACAGCTTGTCCCCCCCCCCTTAAATGACATCCCCACACGGCCAACGATAGCTCACGCGCTTTTGCCTCTTGAATGATATCTTTATATAGCTTGTCCCCCCTTAATGACATCCCCACACGGCCAACGATAGCCTCACGCGCTTTTGTCCTCTTGGATGACATCTTTATATAGCTTGTCCCCCCCTTAAAGACATCCCCACACGGCCAACGATAGCCTCACGCGCTTTTGTCTCTTGGATGATATCTTTATACAGCTTGTCCCCCTTAAATGACATCCCCACACGGCCAACGATAGCCTCACGCGCTTTTGTCTCTTGGATGATATCTTTATATAGCTTGTCCCCCCCCTTAAATGACATCCCCACACGGCCAACGATAGCCTCACGCGCTTTTGTCTCTTGGATGATATCTTTATATAGCTTGTCCCCCTTTAAATGACATCCCCACACGGCCAACGAT
Source organism: Monoplex corrugatus (assembly GCA_030674185.1). Lineage (NCBI taxonomy): Eukaryota > Metazoa > Mollusca > Gastropoda > Littorinimorpha > Ranellidae > Monoplex > Monoplex corrugatus. The sequence continues at coordinate 128,041,838 of CM060306.1, read as the reverse complement.
AGCCTCACGCGCTTTTGTCTCTTGGATGATATCTTTATATAGCTTGTCCCCCCCTTAAATGACATCCCCACACGGCCAACGATAGCCTCACGCGCTTTTGTCTCTTGATGACATCTTTATATAGCTTGTCCCCCCTTAAATGACATCCCCACACGGCCAACGATAGCCTCACGCGCTTTTGTCTCTTGGATGATATCTTTATACAGCTTGTCCCCCCTTAAATGACATCCCCACACGGCCAACGATAGTCTCACGCGCTTTTGTCTCTTGGAATGATATCTTTATATAGCTTGTCCCCCCCTTAAATGACATCCCCACACGGCCAACGATAGCCTCACGCGCTTTTGCCTCTTGGATGATATCTTTATATAGCTTGTCCCCCCTTAAATGACATCCCACACGGCCAACGATAGCTCACGCGCTTTTGTCTCTTGATAATCTTTATCATAGCTTGCCCCCCCTTAAATGACATGCCCACACGGCACGATAGTCTACGCGCTTGTCTCTTGATGATATCTTAAATAGCTTGTCCCCCCCTAAATGACATCCACACGGCCAACGATAGTTCACGCGCTTTTGTCTCTTGGATGATATCTTAATAGCGTTCCCCCATTAAATGACATCCCAACACACGCCAACGATAGCCTCACGCTTTGTCTCTTGGATGATATCTTATATAGCTTGTCCCCCCTTAATGACATCCCAACACGGCCACGATGAGCCTCACGCGCTTTTGTCTCTTGGATGATATCTTTATATAGCTTGTCCCCCCCTTAAATGACATCCCCACACGGCCAACGATAGCCTCACGCGCTTTTGTCTCTTGGATGATATCTTTATATAGCTTGTCCCCTTAAATGACATCCCCACACGGCCAACGATAGTCTCACGCGCTTTTGTCTCTTGGATGATATCTTTATATAGCTTGTCCCCCCCTTAAATGACATCCCCACACGGCCAACGATAGCCTCACGCGCTTTTGTCTCTTGGATGATATCTTTATATAGCTTGTCCCCCCCTTAAATGACATCCCCACACGGCCAACGATAGCCTCACGCGCTTTTGTCTCTTGGATGATATCTTTATATAGCTTGTCCCCCCCTTAAATGACATCCCCACACGGCCAACGATAGTCTCACGCGCTTTTGTCTCTTGGATGATATCTTTATATAGCTTGTCCCCCCCCTTAAATGACATCCCCACACGGCCAACGATAGCCTCACGCGCTTTTGTCTCTTGGATGATATCTTTATATAGCTTGTCCCCCCCCTTAAATGACATCCCCACACGGCCAACGATAGCCTCACGCGCTTTTGTCTCTTGGATGATATCTTTATATAGCTTGTCCCCCCCCTTAAATGACATCCCCACACGGCCAACGATAGCCTCACGCGCTTTTGTCTCTTGGATGATATCTTTATACAGCTTGTCCCCTTAAATGACATCCCCACACGGCCAACGATAGCCTCACGCGCTTTTGTCTCTTGGATGATATCTTTATATAGCTTGTCCCCTTAAATGACATCCCCACACGGCCAACGATAGTCTCACGCGCTTTTGTCTCTTGGATGATATCTTTATATAGCTTGTCCCCCCCCTTAAATGACATCCCCACACGGCCAACGATAGCCTCACGCGCTTTTGCCTCTTGGATGATATCTTTATATAGCTTGTCCCCTTAAAGACATCCCCACACGGCCAACGATAGTCTCACGCGCTTTTGTCTCTTGGATGATATCTTTATATAGCTTGTCACCTTAAATGACATCCCCACACGGCCAACGATAGCCTCACGCGCTTTTGTCTCTTGGATGATATCTTTATACAGCTTGTCCCTTTAAAGACAGCCTCACATGACGTGTCCCTTCAACGAAAGATTCACACAGCTTAGACCCTTCAACAACAGCCTCAAATGGCTTTGCCGCCTCAATGACAGCCTAAAATGGCTTTGCCCCCTCAATGACAGCCACAAACAGCTTTGCCCCTTCAATGACAGCCACAAGCAGCTTTACCCATTCAATGACAGCCACAAACAGCTTTACCACTTCAACAACCTCAAACAGCTTTGCCCCTTCAATGACATCATCAAACAGCTTTGCCCTTCAATGACACCATCAAACAGCTTTGCCCCTTCAATGACAGCCTCAAACAGCTTTGCCCCTTCAATTACATCATCAAACAGCTTTGCCCCTTCAATGACATCCTCAAAACAGCTTTGTCCCTTCAGTGATAGTCTCAAACAGCTTTGTCCCTCAGTGACAGCCTCAAACAGCTTTGCCCATTCACTGACAGCCACAAACAGCTTTGACCCTTCAATGACAGCCTAAAACAGCTCTGCCCATTCAATGAAGCCACAAACAGCTTTGCCCATTCAATGACAGCCTCAAACAGCTCTGCCCCTTCAATGACATCCTCAAACAGCTCTGCCCCTTCAATGGCAGCATAAAACAGCTTTGCCCCTTCAATGACAGCCTAAAACAGATGACAGCCTAAAACAGCTCTCCCCTTCAATGACAGCATAAAACAGCTTTGCCCCTTCAATGACAGCATAAAACAGCTTTGCCCCTTCAGTGCATCCTCAAAAAGCTTGGCCCTTCAATGACATCTTCACGAGGCTTTGACCTTTCAAAGACAGCTTCACACAAGCTGGCAACCCCCCCCCCCCCCAACGACTTTGAATCCAAACAAATCTTAGGCACAGCAGTGACCGACAAACCAAACCAAAAGCAAAGGTCACAAGAAAGCAGGGCGTGAAGGCGAGGGGAATCTGTGACAACTGTCACAGTGATCTACATATATGATCGATGAATGCGGGGTCTTGCAAAAAGCGATGCCGTGGGGATCTATTCTGGCCGTAAGACTGCACGATCGGGTTGCAGTCTACGCTTTACTGTCATTCCGTTACAGGTGGGGAACACACTCATGTCAACCAGACCTGACTCGACAGATACAGACAACTGTTCTGTTGGAAGGATGGTAATCTGAGCCACAAGCACCGAGGAAGCATCCATGAAAACACACACACACACACACACACACACCACCACACACACACACACACACACACACACACACACACAAGTGCATGGCACCCAACTGTGCAGCCCAAGTCAAACCCACCGTGAGCTTGACATGATATTGTCTGCTGGCTCTGAAGCCCCAACGACCCTAGAACAGGCATCAACTTACGCTACTGACACGTACAAATTTCTGTATCGTTTCTTTTACGCTGTTAAAGTCCATTTCAATTTCATCGAATTGTTGCATTTTACCTGTCTTACGTAAACAAGAGTTTACTTGTTAGTGGTTGGTTGACCTTCGAAATCAAAGAAGACCTCTGACGACCTTCAAGTAGGAATCTGGAGATGAACGTTTGTTCAAAAGGGATACTAATCCCATTCAGACAATTCCATATGCGCTCCACCCAAATCTGCTGACAATTACCCTGCAGACTCCCTGAACCTGCGCAAAATCCTATCTGCTGACTAGGTCTTGAAATGGAAGATGGAAGCGGAAGTGGGGGAGGGGATGGGGGAAGGGGGTGGAAGAGGGACCGATAAAACACTGAGCTGACTCACCAGAATGATGGAAACAACATGCGCATCGAACAAACCAATTATTTCATGCTGCGGGCTAGGATTACACACACGGGAGATGTTATACCTTGAGGATATGGCTCTCACAAAACAATAATAATAATCGTAATAATTATAATAAAAAAAAGAAGCAAACAACCAAACAAAAAGCAAAAAGAAAAAAAAAGTGATCTGCTTAAGAATCGAACCCACAACCCCTGTGTTATCAGAATGTCAGTTTAACCAACTGAGCTAACAGGGACACAAACGCCAAAAGCAACAGCAACAGAAACCTACGCAAAAGACAAATAATAGTGTGGGCCAAAACATCCTTGCCTAGCGACAAGATCACTCGCTCCGCCTTGACAGCCGGACCTCCCGTGGTACGGCACGTCATCACAGACCGGAAGCTGCATAAACTGCAGTATCGGCATAGCAGGAACCTTGACTACCGAACTGTTCCCTAGCAACAGATGGTCATCACCAGGTAGCAACAGGTGGTCATAAGCAGGCAGCAAGAATAATCAGGATGCGTCATAGAGGGTGTCGTTCAAATCTTCTGACCAGCACTGCAGGTGTCTGTATCTCTCGGACCCGGTTAACGCCAGGATATATGATGATAGTAAACGTAGAGTACAGCCCTGTCACGTAGTCTCAATCCTAGATGGAATTCCACTGCATCATAATTATCATCCTCATCGACGCCATCATCATCACACTGTGTAAAACAAACAAACAGAACTGTGCCATCTTCTGTAGCCATTAAGGTGGCGTAGAAAAATGGGACGAAAAAAAAAAAGAAGAAAAAAAAAAGGGGGGGGGGGAGTGAGCACAAAGGTAACCTCCCTAAGTGCCATGATCCTTTTAAAAAAAATCAGGATAGCAATGGGTGGTCATCAATAGGCAGCAACAGCAGTCATCCGCAAACGACAGTAACACCGCTGGAATAAAAACCCGTTCCAGCAAGGAGAAACCTTGGGAAACCACCTAACAAAGGATTTCAAGTCCTTCCGAGGAGGGGGAGCAGAGAGGATTTATCAATACTTTGGGCATAAGTAAAATCAGTGGTCAAATCGCTAATAAAATCCACCTGGCAGTAGTGAATTCCTGCCCATCTGACAGCCAAAAATCTACACTACAAACGGGCAACTACATGTCCGTATACAACTAAGGGGGAGGGGGGGGAGAAACAAAATTCTCTTCTCTCTCTCACACACCACACAACACACACGTGGGCATATACAACACACACACACACACTCATCTCTCTCTCTCTCTCTCACAACCACACACTACACACACACACACACACACACACACACACACACACACACACACACACACACACACACACACACACACACACACACACACTCACTCACTCACTCACTCCAGAATTCTTAGTATTACCGTCAACCTTTAAAACAAAATCACGTCAAAAACTAACATGCAAAATCATTTTGAAAATGTCTGATAAGGCTAAAGGGACTAACTGCCAAAAATTTCTATCACAAGAGATAGACATGAATCAACATCAATCACAACATGAATCAACATCAATCACAACAGACAGCCATAACCAAAACATTAAAAACGAGGAGGAGGAAAAACTGTCACCTCCAAAAACCCAAATCCTTATAAACACAGGAAAAAGGCGACACCCAACAAACCCAAATCCTTACAAATCTTTATAAATACAGAAGGAAAAAAACCCTGTCCCTTCAACAACCCCAAATCCTTATCAAAAACAGTGGGGAAAAATGTCGCCTCTGAACAACCACAAATCCTTATAAATCCTTATAACAACAGACCGTC
>CM060306.1:128028948-128031448 GCA_030674185.1 Monoplex corrugatus | reverse complement strand
CCAGGTGCTCTAATTCTCTTTTCCTCATAAAATGGCCTATATAATTATGTTGCCTGTCTTTTCCTAATCTTCCTTATAAGTGATATTCTGTGTCTGCCTCCATCAAGACTGTCTCGTTTGTTTTCTTTGTTGTCCATGGAACTCTCAACATTCTTCTTAGAAACCACATCTCGGCTGCCTTAATCTTGTTCTGGCTTTGCGTGTTGACTGTTCACGCCTCACAACCGTATAACATTATATATCGGTTCTATATAACATTCAAGAGTTCTCTTCTTGAGAGTTCACTGCCTTTAATCCTTTTAACTCCCTTTGGAGACAATAGGTTCACGATAGCCGTCTACAGCCAAAAGAACCCCGGGAAAATTGTTACGCATGTATTGTCTCGTGTTCACAAAGGGTTAACGGGAGGCGATGGCGTTGCGTGAGCGGTACCTTTTACTTGATGAATTACGCAAAATTTCATACCTTTCCAGTGTCGGCAATGCCAGCACGCCTTTGACTGTCTGGCATGACATACCACGGGCTGATGTAAGAGGGCTGTGGGGTGAAGTAATTGGGAGAATGAGATGCGCATGATGTAAAATTAAACAGCTGTGTGTGTGTGTGTGTGTGTGTGTGTGTGTGTGTGTGTGTGTGTGTGTGTGTGTGTGTGTGTGTGTGTGTGTGTGTGTGTGTGTGTGTGTGTGTGTGTGTATGTGTGTGTGAGCGTAAGAGAGAGAGAGAGAGAGAAACTGAAACTGAAACTGAAACTGAAAATGGTTTATTGCCATTGACATTTTTGTCCTTGTGGCAAGGAGCATAAAACAAAGTCATTAAATTTTACGGCGACGTTTTCGCGAAATAAAGATTTACAAATATAGTCATGGCTGACATTACATCCATTTGATTTTTTTTTTTCCTAATGATGAAAAAAAAAATTGAAGAAAAAAAGTTGTACAAAAAGTTGAACAAAAAGTTGAAGAAACAGTTGACCACCCGACGTAATTAGTCATATAAGTAAGAGGAAGACCTAAATCCGGCAAAGAGAGAGAGAGAGAGAGAGAGACAGAGAGAAAGAGAGAGAGAGAGACAGAGACACAGAGAGAGAGAGAGAGAGAGAGAGAGACAGAGAGAGAGAGAGAGAGAGAGAGAGTTTCAGTCTCAGTTTCAATTTCTCAAGATGACGTCTCCGCGCTCGGAATGAATTCCATATGCACTAACGTCTGTCACAGATGCCATGAGTATGGTGATCATGACAAAACCCTTCACCTGCACATAAGCCCATGAACTGGCCAGCTCCTGTGGCAGTACGAGTGGAAGGAAGCAGGGAGGGAGGGAAGCAGGGAGGGAGGGAAGCAGGGAGGCAGGGAGGGAGGAGAACAGAGGGAAGGAGGGAGAGAGAGAGAGAGAGAGAGAGAGAGAGAGAGAGAGAGAGAGAGAGAAAGAGCTGTTATTCGCGCTGACCACATTCCACAATGTTGAACTGAGTTGAGTTCAGAAACGTAGCTGTTTAGTGTGTGTATGTGCGTGCGTGTGAGTGTGTGTGTGTGTACGCATGCATGCTTGCGTGCGTGTATGCGCGGTCATGTGCGGTAGCGTGTCTGTGCGCGTGTCGGCACGCGTGTCCAAACAACACACAATTAGAAGCAGATTCATTCCGATTATTTCAAAGTTATGCAACACACGATCGCCCTTATCATAAATCTAACAAAGACAAACACGATTAACAAATTTACGTGAAATATTAAACTTCCAATTACCGACCGACGAATAAGCGAACTCAGGCCCAAAATAGCATCCGTGGCCGGCTGAGCTATCAGCGGTATGAATTAAATGCAACTAATCTACAGACTAATGAAGGAATAAACGGAACAATGACTCAGCTATTAGTAAAATCTCTAACAACCAGATCAAATTCCTCATCCACGGTTATATATCTATAATGAGTTTTTCCGAAAGAATGAAATGGTGATTAATTTTTCGTAACAGTATCGGGTAGTGTGTGTGTGTGTGTGTGTGTGTGTGTGTGTGTGGTGTGTGTGTGTGTGTGTGTGTGTGTGTGTGTGTGTGTGTGTGTGTGTTTGTGTGTGTGTGTGTGTGTGTGTGTGTGTGTGAGTGTGAGTGTGCGTGTGTGCGTGCGCGTGTGTGCGTGCGTGTGTCTGTGTGTGTGTGTGTGTGTGAGAGAGAGAGAGAGAGAGAGAACGCTGTTAGGAGTGCTGACCGCATACCACTATATCAGCACGTCTGCATCTTTATCAGTTTATAGGGAATGCTGAATTCAAGCACTTTTTTTTTTATAATTTGTTTACTTATCTAAGAGGGGTATGACCTAGACCAAGGCGCAATGACCACAGGCATTTCGCAACTGCCCAACCCAATCTGATAAAGATGCATACAGAAATACATGAGAAAATCTTGCTAACACATTTCTGTGAGACAGACAGATACGAGCGCGCACGCGCAATACACACACACACACACACACACACACACACACACACACACATACACACACACACAC
>CM060306.1:127998215-128028848 GCA_030674185.1 Monoplex corrugatus | reverse complement strand
GAGAGAGAACAGAGAGAAGAGAGGAGAGAGAGAGAGAGGAGACGAGAGAGAGAGAGACGAGAGAGAAGAGAGAGGAGGATGAGAGAGAGAGAGAGACGAGAGAGGGAGAGAGGAGAGAGAGAGAGGAGAGGAGAGAGAGAGGAGAGAGGAGAGGAGAGAGAGAGAGGAGAGAGAGAGAGAGAGAGAGAAGCTGCAAATGGATTAAATCGATGGCCGTAAAACCTTGAACACTATTTAATAAATATTCATAAAAATGAAAAAATTGAAACAACACCATTCATCTAAGAAGAAAATTACGATAATTCATTCCGCAGCAAGAGGGAGGGAGAGGGGAGGAGGGAGAGAGAGAGGGGCAGCAAAGAAGGGGGGGAAGGGGAAAGAGAGAGAGGGAGGGAGGGAGAGAAGAGGAGAGAGAGTGCAAAAGCGAGGGAGGGAAGGAGGGGAGAGAGAGGAGAGAGGAGAGAGGGGAGAGAGAGAGAGAGAGGAGAGAGAGTGAGAGAGAGAGATGAGAGAGAGGAAGAGAGGAGGAGGAGAGATGAAGAGAGAGAGGAGGTAGCTGTTTGAACCAGTACACCGCTTTTATCTGCTGCCAAGTTTTACCTCGATATATTTCTGCAACATATCTTTGGAGAGAGGAAAAAAAAAAAAAATCAGAACAGTGTTGTTTGTTACTTTATTCTATTCTGTGTTCTATTTTCAACGAATAAAACAGATGGAAGATTTCAGAATTATTGCCCTGTCACTTCAGCAGCTGTAACATGATCAAGCCATATACAGTTGATCCCCCATCCCCCCCCCCCCCCCCCCCCCCCCCCCCCCCCCATTTACTGTTGATCATTCTTTTTCACAATCCCCCATACGGATGCGGGGGCTCTTTCAGTATAAACAGTATCCCCACCTATGCGAGAAATTTCCTCTTTTCTCTCACTCTGTTTCTTCCTTGTTCCTTTGCTTCCTGTCATCTCTTCCCACCATTTTCTGACTTGCTGGTCCAGTCACCTGTATGTCATCGATAAAGTCTTATGTACTTTCTCTTAGGACTGATAGTTGGGTACATATATTAAGTGCATTTTTGGTTCAGGAAAATATGATATGCGGAAGCAATTTTAGGTGATTTAGGCCGTTTTTATAAATGTTTTAGTGTCCTTAGTTATATTAAAATTTGTATCCAGGTGTGTTTTTTAAATCCCCTGTGTGATAAATTGGACGGAGCGATCAACGCCAGGGCCACCTCCTTAGATTACAGTGTGCACGAACGCATCGATAGGTGTACTTAATTTTCTGTTCCTTTTTTCTTTCCTGTTGAAGTACTATACACTGTGTATGTTTTGAAACGGTTATAGCCCTGATATGGCTCTTACGCAGTCGACTGGGCTTTAAACAAAAATACCAATAACAATCATCTTCACAAAGTCGCTGCAAGTCTTTGCAAGGACTAGCAGTTTTTCACACCGTCATTAAACTTGACATACCAAGGAACATTTTGTTATTGCTGGGTTTTTTTTTAACGTGATAAACAAACGATTCTTGGCGGTGTAAGATATCAAAACAGCCGCCAGGGGCTGAATTTTCAAGAACAGCGACTACTTGCGGTAGACCTAAAGTGCTGGGGAGAGTTCAGTGGCAAGACAGGTAATGCTAATGTTTTTCAAACACACATGCACATGAACGCGCGCACACACACACTCATACTCATACAAAACCACGTAAGTACACATACATACACACAAACACACCAGACCAATACGCAAAGCCAATTAACTGAAATCTAAAAAAAAAAAAAAAAAAAAAAAAAAAAAAAAAGCTCTTGGACAGAACCGTTTTTAGTCTGGACCACAAAAGAATGTGTAGTAAATAACTTTTAACTCTCTGACCCCATCCGCTCATTCCCCAGTTTTAACCCTTTTAGTGCCATTAGCTTATCCACCAGCTTTCACCCTTTCAACCCATCAGCCTATTCACCAGCTTTACCCCTTGTGACCCCATCAGCCTACCCACCAGTTTTACCCTTGTGACCCATCAGCCTACCACCAACTTGAACCTTGTGACCCCATCAGCCTACCCACCAGCTTTATCCTTTTTGACCACCATCAGCCTATCCACCAAATTTAACCCTTTTGACCCCATCTGCATATCCACAAGCTTGAACCCTTTTGACCCATCGGCCTACTCATCATCATCGTGTGCCCTGCCGCTTGGCTTGGCGATCATGGCCCTCCACATGTATCTATCCCTTGTTGCCGCAAGCACATTTTCCACCCTCTCTGTCCTCAGCCACCCTGCAAGTCCGTCTAATTATTTTCTCCCTGGGTCTACCTGGTGCTCTCTTTCCCTCCATCTTTCCTGTTCTCTTTTCCTCATAAAATGGCCTATATAATTATGTTGCCTGTCTTTTCCTAATCTTCCTTATAAGTGATATTCTGTGTCTGCCTCTATCAAGACTGTCTCGTTTGTTTTCTTTGCTGTCCATGGAACTCTCAACATTCTTCTTAGAAACCACATCTCGGCTGCCTTAATCTTGTTCTGGCTTTGCGTGTTGACTGTTCACGCCTCACAACCGTATAACATTATATATCGGTTCTATATAACATTCAAGAGTTCTCTTCTTGAGAGTTCACTGCCTTTAATCCTTTTAACTCCCTTTGGAGACAATAGGTTCACGATAGCCGTCTACAGACCAAAAGAACCCCGGGAAAATTGTTACGCATGTATTGTCTCGTGTTCACAAAGGGTTAACGGGAGGCGATGGCGTTGCGTGAGCGGTACCTTTTACTTGATGAATTACGCAAAATTTCATACCTTTCCAGTGTCGGCAATGCCAGCACGCCTTTGACTGTCTGGCATGACATACCACGGGCTGATGTAAGAGGGCTGTGGGGTGAAGTAATTGGGAGAATGAGATGCGCATGATGTAAAACTTAAACAGCTGTGTGTGTGTGTGTGTGTGTGTGTGTGTGTGTGTGTGTGTGTGTGTGTGTGTGTGTGTGTGTGTGTGTTGTTTTGGATGTGTGTGTTGGGAGCTTTAAGAGAGAGAGAGAGAGAGAAACTGAAACTGAAACTGAAACTGAAAATGGTTTATTGCCATTGACATTTTTGTCCTTGTGGCAATGAGCATAAAACAAAGTCATTAAATTTTACGGCGACGTTTTCGCGAAATAAAGATTTACAAATATAGTCATGGCTGACATTACATCCATTTGATTTTTTTTTTTTCCTAATGATGAAAAAAAAAATTGAAGAAAAAAAGTTGTACAAAAAGTTGAACAAAAAGTTGAAGAAACAGTTGACCACCCGACGTAATTAGTCATATAAGTAAGAGGAAGACCTAAATCCGGCAAGAGAGAGAGAGAGAGAGAGAGAGACGAGAGAGAAAGAGAGAGAGAGAGAGAAGAGAGAGAGACAGAGACACAGAGAGAGAGAGGAGAAGAGAGAGAGAGAGGAGAGAGAGAGAGAGAGAGAGAGAGAGAGAGAGAGAGAGAGAGTTTCAGTCTCAGTTTCAATTTCTCAAGATGACGTCTCCGCGCTCGGAATGAATTCCATATGCACTAACGTCTGTCACAGATGCCATGAGTATGGTGATCATGACAAAACCCTTCACCTGCACATAAGCCCATGAACTGGCCAGCTCCTGTGGCAGTACGAGTGGAAGGAAGCGGAGGGAGGGAGGGAGGGAGGCAGGGAGGAGAGGGAGACAGAGGGAAGGAGGGAGAGAGAGAGAGAGAGAGAGAGAGAGAGAAGAGAGAGAGAGAGCTGTTATTCGCGCTGACCACATTCCACAATGTTGAACTGAGTTGATTCAGAAACGTAGCTGTTTAGTGTGTGTATGTGCGTACGTGTGAGTGTGTGTGTGTGTACGCATGCATGCTTGCGTGCGTGTATGCGCGGTCATGTGCGTTAGCGTGTCTGTGCGCGTGTCGGCACGCGTGTCCAAACAACACACAATTAGAAGCAGATTCATTCCGATTATTTCCAAGTTATGCAACACACGATCGCCCTTATCATAAATCTAACAAAGACAAACACGATTAACAAATTTACGTGAAATATTAAACTTCCAATTACCGACCGACGAATAAGCGAACTCAGGCCCAAAATAGCATCCGTGGCCGGCTGAGCTATCAGCGGTATGAATTAAATGCAACTAATCTACAGACTAATGAAGGAATAAACGGAACAATGACTCAGCTATTAGTAAAATCTCCTAACAACCAGATCAAATTCCTCATCCACGGTTATATATCTATAATGAGTTTTCCGTAAGAATGAAATGGTGATTAATTTTTCATAACAGTATCGGGTAGTGTGTGTGTGTGTGTGTGTGTGTGTGTGTGTGTGTGTGTGTGTGTGTGTGTGTGTGTGTGTGTGTGTGTGTGTGTGTGTTGTGTGTGTGTGTGTGTGAGTGTGTGTGTGTGTGTGTGCGCGTGCGTGCGTGTGTGCGTGCGTGTGTGTGTGCGTGTGTGCTGTGTGTGTCTGTGTGTGTGTGGTGAGAGAGAGAGAGAGAGAGAGAGAGCGCTGTTAGGAGTGCTGACCGCATACCACTATATCAGCACGTCTGCATCTTTATCAGTTTATAGGGAATGCTGAATTCAAGCACTTTTTTTTTTATAATTTGTTTACTTATCTAAGAGGGGTATGACCTAGACCAAGGCGCAATGACCACAGGCATTTCGCAACTGCTCAACCCAATCTGATAAAGATGCATACAGAAAACATGAGAAAATCTTGCTAACACATTTCTGTGAGACAGACAGATACGAGCGCGCCGCGCGCAATACACACACACACACACACACACACACACCACACACACACACACACACACACACACACCACATTATATCCTGTTATGGGTGACCGACAAAGGTTAAAGGAAAAGTCCAATGACACCGAGATGACTGCAGGATAAGCCCTGGTGACAGCTTGGAAGGACGGCAAACATGTCAGATCTAGCTGAAAAGCAAAATGGACTGTGTCTACAGCGTCATGCCTGGCCGTTTTTGAGGCCGTATGACACCACCCCCTTTGGTTGTGGTAAAGCAATGTTGGAAGCTTCCGACTGCCAAGTGTCGAGACTAAAGTAAGGGGAGAAGACCTGGCAGATACGCGAGCTGGCGGCCCTATAGAGAGATGAAGGCCCAGAGTACGGTGAGGAGAAGGCTCTTCCATTCTCTCTTGGTCCGATAGCTGGGCTGGACCTGGTCAGTGCGCGTTGTGTGGCTATGTCCCGGGGTTTGTCAATCTCACCACCTTGCCATTCGGTCTGTAAACAAGGTTAACTGATGATTGGGTCCAAATGGGTCATGCAGTGCATGGACAACCCAGCTCCCCCTTTGCTGGGTGAAATGGCCACCATGTGGCGTCAGGAGCGAGAGACGACTGTCCAGAGAGTCGTGAAGCATTGGTGCTCTGGGTCCCGAGAGTGGTGAGGCATTGGTGCTCTGGGTCCCGAGAGTGGTGAGGCATTGGTGCTCTGGGTCCCATCCAGCACCCTCGGGTGTTTCTTATTCGCTTTGTTAAGGGAGATGGGAAAAGGTTAAAGGAAGAAGTCCCATGACACAGAGGGCGTAGAGGTTGTGCAATGGTAAGAGATCACAACTTTTCTTGCGGCCAGCATTAGAATAGCGGTGCCCATCTCCTATCCCCTCACAGCTTTACCTTCTCTTACCCTGAACAGAGTCGGGAACTCTTTCACAGCTACATATGTTGGGTGTAACTCTAAACGCGACTGACATCTGTTTTTAAATAAGTCAGTTGGAGAACAACCAACCTTACTTCAACGCTTTGGAAAGAGGGAGACTTTGTGTGTGGCATCACATTTTGGTTTCAGTCTGTGATTTTATTGTTTTTTGTTGGTGTTGTTGTTGTTTGTTTTTTGCTTTTGTTTAGTTTTTGGCTTGTTTGGTTTGTTTGTCGGTTGCTCTTTCTCCCTCCAGCTTTTCCTTTTTGTTTGCCTTAATCCATGCACTTTTAGAAGAACCAAAAAAAAAAAAAAATCCAAGCACATCCATCGTAATGCTGCTGACGTTACTTTAACGATTAACTAAAGAGATGCTCTCTCGTTTCAGGCCCTTTGCTTTGTTTCGTTTTGAGGTGAATGGTATTATTATAACACAAACATTGCCTCCCTCGTTTTCTCCCCAACACACACACAACACACACACACACTATCTCCTTTCCACTGCAGGTGCCAAACAGAATGTTTTCACTTTTCTCGATCTCCCTTCAAACAGATTCAGATCGACCGACGGCACTTGAATCGGTCTCTATTACAACTGTGGCAGCATGGATTTCACTTTTTTGTTTGTCTGTTTGATTTTTTTTAATGATACAGATTCGCCATATTTGGATCATTTGATCCGGAGATGTCATGGACGCCTATTTAAAATGCAGAGGCTTTCCATTCGCCATGCGGGCCCCAGTAGCTCAGTTGGTTGAGCGTCGGACTCACATGTTAATGGTTGTGGGTTCAAATCTTGGGGTGCACTTCATTAAAACTGTCCACTCTTAACATCATTGTTGTTCTGATGGTGTCAGTATAGGATTAGATAAGTCCCCCTTCCCCACTTCCCTGGGATGGTTATCCCCGTCGGCCATATCATCTAAGGTGGGTGTTGACCTAAAAACTGAACTAAATCAGTCAATCAAACCACCACCACCCCTTCCAAATTTAGGTTGTCCATAACCTTGAGGTTGTAGGGGACTGAAATGATAGACTCAGCTTTCCTCAGGGACAGCTTCATGAGGTTGGTGCCCATCTACACTTCCCACACTGCTTTACCTTTCCTAACCCTGAATAGGGTTAGGTAATCATTCACAGCTGGGTGGACTGGCGACAGCATGCACAAAGTTTTACCCCCCGTCAGGGTCAAACTCGTGCGGTCAGTCTGAAAGGCGGGAGCTCTATTTCCATACCCACAAGACTTCTTACACCCCTATCCCCCTCTTCACTTAGTGTCTGAAAATAAGACAAAAATGAAGGTAACAGCTGTAGCGCAAATAATTCTAGTCTGTTATCATTAGACACATAATTTATTATCCTTTGGCTTGTTTCCATCCCTCGTAAGGAAATTCTCATGATGTTGTCGATTTGATGTTGTTGTTTTCATTGGGAAAGGGGAGACTGATAACATGATCTGACCGTCTGTATTTAAGCTCAAGTTCAAGTTCATATTGCTTATAGTTCAGCCGACTACTAGTATCTGGGCCAACAACCAGGTTAAGGTAAAAGACAACAGTTAAAAATCACGCTCACCATTAACCTTGCAAGCCTAGACTGCAATTAAAGAAAACCATACTCAGACGCAAAATCATTTCAGGTGAAATCAATTGATCTCTTGGGGGGGAAAAAACAAAAAAAAAACTTGAAATTTCATCAGAAGGGACGTCTCGGAAGAGGTTCTTTAATCCTTTGACTCCCGCAATGTCCTTCAGCATCTTGCACTGCCAACAATGCTAGCAAAGCAAAAACTTTACTCTTCGATTCTCTCACCCTATCCATCAGCTTCCTGTAGGAAGCTGGTGAACAGGGTTAGGGAATCAAAGTTAAGTTTTTACAGTTGGTTGATAGAGTCAAAGAGTTAAGGAGTCCGACGTGTAGTGCTTATGTCTCGCATCGTACAAGTCCCGACAATCAAGGTGTCTGATGTTCAACGGCTCGTCACATGGTTTACACCACGGTGCTTCTGGCCATGTTCTGACTGCTACCAGTATGATACTGGTTTGATATTTTCCCGCCCCATGGAGAATTCTGTGCACAAAGAAACTGAAGAATTGCCTGCTGGTTTGGTGCTTTGAAGGCTTGTTTTCGTTCCATGTCTTTCTTGATCTAATCATTCTTGATACCTTTCAGTCTTTGGATAACCTTCTCTTTGTCTCGGTCATATGGCTGTTGTTTCATTTTCACACTTCTTTCTTCATTTCGTCCTATTCTGCTATCTTCGTTTTGTCACTCTTCTCTCTTCACTTCGCTATTCTGCTGTCTTCGTTTTGTCACTCTTCTCTCTTCATTTCACTATTATGCTGTCTTCGTTTTGTCACTCTTCTTTCTTCATTTCACTATTATGCTGTCTTCGTTTTGTCACTCTTCTTTCTTTCATTTCACTATTATGCTGTCTTCGTTTTGTCACTCTTCTCTCTTCATTTCACTATTCTGCTGTCTTCGTTTTGTCACTCTTCTCTCTTCATTTCACTATTCTGCTATCTTCGTTTTGTCACTCTTCTCTCTTCATTTCACTATTCTGCTGTCTTCGTTTTGTCACTCTTCTTTCTTCATTTCACTATTATGCTGTCTTCGTTTTGTCACTCTTCTCTCTTCATTTCACTATTCTGCTGTCTTCGTTTTGTCACTCTTCTCTCTTCATTTCACTATTCTGCTATCTTCGTTTTGTCATTCTTCTCTCTTCATTTCGCTATTCTGCTGTCTTCGTTTTGTCACTCTTCTCTCTTCATTTCACTATTCTGCTGTCTTCGTTTTGTCACTCTTCTCTCTTCATTTCACTATTCTGCTGTCTTCGTTTTGTCACTCTTCTTTCTTCATTTCGCTATTCTGCTATCTTCGTTTTGTCACTCTTCTCTCTTCATTTCGCTATTCTGCTGTCTTCGTTTTGTCACTCTTCTCTCTTCACTTCGCTATTCTGCTGTCTTCGTTTTGTCATTCTTCTCTCTTCACTTCGCTATTCTGCTGTCTTCGTTTTGTCATTCTTCTCTCTTCACTTCGCTATTCTGCTGTCTTCGTTTTGTCTCTCTTCCTTCTTCACTTTGCTATTCTGCTGTCTTCGTTTTGTCATTCTTCTCTCTTCACTTCGCTATTCTGCTGTCTTCGTTTTGTCATTCTTCTCTCTTCACTTCGCTATTCTGCTGTCTTCGTTTTGTCACTCTTCTCTCTTCATTTCGCTATTCTGCTATCTTCGTTTTGTCTCTCTTCTCTCTTCATTTCGCTCCTATTCTGCTGTCTTCGTTTTGTCACTCTTCTCTCTTCATTTCGCTCCTATTCTGCTGTCTTCGTTTTGTCACTCTTCTCTCTTCACTTCGCTATTCTGCTGTCTTCGTTTTGTCACTCTTCTCTCTTCATTTCACTGTTCTGCTATCTTCGTCTTCGCTATTCTGCTGTCTTCGTTTTGTCTCTCTTCTCTCTTCACTTCGCTATTCTGCTATCTTCGTTTTGTCTCTCTTCTCTCTTCATTTCGCTGTTCTGCTATCTTCGTCTTCGCTATTCTGCTGTCTTCGTTTTGTCTCTCTTCTTTCTTCATTTCGCTATTCTGCTATCTTCGTTTTGTCTCTCTTCTCTCTTCATTTCGCTGTTCTGCTATCTTCGTCTTCGCTATTCTGCTGTCTTCGTTTTGTCACTCTTCTCTCTTCACTTCGCTATTCTGCTATCTTCGTTTTGTCTCTCTTCTCTCTTCATTTCGCTGTTCTGCTATCTTCGTCTTCGCTATTCTGCTGTCTTCGTTTTGTCTCTCTTCTTTCTTCATTTCGCTATTCTGCTATCTTCGTCTTCGCTATTCTGCTGTCTTCGTTTTGTCTCTCTTCTCTCTTCACTTCGCTATTCTGCTATCTTCGTCTTCGCTATTCTGCTGTCTTCGTTTTGTCACTCTTCTTTCTTCATTTCGCTCCTGTTCTGCTGTCTTCGTTTTGTCTCTATTCTCTCTTCATGTCACTCTTCTCTCTTCATTTCGCTCCTATTCTGCTGTCTTCGTTTTGTCACTCTTCTCTCTTCATTTCGCTATTCTGCTATCTTCGTTTTGTCACTCTTCTCTCTTCACTTCGCTCCTATTCTGCTGTCTTCGTTTTGTCACTCTTCTCTATTCATTTCGCTCCTATTCTGCTGTCTTCGTTTTGTCATTCTTCTTCTCTTCATTTCGCTATTCTGCTATCTTCGTTTTGTCTCTCTTCTCTCTTCATTTCACTATTCTGCTATCTTCGTTTTGTCACTCTTCTTTCTTCATTTCGCTATTCTGCTGTCTTCGTCTTGTCTCTCTTCTCTCTTCATTTCGCTATTCTGCTGTCTTCGTTTTGTCACTCTTCTCTCTTCATTTCACTATTCTGCTGTCTTCGTTTTGTCACTCTTCTTTCTTCATTTCACTATTCTGCTGTCTTCGTCTTGTCACTCTTCTTTCTTCATTTCGCTATTCTGCTATCTTCGTTTTGTCACTCTTCTTTCTTCATTTCGCTATTCTGCTATCTTCGTTTTGTCACTCTTCTCTCTTCACTTCGCTATTCTGCTGTCTTCGTTTTGTCACTCTTCTTTCTTCATTTCGCTATTCTGCTGTCTTCGTCTTGTCACTCTTCTCTCTTCACTTCACTATTCTGCTATCTTCGTTTTGTCACTCTTCTTTCTTCATTTCGCTATTCTGCTGTCTTCGTTTTGTCTCTCTTCTCTCTTCATTTCGCTCCTATTCTGCTATCTTCGTTTGTATTATTATTACAATTATTATTATCATTATCATTATTATTATCATTATTATTATTATTTTCGAGTGTTCATATACGTTCACTATATCATTCTTACACTCTAACCATCCCCACCTTACAACACTCAAGCGACTGTTTTTACTTTCTCTCGTCTCCAGTATGTCGAAACCCTATCGACCTTTCCACGGGTACTAAGTTCACCAACATCCTTTTCTTTTCTGTCTACTTTTTTTTCTTTCACTATCTATAGTTTGTGCTTTTGAACTGTATTGCAGCGGTGTTGAAAGGAAATTATTTCCTCGAACCCACCACTTCGGCGTGACCAGGACTTGCATTTTCGATAAGCGATTCTTTGTTACGTTTCCCTCTCTTCTCTTTGTCTCTAAGACCAAAACAAAGTCGAACTTTACTCCCCCCCCCCCCCCCCCCCCCCTATAATCTAAAGTCGGACTTCACTGTTCCTACAAACTTTCCACTAGTTATCTTTGGGTTGTGCCAGACGACCTGCAGGAAGGTGAAAGATAATGGTATCAACATCTAACTAGAGTACAAAATGTGTGCAAAGCCTCTGACTCTATGAGAAGCAAACAATAACCCACTTTACAGTTGATTTCATCAGTCAAAATCAATACAACCCACTTTACAGTTGATATCATCAGTCAAAATCAATACAACCCACTTTACAGTTGATATCATCAGTCAAAATCAATACAACCCACTTTACACAGAGATTTCATCAGTCAAAATCAATACAACCCACTTTACAGTTGATATCATCAGTCAAAATCAATACAACCCACTTTACACAGAGATATCATCAGTCAAAATCAATACAACCCACTTTACACAGAGATTTCATCAGTCAAAATCAATACAACCCACTTTACAGTTGATATCATCAGTCAAAATCAATACAACCCACTTTACACAGAGATTTCATCAGTCAAAATCAATACAACCCACTTTACACAGAGATTTCATCAGTCAAAATCAATAACTTCAATTTTCAACAATCCTTGCTCCCACCAGAGAATTTGGTTCCCTAATTTATCAAATACAAGTTTGTGTAAACACACTCACTATGTCGGACTGATCGCATTATGGCGCCAACAGGTCACCCTGCCTCAGTCTGATTTGAGTGGCTAATACCAACAATACTAACAAAAATCGAAAATAGCCAGCGCAGGGCCTGATATCCCAGACAGAACCCCCCCCCCCTCCACCCCCAAAAAGTTCTTCACTACGGCGACGCCATGACAAGATTAATTCATTCCAGACTTTGTCTGCACGCCTTCTGTTTTCACTTATCGCTCGATTTTTGCCCTGGTTCAACCACCAACCCAACCCAACCCATACCCCTCAAAACAGACATACGTGCGCTGCAGTGGTATGGGGGCGGGCGACCAGTCGTTGCTCTGTCTTTCATCTACATCCCAGCTTGATGTCAACCAATCACACCAGAGACACGAACAAAGATAGGCAACTGCACAATTTCCTTAGCCATAACAGCAATCGTACCCGTCACAGACAGCTCCGAAAGACGGCAAACTTGGGATACCTTTGGGGTCATGTCAGACCTCGATGAAAAAGCAAAACAGTGTCCGTAGCATGATGTCTGACTGCTTCTGCGACTGAGCTGAACGGACATCCCTGAAGTTTTGGTAAAAAAAAAAAACGATGCAAGCTACCAGGTCGAGAGAATGAAAGAGCCCTCCTTTGCCGTGCTCCAAGCCTTCATCTCTCTATTGGGCAGCCTGCCCAGCTATCAGCCCTCCTTTGCCTTGCTCCAAGCCTTCATCTCTCTATTGGGCAGACTGACCAGCTATCAGCTCACATAGCTGCCAACTCTTCTCTCTTAACTATAATTTTAACAACGAGAAAACAACAAACAAAACAAAAACAAAAACACGAAAATAGAACCAGAACGCGTATTTAATACAACCAGACAAAACAGGCGCAAATTTTCGGCAAACTGGCCTTTGTCAAGCGTAAACATAAGATCACAAACGAATAAACACTAAAAACAAAAATTACGGGGAAAAAAAAAAAAAAAACAAAGGCCAAAACTTCTCTGCTGGTTGACGTGCGTTGTGTGACTATGTCCCGATGTTTGTCATCTCCATCACCTTGCCATTCGGCTTGTAAACAAGAGTCATTTAGCGAATACTAAGCGAAATGACTACCATGTGGAGTCGGGATCTGGGAGGAGATTACCTCGCCAGTGATGAGGCATTTCTGCTCTGGGTCCCATCCAGTACCCTTGGGTGTTTCTTATTAACAACCAATCACATCGGAGAAATGAACGAGATATCGGCAATCGCACAATTTTCCTACACATCATAGCCTCACTTGATCCACGTGAACCGTCAGTCTGCTCTGTGCAGTGTGTCACAAAAGCTACAAAAACCTGTGGTTTGCACTATCACAAGCATACAGGTTAGAACTTCATTCTTTGATCACCAGCCTTCTGCAAGACCGTGTGAGATAAGCTGTGGGAAGCCACAAAAGATAGAGACTGGGTACTAAAAACCTGTCTTCCAATCTGGTCTTCAAAAAGAGGGTGTGTAGAACTGTCGCACAACACACACACACACACACACACACACACGCACGCACGCACGCACGCACGCACGCACGCACACACACACCACATACGACATAAGAAGCACCACCCACCACCATTCAAATTAACTCCAATTTGAAACCTTGCTATCGATTTTCCATCACATTTTGTCATAACTCAATTTCATTTTGAGAGAAGTCAGAAACGGCAAAGATAGCCACGATTCTATAAATCAGATAATGTGTTGTCCTCTGCCTCCAGTTACTCGAAAAAACACCGCAGAGCTGTGATACAGATGCGACGTGCTTACTGAACAATGCAAATGAGTAGGACACTTGCAGTCACAGTCTGTTTATACAAATTAATCCCACCAAGGCTTTAACTTCCCGATGTGTTCCGAAGAGCAAGTTTCCTATCTCTTTCTGTCTCTGGTCACACAGAAAGCTGACCCATAGAGACACAGATCGCGTGCCCCCTTAGACAGAGATGACGTGCACCCTAAATCAGAGATGACGTGCACCCTAAGGCAGAGATGACGTGCACCCTAAATCAGAAATGACGTGCACCCTAAGACAGAGATGACGTGCACCCTAAATCAGAAATGACGTGCACCCTAAGACAGAGATGACGTGCACCCTAAGACAGAGATGACGTGCACCCTAAGGCAGAGATGACGTGCACCCTAAGACAGAGATGACGTGCACCCTAAGACAGAGATGACGTGCACCCTAAGACAGAGATGACGTGCACCCTAAGACAGAGATGACGTGCACCCTAAGGCAGAGATGACGTGCACCCTAAGACAGAGATGACGTGCACCCTAAGACAGAGATGACGTGCACCCTAAGACAGAGATGACGTGCACCTAAGGCAGAGATGACGTGCACCTAAGACAGAGATGACGTGTCCCCTCAGACAGGGATGACGTGTCCCCTCAGACAGAGATGACGTGTCCCCTCAGACAGAGATGACATGCACCCTAAGACAGAGATGACATGCACCCTAAGACAGAGATGACGTGCACCCTAAGACAGAGATGACGTGCACCCTAAGACAGAGATGACGTGCACCCTAAGACAGAGATGACGTGCACCCTAAGACAGAGATGACGTGCACCCTAAGACAGAGATGACGTGCACCCTAAGACAGAGATGACGTGCACCCTAAGACAGACATGACGTGCACCCTAAGACAGAGATGACGTGCACCCTAAGGCAGAGAGGGACGTGCACCCTAAGGCAGAGATGACGTGCACCCTAGACAGAGATGACGTGCACCCTAAGCAGAGATGACGTGCACCCTAAGACAGAGATGACGTGCACCCTAAGACAGAGATGACGTGCACCCTCAGACAGAGATGACGTGCACCCTAAGACAGAGATGACGTGCACCTAAAGACAGAGATGACGTGCACCCTCAGACAGAGATGACGTGCACCCTAGACAGAGATGACGTGCACCCTAGACAGAGATGACGTGCACCCTAAGACAGAGATGACGTGCACCCTCAGACAGAGATGACGTGCACCCTAAGACAGAGATGACGTGCACCCTGAGACAGAGATGACGTGCACTCTAAGACAGAGATAACGTGCACCCTAAGACAGAGATGACGTGCACCCTAAGACAGAGATGACGTGACCCTAGGCAGAGATGACGTATGCACCCTAAGCAGAGATGACGTGTCCCCTAAGGCAGAGATGAGTGCCCCTAACAGAGATGACGTGCACAGGCAGAGTATGACTGTCCCCTCAGACGGATGACGTGTTCCCTCAGACAGGATGATGTGTCCCTCAGACAGAGATGACGTGTCCCCTCAAAGATGAGTGACAGTTTGCATTCCCCTCAGAGATGCGTGTCCCTCAAACAGAGATGATGTCCCCTAGCAAGATGATGGTCCTCAGAGATGAGTGTCCCTCAGAGATGACATGTCCCCTCAGACAGAGATGACATGTCCCCTCAGACAGAGATGCCATGTCCCCTAGAAGAGAGGACATGGTCTCCTCAGACACAGATGACGTGGTCCCATCAGACAAAGAGGACGTGGTTCCTATCAGACTAATCTATCACACCGTAGGGTTGGCCCCCTGTCTCCTCGCTACAGCAACACAGCAAATGCATATTAAACCCTGGTTGGCCGCTGTACGCTTGACCCCAAATAATTTGACTCACCCCCTCCCCCTTATCTTCTTGCAGCCAGAGAGAGCGGGGGAGAGAGACGGGGAGAGAGGGAGAGAGACAGAAGAGAGAAGAGGAGAGAGAGAGACAGACAGACTGAGAGAGAGAGAGAGAGAGAGAGAGAGACAGACAGTGAGAGAGAGAGAGAGAGAAACGAGAGAAAACGAGAGAAACAGACAGACAGACAGACAGACAGAGATGCATATTTTTCATTCAGCTTGAGACATACATCCATCACTGCCTGTGTCTTCCCTCTGAATTAGGGTTGATGTAAAAAAACAAAACAAAACAAAAAACCCCACAATAATTCGGTTTCCATGTTTAAAGGAAAAAATTGAATCCATGGACGGCGTACGGTCGACCAAAGGAAAACGAAGCCGTGAGGTAGAATGACAACGTTGTTGTGAAAGACCTCTGCTGAGTCTCTTTGATGTTGTCAGGTTTTTAATGTTTCTGCACAGAAGAGAAAGGAAAGACTGGAGAGGAATGATCGGATCTTGACAGGAAGAGAATGACAGCACTGCTTGGGGGAGGACAGGAGGAAATGGAAGGATGAGAGGGGAGGGAGGGGAGGAGAGAAGAGAGAGAGAGAGAGAGAGAGAGAGAGAGAGAGAGAGAGAGAGGAGAGAGAGAGAGAGAGAGAGAGAGAGAGAAGAAGAGAGTTGACATGACTACATTTTCAATTATACTTCGGGAGAATTTCCTTCCGGATCCCCAGCCTTTCATCCCAAAACTCTATACACGATTCTCTCACTAAACATGTTAGTAACCATGAAATGCTTCTTTTATTACAGTTGCCTGTTCTCACTGTAGGGCACAAAAGGAATTCGTACGTTTCATTCCATACTTAATTAAGCATGATTCATTTCGCTCTATAATCATATTCAAAATACGCCATCAGCACTACACTGAGGGAATTCTTATCATTCATCTACACTATTCTTTCTTTCTTTATTCTTAACAAAATCCAAGCAGAAAATCACTTTTCGTTGTATATGCCCCTCAGTAAAACTCAATCAAGATAGTACTTTTTCACTCTACATTTTTCTTACTAATAACATGTCAGCAAAAATGTATATCTGTTATATCATCTAATGTCCCATTAGTTCTAACAAAATATAAAAAAGACTTTATTTTTCTTTTACTTTTCGAAATAAATGAACTTTTTCACGCCATATTATTCCATTTGCAACGGAGATCTTAAGATTCAGTTCTGCATCTACCTCAAAACAAAACGGGGTCAGTGAAGAATCTTCCTGTACATAAAGGCTGTGACAGCTAAAATAAGAGTTGATACGTTACAAAGGCTCTGTTTGAAAATGACGCAAGCTGTTTGTCTCCAAGCTGAAGATGTAGTTCATCAGCGCACGGTTCAATGAAAGTTCCTTTTAGTCTTGCCGACTATGAATCGACCTAAGGACGGTGTTCATGGAGGTGGCTGGCACTCGCATCAGTTCGCCCGAGGCAAGAAGATGGATGGAACTACAAGCCATAAATCTTACTGAAGACAATGATGACACTGTTTCGTAAAGCTCTCTTGAGATCACTCGCTCCCTGAATCATTTTGTTGCGACTGATATTTTTATATTATCCTGTAGACCCTGCTTTGGGCGGGGGCTGGGATATATGAGCATACATTTGTTTTCTCAACTTTTTCTTTCTCCCTCTTAATATTTTTTAAAATCCACCACCCGCCCACCCACCCCCAAAACAAACAAATAAACAGAAACAAAAAAAAACGGGAAAAAAATCTCTCTCTCTCGAGCACATACACACTTTACTGAATAGACAATTCAGTTGGTCCGAAGAAGTGTTACTTCGTCTTCAAAACATCCCAAATGCACACGCGCACTCACAGAGAGAGAGAGAGAGAGAGAGAGAGAGAGAGAGAGAGAGAGGAGAGAGAGAGAGAGAGAGAGAGGAGAGAGAGAGAAGAGAGAGAATGAAAGAGACTCGCATTCAGATGTATGTATTCACTTTTATGTGTTTAAAATCAACGTTTTATTTCATTTCGTTCATGTAGTATTGCTATCTGTTCAAATTTTCATTCTTTTTCATTTTGTTCAGTTCTACATTCTTTTGTAATACAATTTTTTTCTGTTACTTTAATTACACACACACACACACACACACACACACACACACACAACACACACAAAACACAATATGTATGTATATATATATGTATATACAGATATATACATACATATATATATATACATACATACATACATACATACATACATACATACATACATACATACATATATATATTCATATATATATATATAGATGAAGCAGCATGTGAACAGAAAAAACAACAAGCCGACGTAAAATTTTCCCAAATTTTCGGCGGTACACCCGCCTTCCTCAAGTGGACTTTATTCTCTGACTACGTTATGCTAAAACACATAGACTGTAAAAAAGAGAACTATTCACCAAATCTAAAATTCATAGAGTTATCCATCAGATACAAAGCGTGCAAACCACTGTCCCAGCCAAAATTTTCGCTACTGTCCATGTTTACCCAAATGCACGCGCGCACACACACCAGCTCTCCAACCCATTCTTCCATCCATCCTTAAACACAAACTGTTTCCGCGTGCGCGCGCGCACACACACACACTCACACACACTTAAGCACACATCTTACATATATAATTAAAAACTCACACCCACACGTGCACGCAGGCACGTACACACACCCCAGCACACACACCACACACACACACACACACACACACACACACACACACACACACACACACACACACACATATATACTATATATATATATATATATATATATATATAAGCACATTCTCATAAAATATGTGTGTCTGTGTATCTGTAGATGTGTGTGTGTCCGTGTGTATGCGCGCGCGCGCGGGGTGTCTGAGTATGCGTGTGTGTATGTGTCTGTATATGTCTGTGAGTGTCTGTCTGTCTGTGTATGTCTGTGTGTGTATACAACGCCAGACATATAATTCTGGCCTACATGTTCACATTACACCATGTCATTTTCACATCTGCTTACCACCACCACCACCACCACCACCCGCCACTGTCATCAACAACAACAACACCGACCCAAACAATTACTGTGGATCAAAGTCGCCGACGGAGATGGCAGCGGCGGTTCTCCCCGATATGCTGTTAGCAAGCCACCCCACAGCAGCATTTGTAGGGGAAAAAAAACACCAAACAAACGAAAAAAAAACAAAAAAGTACGGTGTTTGGCAGCAGTATGGCACGACTAGGGCGTCTGACAGACATGGCTATAACGATCGGCAGGCAGGCAGGCAGGCAGGCAGGCACACAGGCAGGCAGGAAGTGTGGGTCAGGTAACCAGAACTAAGCTAGCACAAGCTCTTCTTCTACCCAGTCTACCTACCTACCTATCCATCTATCTTATCTACCCGACACTGTCGCACACAGACTTTCTGTCAGCAGTGAACCGGGTGGCCGTATTGAATCAGTATTGAGCCCAAGTTCCCAACCCGCTGCTTTGACGCAGTTCTCTCTCTCTCTCCTCTCTCTCTCTTTTGGGCCCTCTCCCTTTAAAAGCAGACAATATGGTCAAGCCATACATTTTTTTATATATATTTTACATTACGTTTCCTTTGCTGTAGACGCTTCTATTTCTCTGTAATTGTAATCTCAGGAATGCGTAGGATTTTTCGATCCTAGATTTTCCGTCCTATCATTTCACTTGCTGTGACTGGAAATAAAAAATCTGTATAAACGCCAATCTTTTATTTTCAATCTTTGATTCTCTAATCCTGTCCATCAGCTTCTTACATTATCCCTCATCCTATCCACCAGCTTCTTAACCCTTTCACTCCTTCATCCCATCCACCAGCTTCCCGCAAAAAGACCGAGAGGATAAGAGAGTGAAAAGGTTCAGTTTTTGGTTTGATATTATGTATGATAAAACAGGAAGCTGGTAGATAGGATAAGAGTGCAAAAGGGATGTTTTTACAGAAAAGTTGGCGGACATGGTGAGGGAACGAAAGAGTTAGGTTTTTGCAGGAAGCTGGAAGACAAAAGGTTAACACTCTCAATTTGTATCTTGATCTGTTTGGGTTCTCGTGGCAAATGAATAGTCTTAGTCTGAACCTCCACGATACATCTGGATATCAACCGCTCAGGACAGCAACTTGCACAAGAAGACTGGAACATACAGCTTTAACTCACCCAGACACACTAAACCACAGTTATACGTCAGAGACAAGCAGGCTTTTACGGGATCACAAAACCATGGTCCACTCACACTAAACAGGACAACTACATCCTTTTCTAATTCCACTGATTCAAATAACTGAGTTGGTAAAAGGGAGAAATGGAGACTTACCAGGAACCGAAACAGGATTCCGCTTCTAGCATCCTTCTTAACGTTCTTTCTATGCCCTATTACCCGAGTCTTGTATATGTATGTACATATATTCATATCTTCTAACAATACTGATTTTGTACTGTGCAGTATACATTTACTTCTGTGACTGGAAATAAAAAAATTTTTATCTGTTTTACATACCCAAATTCATTTATATTTTCAATTTCTTTGTATTACGTTAAATTCCTTTGTTCACTATCAGCTTCTTACATTACCTCTACATTTTACCACCAGTTTCTTACCTTTTCACTAGCTATCTATCATCTCACATGCTTCTGTATAAATATAACATGATGGTACTGATAGTGAAAAAGTTTTCAGTTTTCTAGTTTGATATATTACTGATCAAATAAGGAATTTGGTGGTAGGGGAGGGAGGCAAAAGGGATGAGGTTAACCACAAAAGCACATGCAACCCTCTACCCCTTTACTGTGAATAGTTTCGGACACCCTATTCTTAACCCATCCTGGGCAGTAACGACGGGCTGACTGATTGTTTTCAAACCATACTGACTGCACAGTTTATAGTATACTCACTGCACGCACAATCAATACTCAAACTGCTCCATCATACTTGAGTTTAAGTGTCATTGTTTTCAAGAAAGCGCCTCCCGCTCAGAATAATTCTAGATACACTAGCCCCACAGATGCCATGTGACCTACATGCTGGTACGGTCTTGAGTTTCTATCTCTGTGTCCTATGTGCTAGTAAGGTCCAGGACTTAAAACAGGAAGAGGAAAAAAACACTGAAACTAGGGGGGGCACGGGGGCAAATCAGGGGCCATAACTTACGCGCCGTTGCCATGAACGCTTGCAAGCCGATCACGGATGCCTTGCTCCCTTCGTTTTTTTTTTTTTTTTCGTTTTTTTTTGCTTTTTTGACAAACCGAAATCGCGGAATTCCGCCCAGACGCGGAACGTTTTAAGCCCTGAAGGTCTTTAATTTCTACCTAACTTATAGGTTCTATACACTATTGTCTAAGCTTGTTTTATCGTACTGGGGAAAAAATAGCACACAACAAAAACAAACAAACCAAACAAACACAACGACAAAACACAAAACACACAACACCAACACACACACACACACACAACACATACACACACACACACACCACACACCACAACATCACACAACACACACACACACACACACACACACACACACACACACACACACACACCACACACAACACACTGGCCAACTTCGGTTTTCTTCGGTTTTAGAGAGAAAGGGGAAGGGACAAAGGGAGGAGGAAAAGAAAAGAAAGAAAGAAAAAAAAAGAAGAGTTAACCTTAAACGTGTCTAAAAAAGACTTTCTGTAACACAGGCCAAAACGAAACTACTAAAGCAAAGATAAAATTTCTGATACAGCCAAGAATAAGCACGACATTCTAATTCTGACTGGCATGGATACAACGACCACTCGGTCAGAGGGGCTCCCCTAAACTTAAAACAAAATATTTGATCAACTCTCCGGGAAAAGGCTCAGGTGTTGCCCCCCCAGTCTTTTCAATTATTTCGAACTTTATTCCCTTTACCCACATATTTCTTTTTCATATTCAGAAATTGTTCAATTTTAACAGTAGGACAAAAATAAATGGATTCACACCCCACCACAAAAAACAACAACAACAACAACAAAAAAACAAAAACTCCTCCACTCACACCACCACTCGCTGTATACCTTCTTCCTCTCAAAACAAGCATACTTCTGAAATTAATTGCTATGGTGGGTGAAATAAAATTCCCACTCAGTTCGCAAGTGTGGGTTATGAAAATAGGTCGGTATCAAGATTCAGGTTTTCATGGCAGAACAAAACTAGGAATCCATCAATCATCGACAAAATATGACGTCGTTACCCTAAAGAAAGCCGAAAGCCCACATTGATAACAAAAGCAAGAGCTATGCAAGCAGTTTTCATTGTGGAGATTTTTCCAAACATAACGAATAATCAATTATCAACAAAAAAAAACAAAACACCAACAAAAAAAACAAAAAAACAAAAAAAGAAAAAAGGAAAGAAAAAAAAAAGAAGAAAGAAAGAAAAGAAAAGAAATAAAGAAAGAAAGAAAGAAAGAAAAAAGAAAGAAGAAGGAAAGAAAGAATGAAAACAAACAAACAATATAGCTTTCCTCTTTAGAATGTGTTCTTCAATACCGAATGGTTTGACCTGGCTATCATTGAAAAATGTTGAACAATGGTTTGATTACTGCTAAAAAAAAAAAATAAATAAATAAAAAAGTTATTTCAAGACGCTGCTTTTCTACTAGGGCAAGCAAGAGAGATACCCAATTCATTAACAAATCAGGCTTTCAACTGCAGGAGATTAACCCTTGCCATATCAACTGACGAGATACTGAATACATCAACAAATCAGGCTGTAGGCTCTCAAGTGCAGGAGGTTAAACCTTACCACATCACCTGATGCACACTAAGGAGGGAGGCTGGGAATCAAATGCTGCTATTTTACACACACAACACACACACACACACACACACACACACACACACACACACACACACACACACACACACACACACACACACACACACACACGTTATACATTTAAAAACAGAATACTTCAATTACCTTAATTGAAGTTTAAAAAAAAATGTGTGTGTTGGGCCGAATATAACGGCACACTTCAATCACACGCCACAGTGGAAGTATGTCACCGTGTGCACGAAACAGCTGAAATAGATTCTTGTAATGTCTCTCCCACAACTCCAGTTTAATGGCAGCCCCTCTCTAACCCCCCCCCCACCACCACCATCACCACACACACACACTAGAACCCCCCCCCCCCCCCAAAAAAAAAAGGAAAAAAAAGAAAAAGAAACAGTTTTATCCATTTACATTCTGTCAGCATTAGACGCAAATGACTAAGTATAGATAAAGAGGGGAGGGAGGAAGGGAGGACAAGAAAAAAGGGAGGGGAGGGAGGGAGAGAGAGAGAGAGAGAGAGAGAGAGAGACAGGCAGAGGGAGACTGAGAGAGAGGCGGGAAGGAAGAGAAAGAGGGGGGGGAGAGGATGGGGAGAGAGACAGACAGAGGAAGATTAAGAGAGCGGGAAGAGAGGGGGAGAGAGAGGAGGGGGAGAGAGTGAGTGTGTGAGTGAGAGGAGAGAGAGAGAAGAGAGATGATTTGATTGGTTCAAGTGTTACGATCGCAACCACCTCTAGGTGATATCGAGCCAGACTGAGGATAACCACCCGGGGAAGTGGTGGGAACGGGAACGCTATCTAATCATATACACACCACCAGAACAACGATGATGTTAAGATGGGGGCAGTGAGATGCCCAGTATTAATATAGACCACACACCGATCGAACCCACAACCATTAGCATAGTGAATCCGACGCTCAAACCAACTGAGCTATCGAGGCCCGCAAGAGAGAGAGAGGAGAGAGAGAGAGAGAGAGAGAGAGAGAGATGAGAGAGAGAGAGAGAGAAGAAGAGAGAGAGAGGACAGAGACAGAGAGAGAGAGCAATAGGAAAACACAGCCAAAAGAATGCCAACACACTTAGCGATAGAAACAGAAGCAACTTCCCAAACCTTGACAAGAAAACACACGCGGGGCGATAAAGGCGCGCGCGCGCACGCACACACACACACACGCACGCACGCATGTACGTACGCGCGCGCGTGCGCGCGCACACACACACACACACACACATACACACACACACACACACACACACACACACACACACACACACACACACACACACACACACACACACAGGGGGCGATGCAAGACTACGCAAGTAATTTTGTGTTTAGGAAGGGGACAAGAAAAGAAAGACTGGAACTCGAGGACACCCAGACAACACATCGGTACCGTTTTTATCTGCCCACCCACCCTCTCTGCTGCCAACAGGTAAATGGTATTATTCTTTCTCTGCCTTTCTCTACAGGAAGAATAGTAACAGGCCCAGTGGTTACAATAGTTGAAGGAAAGTGAAAGTTTCATGTTCGATTTCTGTTTGGACGGGAATTTTTCCCTCTCTCCACCCCTCCCCCCACCCTCCTTCCCTACTGAATCT
The DNA here is from genome assembly GCA_030674185.1 of Monoplex corrugatus. Lineage (NCBI taxonomy): Eukaryota > Metazoa > Mollusca > Gastropoda > Littorinimorpha > Ranellidae > Monoplex > Monoplex corrugatus. The sequence continues at coordinate 128,005,248 of CM060306.1, read as the reverse complement.
AGAATTATGGCCTGTTCGCTGCTTATCTTAATATCTCCATCATTCTGGTGATGTCCACTTAGTGTTTCATAAGTCACTCTCACCCACCCTCACCCCTCCCCGCTTGAAGAGCTTGCCAGCCAGGGCTTTGAACAGGGTCACGGATTCTGCCAGGGAACTGCTGGCAGATTTGAGAGGAGCGTACGGATGCGAGGCGTGGACAGTCAGCAAGCAAAGCCAGAGCAGGATCGAGGCAGCCGAGATGTGGTTTCTCAGAAGAATGTTGAAAGTTCCATGGACAGCAAAGAAAACAAACGAGACAGTCTTGATAGAGGCAGACACAAGTAGATCACTCATAAGGAAGATTAGGAAAAGACAAGCAACATTTATAGGCCATTCTATGAGGAAGGGGGATTTGGAGCTCCTGGTCACAACGGGAAAGCTGGAGGGAAAGAGAGCACCAGGTAGACCCAGGGAGAGAATGCTGGACGGACTTGCAGAGTGGCTGGGGATGAGGAGGGTGGGGGAGATGCTGGGGGCAACGAGAGATAGAGATGGTTGGAAGTCCATGGTCGCCAACGCCATGCGGCAGGGCACCTGATGATGATGATGATGATGTATACGGATTTGTCCTAGTGCCATGAACCCCTCTTGAACATTGAACTCCAACCCCGTTCTTAAGCTCAGCTCTCGGTACTAGGCTAGTCTTCTGGATAAAATTATAAACCCTAAAGTCTAACATGCAGCCAACATTTAATGCATGTAAAGTGCATGTATAAGAACCCTCCGCAATAAAAAATGTTGTACTTGGCAAAACCACGTCAACCCAAAGAAAAAAAAAAAGAAAGATTAAAAGAAAAGAATAAAGAAAAAAGAAAGAAAGAAAGAAAATTAAGACAGAAAGAAAAGAAAAGAAAGAAAGAAAGGATGGAAGAAAGAAAGAAAAAAGGAAAGAAAGAAAGAAAAAGAAAAAAGAAAAAAGAAAGAAAGAAAGAAAGAAAAAAAGAAAGAAAAGAAAGACAGAAAGAAAGGATGAAAGAAAGAAAGAAAAAACAGAAAGAAAAAGGAACACACAAACTGAATACAGACGAGAAAAAAACAAAACAAAAAAAAAGAGACGGTTCTGCACCGCGATGTGCTCTCCTAGGAAACAGCTTGAATTTCGCTAAATAAATCTGCTGTGACCAAGAAGTTTTTGAGTTAAACAAAAACCGAATGAAGTGGGGGGAACAGGGATTGAAAGCAAAAGGAAAGAAAAGAAAAGAAAAGACACACAGAAAACCTGCCATCAGACACAACCAACACCTTGTATTCAGCTTTTCTCCTCCATGCCGCCAGTGCCAGGACCACAGTCCAAGCAAAACAAGCATGCAGGTAGGCAGGCAGTTGACTACAATATCACGTTTTGCAGTTTTTTTCCCCATTTGGCACGGCGGTAGGTGATACCCCCACCTCACACATACACACACATATAGACAATCACCCAAAATTATTACGTTACCCCCACCTCACACAGAGAGAGAGAGGGAGAGAGAGAGAGAGGGAAGGAGAGAGAGAGAGGGAGGGAGAGGGAGAGAGAGAGAGGGAGGGAGGGGGAGAGAGAGAGATATACAATCATGCAAAAAAATTACGTTCTGAAACACAACACACACACACACACACACACACACACACACACACACACACACACCACACACACACACACATACACATTACAACACACACACACACACACACACACAACTATTACGTTCTATCATTTGCCTTTTTTCTTTTCTTTATAAATCCTTCCATCACACAACAACGTTACGTGCTTTCAACTGCCTTTCTTTAGAAATCCCTTCCCATCATACAACAACGTTACGTGCTTTCAACTGCCTTTTCTTTAGAATTCCCTTCCCATCATACAACAACGTTACGTGCTTTCAACTGCCTTTTCTTTAGAAATCCCTTCCCATCATACAACAACGTACGTGCTTTCAACTGCCTTTCTTTAGAAATCCCTTCCCATCATACAACAAACGTTACGTGCTTTCAACTGCCTTTCTTTAGAAATCCTTCCATCATACAACAACGGTACGTGCTTTCAACTGCCTTTTCTTTAGAAATCCCTTCCCATCATACAACAACGTTACGTGCTTTCAACTGCCTTTTCTTTATAAAATCCCTTCCCATCATACAACAACGTTACGTGCTTTCAACTGCCTTTTCTCTTTAAAATCCCTTCCCATCATACAACAACCGTTACGTGCTTTCAACTGCCTTTTCTTTAGAATCCCTTCCCATCATACAACAACGTTACGTGCTTTCAACTGCCTTTTCTTTAGAAATCCCTTCCCATCATACAACAACGTTACGTGCTTTCAACTGCCTTTTCTTTAGAAATCCCTTCCCATCATACAACAACGTTACGTGCTTTCAACTGCCTTTTCTTTAAATCCCTTCCATCATACAACAACGTTACGTGCTTTCAACTGCCTTTTCTTTAGAAATCCCTTCCCATCATACAACAACGTTACGTGCTTTCAACTGCCTTTTCTTTATAAATCCCTTCCCATCATACAACAACGTTACGTGCTTTCAACTGCCTTTTCTTTAGAAATCCCTTCCCATCATACAACAACGTTACGTGCTTTCAACTGCCTTTTCTTTAGAAATCCTTTCCCATCATACAACAACGTTACGTGCTTTCAACTGCCTTTTCTTTAGAAATCCCTTCCCATCATACAACAACGTTACGTGCTTTCAACTGCCTTTTCTTTAGAAATCCCTTCCCATCATACAACAACGCTACGTGCTTTCAACTGCCTTTTCTTTAGAAATCCCTTCCCATCATATTTATGCTTTCAACTGCCTTTTTCTTTTCTTTTCTACATCCCTTCCCATCATGCAAAAATATTACGTGCTTTCAACTGCCTTCTTCTCTTCTTTATATATTCCAACCACCACCACCCACCCCCCTCGCCCCACTAAGGCAAAAGTAAAATTCCAGCAGATCACCAATAAGAAATTGGTCAAACAATGGATTTCAGCCAATGACTTATGGAAGAAAGTAAGTTCTATCCCCTGGTCCTCCTTCCCTTCTTTTTGTCCAAAAGACAGACAGACAGACACACAGACAGACAGGCACACACAAACACACACAGAGGCAGGCAGACAAACAGACAGACAGACAGACAAAACCGTTTCTATGACGTATTAAGAGCATCTGCGTCATTTTATCTCTCTATTCCTCATATAATGTTAAATAAAACACAATTCACTTTATCTAAATTTAATGATCATCATCATCATCATCATCATCATCATCATCATCATCATCATCATCATCACCACCACCACCATCACCACCATCCATCCATTTGTATAGCAGCAACAACCAAATCAAAACATGCTTGTTGCACTTCACGTAGGGCAAAAGTGAAAGAGAGCGTGTGCGTGCGTGCGTACGTGCCATTGCGCGCGCGCGCCCGTGTGTGTGTGTGTGTTGTATGTGTGTGTGTGTGTGTATGGTGTGTGTGTGTGTGTGTGTGTGTGGTGCGTGCGTGCGTGCGTGCGTGTGGTGCGTGCGTGCGTGAGTGCGTGCGTGCGTGAGTGCGTGCGTGCGTGCGTGCGTGAGTGTGTGTGTGTGTGTGTGTGAGTGTGTGAGTGAGTGAGTGAGTGAGTGAGTGAGTGAGTGTGTGTGTGTGTGCGTGTGTGTGTGTGTGTGTGTGCGCGCGCGCGCGCCTGTGTGTGAAGTATAAGCATAGACACAAACACCAATGCAGCATAAACACAGTTTACGAAAAGTAACGAAAATACTCCAAGGTAGTTGTGTATCGCATGAACATGGTACAGCAGCTGTACACACACTGACACAAACACCAATGCAGCATAAACACAGTTTATCAAAAAAATATCAAAACTAAGGAAAACACTCCAAGGCACTTGCGTGTTGCATGAACATGGTACAGCAGGTGCACACACAGACGGACCATTTTTCACTACCACGTAAATTGATGATGGGAGTAATTCTCTTTTCTTTTTAAGTTACACCACCATCATCATCATCATCATCATCATCATCATCATCATCATCATCATCAACGTCGTCATCATCATCATCATCACCATCACCATCATCATCATCATCATGTGCCCAGCCGCATGGCACTGGCGATCATGGCCCTCCACACGAATCTATCCCTTGTCGCTGCCAGTACATCTCCCACCCTCGCGTAATCTTAACATGCTACTTAACTTTCACAGTTTCTAAGATGAGCACAGGCAAGAACACAACCGGCGTATTATATAGCTGCAGCGCAAACCACATGGAGTATTTCATTATTTTTCAGACGCAGTGTAATTCAACATGTTTGTGAGAAGCATAGGCTGGATCACAAAGGTATTAAAACTGCAGCTTATACTGAAATGGAATCGTGTTGAGTACTTTGAATATTCTCTGTCTCTCTGTCTCTGTCTCTCTCTCTCTCTCTCACCACACACACACACACACACACACACACACACACACACACACACACACACACACACACACACCACAGCACAAGAGAGACAGACAGAGACAGAGACAGAGAGACAGGCAGAGAGAGACACAGACAGACAGACAGATAGACACAGACAGAGACGGAGAGAGACAGATCAGGCCAACACGAAGAAACTTGCAGAAGATTTTGAGTTGTTGAGATCAACGGATGAGAGCACACCGCGATTACTCTCAAGCCAAAACAAAGCTTACAAGCGAGCATAGAAAAAAATTACATAGAGGGAACGAGAGCCACCCCATGCATACAAATCACACAACATCAAACAGAATCAACAATAAGACGAGCATCCGGGACACAGAACATTCCCCCAAACTGCAACAAATTCAATATCCCACGCCATAAACCCTAAGATGATAAGCAATTCCATCAACACCAAAGGCTTTTGCTGTCTTAGATCTGGTATGACTCCACGAGTAAACATAACTCGACCGGTAATAACATAAAACTTTCCGCCCTATTCTGGCTGTGATATGGCATACAGCCTGCTGTAGACCTTGAGCACTAAAATAGATAATACATGTATCCGTCGTCTCTATTCCTAGCTTTTGTATTTCTGTTTTTCTGCTCTTTTTTCTTTTTTTTTCTTTTTTCTTTTTTTTTTTTTGTTGTTGTTGTTGTTTGTTGTTGGTTGGTCTCTATTCCTAACTTTTGTCTTTCTGTTTTTCTTCTTCTTTTTTTAATATCATATATATAGGGAAGACCGAATCTTCCTGGCTGGCGAGCTCCCAAATTCGAAAACAGCATCTAAAAAAAAAGACTGGACTTTTTGCAGGCTAGTGAGCTCTCCAGATTCAAAGAAGGCATCTAAAACAAGAGATATTGCGGCTCTTTCCTCTCTCTTTCTATTAATAAATTAGTCCCATGTATTCCAGGCATCCTTCATTATTTAAACTTACTGTATTGATGTCAGAAACTGTATCTGATGTTGTTCATAATCCATCTTCGTTTTCGTCTAAGGTATTACATTTGGAGATAAAGCAATCATGATGTTGTACACTAGTTAGTAATTCGTTCCGTTAGGATTATTCTCATCTATTCATTGTGTATTTGTTCCCCAGCATAAGGGGCAATGGCCTATTATATGCTAAACCGTCTGAAGTCTGTAGTCTATTTCTGTATGGAAACAGTTACTACATCTGGTCCAGCTACACAAAAATTCTGGACGCACTCAACAACAAAATTTTCGCAAAATGTGTCGCACCCTACACACAGCGAAAAAGGAAACTGACCACCTAACATTACTTTAATCATATTCATTTTCTATTTACCACAATGGATTTACCATGAAAAAAACCTCCCTACTGAGAGCGTGTTGCCACAGTGCAGCATCACCCACTTTTTAAATTTTAATTTTTTTTTTTTTACCAAGACTTCAAAAAAGTAAGAATGCTAAAATGAGTCTTCTAGGGGAGAGATCTGGAAATGAACCTATCCTTTCAATATTCAATACCATGGTAGCCAGGCAAATGCCCTGCTCTTCATGATTTCCACATGTGTAGGCCAGAAGGCACGCAGGTCCGATTCGCTTTTCGTCCCCTTTCGATGGACTAGAAGTTCAGTTCGATTTTCCGGTCAAACTGAGGAGAAAAGTCGAGGACTCTATGGGAAACAAACACTGGAACCTCAAGTTTAATTTCTGGCAGGCTAACATCTGAACCATTCTGCCACTCTTCAGCCACTACTCATAGCGATCCTGTTTGACTGATCTGAGAATATTTTTTATTGTTCAATCATAAACCTGAGAATAATATTTATTGTTCAATCATAAATCTGAGAATACTATTCATTGTTCAATAATAAATCTGAGAAAGCTATTCATTGTTTAATCATCCATTTGAGAATGCTATTCGTTGTTCAATCATAAATTTGAGAATGCTATTTATAATTTATTGTTCAATCATACATTTGAGAATGCTATTCGTTGTTCAATCATAAATTTGAGAATGCTATTCGTTGTTCAATCATAAATCTGAGAATGCTATTCGTTGTTCAATCATAAATCTGAGAATGCTATTCATTGTTCAATCATAAATCTGAGAATGCTATTCATTGTTCAACCATAAATTTGAGAATGCTATTTATTGTCAAATCATGGGATCCTATCTGACTGATCTGAAAATGCTAATTATAACTGAATCACGAGACAATATGACCTTTAACAATCCCATGACCGATCTGAGAATATTCATTCTCGTTAAATCATGAAATAACACCACTCGTAACAATCCTATTTCACTGATCTCATAATACCAATTCAAGTAAAATCACGGAATCACACCACCCTTAACCCTTTGACTCCTGCACCCTATCCACCAACTGCAAAAACTTACCTCTTTGAATCCCTTACCCTATCCACAGGTTTCCTACAGGAAGCTGGTGGATATGGTAAGGGAATCAAAGGGCTCAGTTTTTAATTTGCCAGCATGCTTGACAAAGCAGGATGCTGGTGGACAGGGTGCAGGAGTCAAAGGGTTAACAATCCTGCCTGACTGATCTCAGAATAGTAA
>CM060306.1:127878215-127990715 GCA_030674185.1 Monoplex corrugatus | reverse complement strand
CCAGGTTATGTTCCCTCCCTCTCTCTGTGATCTAACAAAAATACACCAGGTTATTTTCCCTCCATCATTCTGTGATCTGACAAGAATACACCAGGTTATGTTCCCTCCTTCTCTCTGTGATTTGACAAGAATACACCAGGTTATGTTCCTCCCTCTCTCTGTGATTTGACAAGAATACACCAAGTTATTTTCCCTCCCTCTCTCTGTGATCTGATAAAAATACACCAGGTTATGTTCCCTCCCTCTCTCTGTGATCTGACAAGAATACACCAGGTTATGTTCCCTCCCTCTCTCTGTGATCTGACAAGAATACACCAGGTTATTTTCCCTCCCTCTCTCTGTGATCTGACAAGAATACACCAGGTTATGTTCCCTCCCTCTCTCTGTGATCTGACAAGAATACACCAGGTTATGTTCCCTCCATCACTCTCTACTGACAAAAATACACCAGGTTATTTTCCCTCCCTCTCTCTGTGATCTGATAAAAATACACCAGGTTATGTTCCCTCCCTCTCTCTGTGATCTGACAAGAATACACCAGGTTATGTTCCCTCCATCACTCTTCTGACAAGAATACACCAGGTTATGTTCCCTCCCTCTCTCTGTGATCTGACAAGAATACACCAGGTTATGTTTCCCTCCCTCTCTCTGTGATCTGACAAGAATACACCAGGTTATGTTCCCTCCCTCTCTCTGTGATCTGACAAGAATACACCAGGTTATGTTCCCTTCCTCTCTTGTGATCTGACAAAATACACCAGATTATTTTCCCTCCCTCTCTCTGTGATCTGACAAGAATACACCAGGTTATGTTCCCTCCCTCTCTCTGTGATCTGACAAGAATACACCAGGTTATGTTCCCTCCTCTCTCTGTGATCTGACAAAAATACACCAGGTTATTTTCCCTCCATCATTCTGTGATCTGACAAGAATACACCAGGTTATGTTCCCTCCCTCTCTCTGTGATCTGACAAGAATACACCAGGTTATGTTCCCTCCCTCTCTCTGTGATCTGACAAAAATACACCAGGTTATGTTCCCTCCCTTCTCTGTGATCTGACAAAAATACACCAGGTTATGTTCCCTCCTCTCTCTGTGATCTGACAAAAATACACCAGGTTATGTTCCCTCCCTCTCTCTGTGATCTGACAAGAATACACCAGGTTATGTTCCCTCCCTCTCTCTGTGATCTGACAAAAATACACCAGGTTATGTTCCCTCCCTCTCTCTGTGATCTGACAAAAATACACCAGGTTATGTTCCCTCCCTCTCTCTGTGATCTGACAAAAATACACCAGGTTATGTTCCCTCCCTCTCTCTGTGATCTGACAAGAATACACCAGGTTGTCCCCCCCCCCCCCACCCCACCCCTAACCCCCTTCATCTCTGTGAGTTGAAAGCAGACGACCACTGAACTGTTGGTGTGCATGTGAAATGTGGTCGAAACGTCTTACGGACAAGAAATGCATCTAAATTCGGAACGTCATATCAACACATTTTTTTCTTGCCATCCGAACTCTTCTGTTTACAAGTTTTGTTTAGGTTTAGTTTGTTTGTCCATTCGCTAATGTCATTCTCTTGTTTCTTTGCAATCCAACTGATGTCTCGAGTTCATCCCACCAACACAGAAGTGATGTTCGAGTCAATCCCAACCCACAACACAGAGCTGGCTGTTCGTGCCATCCAGAGCCCTCAGTCTTGATGTGATTTAGTTCCCCTCCCCTCTTCTCTCTTCTGTCTCTATCTCTCTCTCTCTCTCTCTCTCTCCTTCCTTCACTGTCTTGCAGGGCATAAGTTTTTGTTTTGTTGGTGGTGGTGGTGGTGGTTTTTTTTTTTTACTTACCAACTGTTTTCAAAGGTCAGAGCGACCAGGAATGGAATGGACCTTGTTCAGTATAACAATGGTTCGGTACCACTGTACTCAGTAACATGCTATATATATCATGCAATGAACTGAGCTGCACACACAAAAGGCTGGTCTATTTTAAACCCAAGTGTTGTGTGTGTGTGTGTGTGTGTGTGTGTGTGTGTGTGTGTGTGTGTGGTGTGTGTGTGTGTGTGTGTGTTGTGGTGCGCGTGCGTGCTGGTGTGTGTGGTGTGTGTGTGTGTGTGTGTGTGTGCGTGCATGCGCGCGCGCTGGTGGTGTGCACATGTGCATGTCTCTGTGTGTGTGCACGTGTGTGTGTGTGTGTGTGTGTGTGTGTGTGTGTGTGTGTGTGTGTGTGTGTGTGTGTGCAAGCATATTTGCTTCTATATTCATTCTTATGCTATATGCATGACTTACCTTATATTGTACCCCAATAGGTTGCCCGCTGATGGGAATGTCATAATTACTTGCTTGTTTTGTGTTCTTGTTAAAAACAACAACGGTTTTTGTTTGTTTGTTTATATTTATGTGTTTTGTGTTCTTGTTAAAGACAACAAGGTTTTGTTGTTTGTTTATCTTATTGTTTTATTTCAATTGTTTTACTTTATTCTATTTACTTACTTATTCATTTATTTATTTATTCTTTTTTTTATATAATAAAGCTGACTGATTAACTCGCCTCACAAAATGTGTAAATTTACAGTTGATTTTAACTGGCTGCAAAGTTCCTGTGTACTCCTGGCTTATCTGCCCCTACCGTGACTTTAACTCCCTTGAGTTTAGTGCAAGAAGCGTGTTCAAGATAATATCATGATAAGGATGTTCTGAAAAACTCTTAAAAAAAAAAAAAAAAAAAGTTTCGTGAGTTCGCTTTATCATTACACATGATTAATAATCTCAGTGGGATAAATTTGATGCAAACAAGCATTCAAAAGCCTGTGTGATGAATTTGATGCAAACAAGCATTCAAAAGCCTGTGTGATAAATTATCATAATTGCGTGTATATGGGAGTTAACCCTTTGACTCCCGCACCCTATCTACCAACTGCAAAACCTTAACCCTTCAGCTCTTCACCTATCCACTGGCTTCCTGCAGGAAGCTGGTGGATAGGATGAGAGAGTCAGAGGGATAAGATTTTGCTTTGCTAGCATGGTTAGCAATGCAGGATGCTGGTGGACAAGGTGCGGGATTCTAAGGTTAATCGGAATGCTTCACATAAAATCAAAAATATGTTTTTCAAACACTTGTTTCTTACATACACAAATTAAAAAAATAAACCTAAAATACTGCGTAAAGGTAAAGAAGTTACCCATTATGACGCAGATAAACACACTTCCAGAGCGCTGATGATCTATAAACAGACTTTAGACCAACAACGATGAAACGTGGCATCATTTATACGACAAAGAAAACCATGAAGGAAGCAGAGGAGAAAAGAGCCAGTCAGAAAAAAGACAGAGCAGGTGGTGGAGCTGTAGAAGTGGAGTGACTTTAACCTTTTGACTCCCGCATCCTGTCCACCAGCATCCTGTATTGTCAACCATGCCAGCAAAGCGAAGCTTAACCCTTTGATTCCCTCACCCTATCCACCAGCTTCCTCCAGGAAGCTGGTAGATAGTGAAAGAATCAAAGGGTTAAGTTTGCAGGAAGCTGATCGATAGGTGAGGGAATCAAAGGGTTAAGTTTCTGCAGTTGATGGACAGAGAGTGCAGGAGTCAAGGGGTTAAAGGAGGGGTAGGAGAAAGCGGAAACTGTGTGAAAGTTTTGTATTTCTTCGAAATTGCGGAGGAGATGGAGAAAGAAAGGGAGGGAAAGGACCTCTGAGTGCAAAAACAGGAAGGAGGGAGGAGGTTTTAAAGAGGTTCTTCAATCGAAACAAAAATACTGGAAAGACACGAGGCAAGACAAGAACACAGGAAAGAAAGAAAACACACAAACGCAAACAGGAAGAGAATGAAAGTGTTAACCCTTGTACTCCTGCGCTCTGTCCACCACCAGCCATGCTAGCAAAGCAATAACTTAACCCTTTGATTCTCTTACCACCTTATCCACCAGCTTCCTGCAGGAAGCTGGGTGGAGCAGGATGGTAGGATGTGGAGTCAAAGGGTTAAGTTATTGCAGTTGATGGATAGGATGTGGGAGTCAAAGGGTTAAGTTATTGCAGTTGATGGATAGGATGTGGGAGTCAAGGGATGGAGGATGTTAGCATAACAAACAACGATTCAAAACTTACAGGTGTGAAATGTCCCACTCAACATCTCCGTACTGTCAGAAAAACATCTGCTTGACAATCTCAATAACACATGGACTATACACCCACACAGTAGCAATTTATTTCTGAACAATCTGGGCTATTCCCCAAAACTACTGTTCCCTGATATAAAATTGATCTTGGCTTCGGCAAAATTTTAAGGGGAAAATGGTACTGGATGTCCCCCCCAAACACTGAGAATGCAGGGGAGTGAGGTGGTACAGTCCTTAACTTTTTCCATGTTGAGCACTGAGGGCGACACCCGTTCTCTTCTCCCTTGCTGTTTTTTTTTACCTTATCCAACCCTGAACAGGATCAGATCCCATTCACAGCTGAGTGGATTTACAGAGCAGACCATGTCAACAAATTCTTTACCATGTATTGCTAGTGCAAACACCGCGGATGAAAAAAATTCTGGCAAAAGTTAAACATACACTTTGTTTATTTCTACAGTTCTATTTCCATTTCATTCCATCTCATACTGTTATAGTAAACAAAGTGCTGACATCTTGACAGTCATACACCCTGTGTGGGTTTTCATACATTTGTAATGAATGGTTTACAGTTATTTCCATCATCTTCACTATCCAGAGAAATAAAGGCTGACAGCCACAGTTCACAGCTATGCAGGTTACAAAGTCAGCAACTATTTTAAGCTAAATAGACCACTGAAGGCTTCATAAGGGTCATCTCACTGTGCAAACTGAAATTTGTTTTGAGTCCCACGCCCTGTCCATCCACATCCTGCATTGTCAACCATGCTAGCAAAGCAAAAATTTAACCCTTTGATTCCCTCACCATATCCATCAGGTCCCTGCAAGAAGCTGGTGGATAGAATGAGGGAGTCAAAGGATTAAGTTTTTGCAGTTGGTGGATACGGTGTGGGAGTCAAAGGTTTAAGAAAGCTTTACTGCACTGGAATAGCTCTATTTTATCCATCTGACCTAAATCATGCCAGGTATGATCTGAAAGATTACTAAAATTTCATCATCATACAAAACACATTTCAATATGTAAGATCATGAGACGGAAGGGGAATGGATAGGGAGAAAAATAAATAGACCGAACCACAGCACAGGACAAAGCTAAAGAAAATCACAGACCAGCTTTTTCAAAAATGACTTGAGGAAAAGGTTTCTATATTATCAGAAATGTGTCAAAAGTTGGAGGGAAGAATGGGGGGGGGGGGGGGGGGGGGAGGCAATGAAGGAATTTCATGAAGTCATTCCTAGCTAATTTTTAAAAAGTCTGCTCATGGGGTGATGAAGAAACATAAAGCGTGTAACATAAAGGCAAATGCCACATGCAGGTAGAGCAGATGCGCAATTTCCTTTTCACACTTGCAGATCAATGTTTTAAAAACAAGACAGATTATCTGGAGCACTGCCAGTTTCAGTCTGAGGCCTTTCAAACTTTAAAGTTCAGCTGGTGGTTTCCAAACATCAATACGACTCAGTACAACATTAGACACAAAACTTACAAAGAGGAAAGGAAAGAAGTCAGCATGAGTTGAAAGGAGAGGAGAGAGAGAGAGAAGAGAGAGAGAGAGAGAGAGAGAGAGAGAGAGAGAGAGAGAGAGAGAGAGAGAGAGATGAGAGTGAGAAGGAGGAGTGTATACAGGGAGTAGGAAAAAGGGGAGTGAGAGAAAGAGAGAGAGTGTAGTGTGCGTAGAAGGAGAGAGAGAGAAGGACGTGCATACAGGGAGTGGGATAGAAAGAGTGACAGTGAGAGAGAGATTAACTGTGGGACAGTGTAAGTACTGACAATGTTATTTACTCAGTCCAATTTATCACACTGGCGATTTTAAAAATATTTGAATACAAATTTAAAGATAACTAAATGACACTAAAACATATCTAAAAACAGGCCAAAATTACCCAAAACTGCTTCTGCATATCTCATTCCCCTAGAGCCAAAAATGCCTTTAATACACGTACCCAATTATCAATCCTAAGATTAAGACTTTATCAAACACATACAGGTGAATGGACCAGCAAGGCAAAAAATGATAGGAAGAAATGACAGAAAGCAAAGGAACAAGGCAGAGATAAAAAGAGAGTGACAGAAAAGAAGAAATTTCTACCACAGAATTTCCAGAAGGTGGAGACACTCTCTATACTGAAAGAGCCCCTGGCATCCACACGGTGAAGTATTGACAGATAATTGATATAGAATTAAAAAAATAAAACACCAAAGTGAAGCATGCACATCTACACTCATATGCACAGACTCTTCTCTCATTTGCACATCATGCATGCATACAGTGCAACACAAACACACACACACAGTTGCGCATCCATGCCATGCATTCACTCTCTCTCTCTCCTCACTCTCTCTCTCTCTCCACACAGTACACACAAACACACACAGTGCCCACACCATGCACTCACTCAACTCACTCACTCACACACACACACACACACACACACACACACACACACACACCACACACACACACAACACACACAACATGACTGAAAACGCTAACACAAGCGTGTACGTGTACATGTACGGTGGCACTCTTCCTCCCTCCCTCTGACCCTAAACAGCATTATCACACAATAAACAGAGCACACACACACCACACACCACACACACACACACACACACACAACTGCCCCACACCCATGCACACACTCACTCACTCACTCACAACACACACACAACACACACACACACACACACACACACACACACACACACCACACACACACACACACAAGAGGATGCATGGGGACATATAACAGTACATCACAGTTCTCAACACCCTGCAGAATGACGCTAACACTCGAGTGAGTGCTCCGCAAGAGGCGACGAGAGAAATGCGTAATAAACAATCCTTCCTTGAAATGAGCAAGACAACACACTGTACCAATCCTCCAATCCAACCCTCTCTTTCTCCAGTCTCTGGCGGGGAGAAAAGGCAGAGAATGTTTAACATGGACTGAAGGCCCTGTTTGTATAAGTGTGATGGAGGAAGGTGCAAACAGTCCTCTGTGAACCAACAAAGCAAAGAAAACAACCCCTCAACCTCCTTTTCATTTCTTCTTTGTTTATGGACCGAAAAGGGGGATGTTTACAACAGACTGAAGGCAAGCCTTGTTGGTGTGGGGAGAGGAATGCCTGAATAATGTTTTTGGAAGTGGAGATGACAACAAAACAGTTGTGAGCCTGCATTGTTTCACTACACTTTAAAAAAGTAGAAAAAGAAAATGAATGGGTGCAAGTGACTGAAGATCAGGGATGTGGGAAAGGACACATGTCAATATGTTTGTCTTGAACAATGTACACTGTGCAAATGGGTGCAGAGTAAGAGAAGATTCAAGGCTCCAACTCTCACTTTGTGATTCCTACATTTTAACCTGACGTGGGAAGGGATGCAGGTCAGTATGTTTGTCGGAACAATGTGTTTGTGCAAATGGGTGCAGAGTAAGAGAAGATTCAAGGCTCAACTCTCACTTGTGATTCTACATTTTAACTGAGTGGGAAGGATGCAGGTCAGTATGTTTGTCGGAACAATGTGTTTGTGCAAGTGGGGAGGAGAATAACGAAGACTTGCCGCTCCCATTTTCACTTTGGGCTTCGTATATTTTAACCCAACATGTCAAACAATACGCCAAAGCTTCAGCATTTACAAGGTTCTGTAAAACAAGAGCAACAGTTGAATTTTCAAGACATGCATGTGTTAAGACTACATGCCATGTAAAGAATGGGATTTTGCTCTGTTCTGATGGGGCAAAAGAGGAAAATGAATGAAAGTTGATGTTAGTAAGACCGGATTATGGAAACAAAAACAAAAAAAACACAACCAACCAAACAAAAACACAACAACAAAAACCCTAAGAAAACAAAAAGTGTAAACTGACCTAGTTTATATTCCCTAATTAGTCTCTGATTCACCATAAAAACTATACACTTCATTCTTGATCAACAAAAAAAGATAAACCAAAAAAAGAAAACACAACCACCCAAAGAAAACAACAACAAAAAACTGACCTAGTTTATGCTCCCTAATTATTCTCTGAAGCACCAGAAACACACAGAAAAACTATATATTTCATTCCTGATTAACAAAAACATTCTTAGAGGTATTATTTTCATAGCTTGCTGATTTGGTCCAAAGTTCACACCCTTATGATACATGACATTTTCAAGAAACATGATTAAGGTCGGACATTCAATGCATTTCGTTGATCACACCAAGAGATTCTCATAAGCTGTCAGATTTCCACACTAAACTTTTAAAACCCAAAATTATGTTCTTTTGTGTAGTAAGGTATCAGTTATGTCCAACTATTGAAAGATAAAGATCTTTCTGACTTGTCATCACAGTGTCACTGCATAAAGTAAAACATCTAACATGCTTGGCCACTTGAATGTTATCCACATATCCTTTATGTGACAGGAATTGTGTTGCCAGATGTCTATGCATGTGTCAGGTATATGACAACTTTTCTTCTCCACTCCAAATTAAATGGAAACAACTCTAAGCTATTTTCCAGACTGAGGAAGAGTTGAACTCTACATTGTTACTTCCCTTCAACTATAACTGCACTACTAGACTGGAATATCAAAAAAGTGAGGAATTAACATGGATGCCACATGTGTGGGTGAGTTCTGCTCACATGCCCACCTCCTCTTAATAGTGTACAAAGTTGACCTGAATTGTTGATAGAGAAAGAGTTTGTGGAATATCACGTCTGTGTATATAATTAAAGGTTCTTTTTTCTCTTTTGTGCCTCTCTCTCTTGTCTCTCTCTCTCCCCCTCTCTCTCTCTCTGTCTCTCTCTCCCCCATTCTCTCTCTCTATGTACATCACATGTGTTGATCCTTTCCACCATAATTATTTCATATCCACTGCATAACTGACAATTCTAAAATCCAGACTTTGTGCTTCTCAAGAACACATGACCTCGCTGATGAATTAACCTGATTTGTAATGAAAATGGTTACCTGTTACTACAATGAAAACAGAACGCAAATATTGCCAGGCCAGAAGTTCAAGGGAAAAAGTTGCTCATATACCTTCCTCAGAAAGTGCTGATTTTAGGCATCTTTGTTGGTCCATGTGACCCCTGACCTTGGTGCCATGACTTTCAAACTCTGATATTCACAATTCCGAATGGTCTGTATCTGGCCCAAATCTGGTATATGTCCACCCAGAAACAGTCAAAAACCTCAGTAACACATTTTTGTCATTCCAACACACACCTCTCTCGGGTCAATAAGAAACAATCTCCCCTTTTTAAAACAAGGGGGAATGAAAAACTGAAAAGTTATGCTTATTCACATGCTGGCACAGAGCACTACTACTGCTTCAAGATAAACAGACACACAGCTGTCAAGGAGTTAATTTATGAGCAAAACACTCGACTTTCATTCCTAATGTCTCCGGTATAAACAAATGTAGAAATGAGAGGAAGACAAATGTAAATACACATCAGTGCACAGCCATGTGTAATACAATAAAAACAACAACAACAATAACAACAACAACACACACACATAGAGAACAAGAGACTAACACATATCCAGAGACATAAAGACAGAGAGGAGAGTGTAAGAGACAAAACAACATACGGCAGAAGACAGGCAAAGAAGAAAAAAAATGACAGCACTGAATAACCACAAAGACAACAACAAAAACCGTTCTTCAAAAGCCCTCTCAAGAGCCCTCCAAAAGACATTGACTACATCAACGTAGGACACCAACATGATACCACCTTCCAACCGCCAACTTACTGCACACACACACACACACACACACACACACACAGATGGAGAAAGAGAAGAGGAAGAAAAAAAAGAGAGACACACACACACACAAGTACACACACATACACACAAAGACAGACACACAGATGGAGAAAGAGAAGAGAAAGACACACACACACACAGACACACACACACACACAAAGACAAGACAAGACAGATGGAGAAAGACAGGAGGAAGAAAGCAAACACACACACACACACACACACACACACACACACACACACACACACAACACACACACACAAACACACACACACACACACACACACACACACACACACACACACACACACACACACACACAAAGACAAGACAAGACAGATGGAGAAAGACAGAGGAAGAAAGCACACACCACACACACACACACACACACACACACACACACACAAATGCACACACAAATGCCACACACCAAATGCAACACACACACAAACACATTTACTTCCCTAGATAAAAAGAAGAACAGAAAATAAATGACAATAGATGTACATGAAGATGACCCCCCCCCCCCCCCCCCACAGCTCAATTCTACATATTTTCTCTCTTCAAGTGTCAAGGACAATCTCTTTAATGTGATTAGCTTTCCTATGTGCACGATGTGTAAGCTGCATATGGGTCCTCTGCTTATTGTCTCAACCGCAAGGACAGCATCCAGACGACCAGCATCCAGATGACCAGTCAATGTCTACTGGAGGAGGTATAAAGTCCCAGTTAGAGCATGAACTGAGCTTTAGCTCTTTTCAAGTTGTGTGTGTGTGTATGTGTGTTTGTATGTATTGTGTGTGTGTGTGGTGTGTTCGTTCGTTATCTCTTTTAACGTCTATTTACACGTGTTTTAGCTGAAAAAGAAAAAGTGTGTGTGTGTGTGTGTGTGTGTGTGTGTGTGTGTGTGAGTGTTGTGTGTGTGTGTGTGTGTGTGTGTGTGTGTGTGTGTGTGTGTGTGTGTGTGTGTGTGTGTGTGTGTGTGTGTGTGTGTGTGTGTGTGTGTGTGTGTGTGTGTGTGTGTACGTGCGTGCGTGCGTGCGTGTGTGTGTGTTTTATTTCTTGTTTAGTATAATATTTCAATTTTTTCTTAAATACGTCTACGCACATTGTTCTGCTGCACTATGCAAACAGTATGTTGCTTTATAGTTTGCATATTCCATCTTAAGTGGGTGTGCACACTGTGTATTTTCATGTTTCCATAAGTCAACAGATACTGAACATATCATACAGGGTCTTTACCATGAGTATTTGATGTGTTATGCGTGTGTGTATACGTACAATGGAAGGTCAGGCACTAAACTGTTTGCATGAATGTTGAACTGAAAGACCGGATAAATCTTTCTTCCCTTTCTATCATGTATGTTCAATCTCTTCCTTTCTCATTACGCATCTTCTGTCAATCTATCTCCATTCACCTGTGTGTTTTCTTCATTCTTTCTTTGTATATGAGAACCCACTTGCACTGGACAAAACAGATCATTCAAATTACATAATAAACAAACAAACAAACAAACAAAAAAACCACAAACAGAACCAAACAAACTCTGCCACCTTCCTGACATTTCCAACAGCACCACCTACTAGAGATTAAACACAACACACAGATATCACACAATTAACACCACACTTAGAGGTTCGACACAACACACAAACAGTTCGACACAACACACAAACATCACAACATCAACACCACACTCACAGGTATAACAAAACACACAGACATTACACACATCAGCATCACACTTACAGGTTTAACAAAACACACAAACATCACAATATCAACACCACACTCAGAGGTTTAACAACACACACAAACATCACACACAGAGGTTCAACAAGACACACACATTACAAACATCAACATCACACTCGGACACTCAACACAACACACAGACATAACACACACCAACACCACACTGACCTTTTGACCACCTCCGCTGCTGCTGCTGTCGGTGGTTGCGGTGGTGGCGTTGGAATTAATGGAAGTCAGTGAAGCACGACGTTCTAGGTTCATTTCTTCTAGACTGGTGGCATCTCCCTCAAGCTCTCTGTACACAGAAAATCAATGTCTGTCATTGGCAAATACTTCAATCACACAAATGTGTTATGAGTTCAGAGTTTGTTTATGAGGGATTCATCACAACTGAACAATTCTATAAGCACTCACTCAAATCTGCCAGCAATTATCTGACAGACTCCTTGAGTCTGCACAAAACCCTGTCAGAATTGTCAGAATGACTGAAGCATTGGAATGGTGCAATGAACAGGTCTCGAGATATCAAATATTGAGTCCACAGTTCTACGGGTAATCAACAGGACAATCAACCATCTGATACAATATGACAATTACCTCATTTATCAGTTTTTGAACCTTAACCCTCTTGTATTTGCATTCTAGAGAGCTGAACTGCCCTAGATTTCGAATTTTCTCAAGCCTTTTCCCCCAAAATAGGGTTACTCTGTTCATGAGTACACTGTGAACATGTTTGATCAGATATAAAGCTAGAAATTTGTCAGGTGTCAGTAAACATGCTTTACTTCCATATCCAAGTGAGTATGTTTTTCTAACCACTGCTTGTCGTGTCATTGTCACCAAAGATGTCACCAAACATGAATAAATAAGTGACATATATATGAAAACAAGAGAAGCACACCTATATGTGACCACAACACATACAGATGAGTAATGAATTAGAGTATGGCTTAGCTAATGTGTCTAACAGCATTTCCATGAGATAGTACTCACAGTGGTCACCAATGTCACCAAGTGCTCCTCAGGTATTTACAATTTGTTCTGTTTTTATCATTTTTCTTTCCACTACAAAACTACATTCAACATTCATAATAGTTTACTAATTGTCTATACAAAAACAAAAAGAAATAATCTAAAGGTTTGGCATCAGCTGGCAGTATACAAGTTGGTCTGACCCAGAGATCAAATTTCTTTACTGTCAGCAGAACCAGTGATGGGTGGCCTCACGTTTCGCTGGAATGCGGCCAGCGGCGCGTTATCTTCTGTGACGGTCTGCTCTCCTAAATCACAATTTTCATCATCTTCCCCCTCACAAACCTCAATATCTGACTCAGCTACATCTTCTTCGTGTTTTCCTAATTTACGAACAGTAGTATTTAATTCCTCCTCTGAATAATCTGGAGAATCATCTGTATCCTGAATACCGTCTGCTACAAAGGGCATCGCCATTTTTTCACACGCTAGGAGGCATGAATGAAAATACCCCAACCACATTTGCGCCCAAGCATAAGTGAATGGATGTGAGGTAGTGCTAATTTTCCCAAGATCATCTCATTGGATGATACCAAGAATGTTTGACCAATTGTCAGTCTCCCAGGGCCAGAAACATGTGGTCAGTGCGTGATCAAAATAGTCCATGCTCATGGCCGACTTTTACGGTCGGGCACGGCCATAACGAAGCGCTAGGCAGTGCGGGCGGAACTGTCAAGCTGCAGTCGTAATGAAGCTAAGAGGGTTAATAATCCAAGTAACATAACATCACTAGATATCCCATAGTAATTTGTTTCACTCATTTACAGACACAACTACTCACTCAGAAAGGAATCAAATATAATTCAGTTCAAAATCTGAACTATATTTCCATATCTGAGATTTACAGGGGCACAAGTCTGAATGCAAACGCATCTGTTTGTAGAGATTCTAAATAGCCTTGTGACTTTATAGCGTCAAAACACTTTGATCACAAAGATTCACAAAAAACATGGGTCAAGTGCTTCAACTTTTCCTCGGGACTCTTGATTTCAATCATAATTCATTTCCACAAATCTTTCACAGGTTAGAAGGCAATTTTGTGTGGGCAGATGGTGATGTGTAGATAAAATGCAGGTTTTAATCTTAATACGTTCTCAATGTTATGCATAAGTAACACCAAAGGACAAGTATTTCAACTGGGATGCCTTTTTTCCCATCTCTCTTTTTAAAAACATGCATTCCCCTTCTTTTCTTTGCATGAGATTGAAGTCAACACACATCTGTTCAAAAATGACAAGATCCACGAATGTCTATTTTTGATAACAATATTATTACTCTGAAGCATAATTATCCACTGGTACTGTAATTCTGATAGTTGAAGAATCTGATAATCCAAGCTCTTAGTGACCAAAACTTACAGAATCTGATAATCTCTACGATTTGAACTAAGAATTAACCCTTTCACTCCCACTGACCTGCTAACTCTACTGGGGTTGAACATTTTGGGTGGAGGTTTGAACATGGTAGGCTGCTTGTCTTTGAGGGCTTCGTGCATGTAGAGGATTCTCTCCTGGATCAGTTCTCGCATCTTCTTCACCCAGTGCTGCTTGGTCTCCAGGTTGTTGGCCTGAAACAGTCATTTCTCTCCAATTTCAATATTTGTAAGACGTTCCATATCCAGCATAGCTATATGTGGAATATTTTATCCTTTCAAAACAAAAATATCAAACAACCAGCCACGCAACAAACCCCAAGACAAAAAACAAAAAACCAAAAGGAACACTGACATTCGCGGAAGAAAAATACAAATAGCATGATGGAATATGAAATGTTTAGAATACCGGCCATATCTACCACAAAAGGAGTTTTCTAGCATAAATTTCTCAGACTCATGTGCAATTTTTTGATAATGACACTCATCAATCTTTCAATGTCTCACTGTTATAATGTTTCCATGAAAAAGTACCTGAAAACATCTTTCATAAATGTTGATCCTGGACAGCTTCCAGTAAAATTACAAAATAAATTGGAAGAGGGGAGGGGGCAGGGTTATACATATATTTTTTGAGAAATGTAACACGCATCACAAAGCAAGCAAGAAAGAAAGAAAATCAGATATATTATTTCCCTCCATACATCAACAAAGACCACAGATTTTCAGTTAGTGAACATTCTCTCAATCCCAACACATTCTTTTCTTCTAAAGGCATTTCAATTTCCCAAGAGAACATCTCCACGCTCAGGATAAACTCGGTAAGCACTAACATCACAAATGTCATGCGATGGAGAAGACCCAAAACGATCATGGCATTAGCCATAAGCCTGTGCATAAACCCTATGCACTGGCAAGGTCTTGACGTCCTACCTAGCATAACCCTTTCACTGCCGCACCCTATCCACCAGTTGCAAAAACTTAACCCTTTGACTTCTTCATTCTATCCACCAGCTTCCTGCAGGAAAAGGACATATGACCACTTGTGGGTCAAACACATGACCCCTTTCATTTACAGCATGATGCTGTAACTAACTGAACTAACAGGCTGCTGAAGGCAGTGAGGACTAACCTTGAGGATGATCCTGTAGTCTGATATGGGAGCTCGGCCAGTCCATAAAGCAAACTTGGTCTCATCCCCTTCTATGTGCTCTGTGATGTTGATTTCTGAGATCTGTTGACATATCAAACCACACAGATCAGATAAAATTCTGACAGAACATAATAATGTAGTTACTGACAAAATGTATACCTGTGCATATCTTGCACAATGTATGTAAATATTGTCCACTGGAACCTTATCTTCTACTATATGCTCTGCGATACCGATTTCTGAGATCTACATGCTATGTCCTTAGACACAGGTCAAATGGCACTTTTACAGATTATATAACAGGAGTCAGGTAGCATGTGGTCCAGAAGAATGGACTATAGGACTGATATGGCCTCCTCCATTGTTGAGTGGGAACAGCCCAGTCCTGATGGTCAGAGGACTGCATTTATGAGATATGGTTATGTATGTGCCATTAAATAACATTGTTCGTTATTCAGACTACAGTAACATTATCATTCATATTATTAAACGTAATGTGTGCATAGTTTTTGAAACATAAGGCAAAAAACAACATTATTTTGTACTGTTTGGGATCTACACTATTTGCAAATTACATAAAAACCAAAATCAATACAATTCATACATTAATCTTGAAAATGTATGCGCTTTATAGATTATTTAGAGTAAAAAAACTATTTAATCAACAAATTATTACCTACAAATAAACACATTTAACCAACAAAATTATTACCTACAAATAAACACATTTAATCAAAAAATTATTACCTACAAATAAACACATTTAATCAACAGATTATTTACCTACAAATAAACACATTTAATCAACAAATTATTACCTACAAATAAACATTTTTGATCAACAAAATTTTCAGCATGTCCTCAAACAAAAGAAACAAGACAAATTTAACAACTATTGTTTGCAGTTTTTCTAAATAACTGTTGTTTGCAGTTTTGCAAACTGAAGAAAAACAATACAACTTCTGAATTTAAAAAAAAGTTCTTTACAGGTCATGTAGTGATGGTAATACACCATAAACTGTCAGCTAGCAAACAACTCATCACTATACTGAAACAATCAGGCGCTCACCATCAATTTAAACTTGTACATATACTTGGACTTGCCGCTGCTGTCCTTCACCTCCTTGGAGAAGAGGAGGCAGACATCAAAGAGGAAGAGACGACGTTCGCGACCTTTGCGGATGATCTGCTTGGGGTCCCAGACAGTGAAGGTGTCCTGCAGTAACACCTCCCCAAGGGCCTCCAGACTCT
This sequence comes from Monoplex corrugatus, assembly GCA_030674185.1. Lineage (NCBI taxonomy): Eukaryota > Metazoa > Mollusca > Gastropoda > Littorinimorpha > Ranellidae > Monoplex > Monoplex corrugatus. The sequence goes on along the minus strand of CM060306.1, from coordinate 127,974,274 downwards.
CCTCAAGGCCGTCCAACATGGACAGGTGCATGGCGTCATTGGCTTTCTTTGGCACGTTCATCATCACCTCCAAGCCATCCTGAAATCAGACATAATCATTAAAACTTGTGCAGCTCTGATGTCTTTGTCTCATGATACCATGGTTTGGTTTTTGTCACACCACTCATCAAAACAGACTGTCCAAGGAACCAGAAAAAAATCAAAAATAGAATCACTGTCTAAGGAACAATAAAAACTCAAAAACAGAATCACTAAGAAATCAGAAAAAAATCAAAAATAGAATCACTGTCTGAAGAACCAGAAAAAAACACAAAAATAGATTCACTGTCTAAGGAACCAGAAAAAACACAAAAATAGAATCACTGCCTAAGAACCAGAAAAAGCACAAAAATAGAATCACTGTCTAAGGAACCAGAAAAAAACACAAAAATAGAATCACTGTCTGAAGAACCAGAAAAAAACACAAAAATAGATTCACTGTCTAAGGAACCAGAAAAAAACACAAAAATAGAATCACTGTCTGAAGAACCAGAAAAAAACACAAAAATAGATTCACTGTCTAAGGAACCAGAAAAAACACAAAAATAGAATCACTGCCTAAGAACCAGAAAAAGCACAAAAATAGAATCACTGTCTAAGGAACCAGAAAAAAATCAAAAATAGAATCACTGTCTGAAGAACCAGAAAAAAACACAAAAATAGATTCACTGTCTAAGGAACCAGAAAAAAACACAAAAATAGAATCACTGTCTGAAGAACCAGAAAAAAACACAAAAATAGATTCAGTCTAAGGAACCAGAAAAAACACAAAAATAGAATCACTGCCTAAGAACCAGAAGCAACACAAAAATAGAATCACTGCCTAAGAACCAGAAGCAACACAAAAATAGAATCACTGCCTAAGAACCAGAAGCAACACAAAAATAGAATCACTGCCTAAGAACCAGAAGCAACACAAAAATAGAATCACTGCCTAAGAACCAGAAGCAACACAAAAATAGAATCACTGCCTAAGAACCAGAAGCAACACAAAAATAGAATCACTGCCTAAGAACCAGAAGCAACACAAAAATAGAATCACTGCCTAAGAACCAGAAAAAACACAAAAATAGAATCACTGCCTAAGAACCAGAAAAAACACAAAAATAGAATCACTGCCTAAGAACCAGAAACAACACAAAAATAGAATCACTGCCTAAGAACCAGAAACAACACAAAAATAGAATCAGAAGGCGTATTCAATACAACCAGAAAGACAGGCGCAAATTTTTGGCCAACCGGCCTTTGTCAAGTGTAAACATACGATCACAAACGAATAAACACCAGATACAAAAATTAGGAGAAAAAGACTAAAACTTCCTTGCTGCTTTGTCCAGTGGGAGAAAAGGACTAAGATCATACTTTGGGGTACCCTGAAAGAAGACCTCTGTTGAAGCTGACAAATGAAGAGCTGGTTGGCAAATATCTTCTTTAGATCGACAGTGGGGAAATTAAAAAACTTTCTTATACTTAGACTTTGATTAACACAATTTACTTTGGGGGAGGAGAGGGTAAATGAAAATTAAGAAACAAAAATGGTCATGACAGAACAATCACAACTGTCACATGAACTGCTGTTCATAGGAATAAATTTTCATAACACACGGCATGACTGCATAATCACCATCATCGTCTTAATTTTTTGGTCAATGCTGTCAGATGAGAGTTCAACCTGGAGGATTACTAGAATGACTGATAATGCTCACATTAGATCAACGCTTGCAAAAGCATCTCTAAAATGAGTGGCAGGGGATCAATAACGCTGAAGCAGTGAAGAAAAAAAAAAAAGAAACACCCCCCCGCCCCCTACTGAAACATGAAGTGACATTGTCACTCAATCCAGAAATCATTTGTTCTTTTTATCTACACGACAGAGTCACTTGTTGTCCCTCACCTTGATCTCCCCAGTGTGCTCCTCACAACAGGTGAGGAGGTCCTTGAGCAGAAGCTGGTACTTGGTGATACGCTGGACAGGCTTGATGAGGAAAGATGCTAAGGGTTCCCCCACCTTGTATTTGTGCTGCATCTCCTGCACAAAACAATGGAATCTTGCAACATGGAGCACATGCATCTTGTGCACAAAACAAGGACATTCTGTGATACCAGTCACTGTAGTGTAGTGGTTAGTCGCAATGGACTAGCGACTGAAAGGTTATGGTTCAAATACTATCAGTCCCTTCAAAAAATAAAAGTGGGATTTTTCAGCTCCAACCAGTTCCTACCCAGAGTTGGGCATGCTATGGGCTCATTGGGAAGGCTGCGACCACACAGTCGAGTCTCATCCACTTCATGGAAGCGTCACTGAGGGTGTTGCTCAAATCTTCTGATCAGCACCGCAGGTGTCTGTATCTCTTGGGCCTGGTTGGCGCCAGGATATATTATGATAGTAAGCGTAGAGTACAGTTCTGTCATGCAGTCTCAATCCAGATGGAATTCCAAAGCATCATGATACCATCCTAATCCTCATCACCATCTTCACCTTGTAAAAACTATGCCAATTTCTGTGACCATTAAAATGACACAGACAATGAGACACACACACAAGAAAGGTGACCAAAAAGGAAATATCCCTCACTGTGATAATCCTAAAAAAATTTTTTTTAAATGTGCGTGCGTGCGTGTGTGCGTGCATGCGTGTGTGTGTGCGCATGTGTGCCTGTGTGTACATGCGTGTGTGTGCACACATTTGTCTCCCGCCTGTATGTGTGCAAGTAGTTGTGTAGTATGCATGGGTGTATTTATGAATGTGTGTTTGTGGGTGTGTTTACATATATATATATATATATGCGTTTTCATGTGCGCATGCATTAGTGTGCAAAAAGACATACTTACCAAATCAGCAGTTGGCACTACTACCCACTTCTGATACCAAGTTATTATCTGTTGCCACTGGCCATTCTTGATGAAGTGACTATATTTATACTCCATTAACGTACATAGCCAATACCCCCTCCCCAATTTGCTGTTTTCAGGTCTACTTCTAGAGTTTAAAGTCCTGAATATACAACTATCTCACCTCAAAGAAGGAGCCAGCCTGGTCAACCAGCAAGGCATTGGAGTCAGGTTTGTTTTTACAATACTTTACATATATGGAGAACTTCTCAGCCTGAAACACACATGTACACATGTGTTAATGAAAATCAGAAATTAACAACCATCAAGAACTACACTCAGATAGCATCATAATTCTGACAGAAATGCAAAATTAGAGAAGAAAAAACTCATGTGGAACAACATACAGGACAACATTAAATGAAAAAAACAAACAAACAAACAAACAAAAACGGAGGTAATTTCAAAGCTACAATCATTGCCATCATGTTCAGTGATTCTATTTTCATCAAATACACGCCAAACTGAATCATCTAAAATAGAAAAGAAGTACACGAATTATTGTATGTAAACAACAGTTTCCCCTGTGACTATGTTTTAAACCCTTTGATTCCTGCACCCTGTCCATCAGCATCCTATATTGTCAACCATGCTAGCAAAACAAAAACCTAACTATTTGATTCCTTCACCCTATCCCAGCTCCCTGCAGCAATTCCAATTCTTGACCTGCCTTCCATCAAAGCTCACCTTGTCTCGATCCCTAATACTATCATTTTTACTCACACGCAGCAAACCCAACTGACAGAGGATATGCAAAACACCCACACATACACACACCACACACAAAACACACAAAACACACACACATTACAACAAGATACAAACACAGATAACCAGCATAGCTTATCATAATCTTCCCCTCACAAAAGACAGCAACCAAGAGCGACCAGAAAAAAACATGTGACAGCCAAAACGTTAAGACATCAGTTTTCCAACAGAAATATATAATTTGACCATGCTTAAGTGCTAAATGAGGGGGGGTGGGGGTGGGGGGAGGTAAAGAATGGAGATATTTCCAGTCTTTCAGGTCAACCTATGAGCAGATCTGCTAACGCCTGAATCCCATCTGTGTGTATGCAAGCAAAACATCACATATGCACAAGCATATCATGTCAGTGCTCAGTGTCAAAATGGTTCATATGTTCACCTGCCAATAATAAACTCAAAGTTCCAGGGTTCGTTTCCCGTTGAGGTTTCAACTTTAATCACGATGCTATGGAGTTCCACCTAGAATTGAGATTGTGTGACAGGGCTGTACTCTGCGCTAACTATCATAATATATTCTGGCATCAACCAAGCCCAAGAGATACAGACACCTGCGGAGTTGGTCAGAAGATCTGAGCAATACCCTCAATGATACATCTATAAAGTGGATGAGATTCAACTGTGTGGTCCCAGTCTTTCCAATGGACCCACAGCACACTTAACGCTGGGTAGGAGCCGCTCAGAGCCAAAAAATTCCACAATGATTTTTTGAAGGGACTGATGGGGATTCGAACTCACTACCTTTCCAGTCAGTATTCTGTTGTGCTAACCACTATACCACAGCAACTGGTGGATCAATGGAAACTTCTCAGCACTTGGTGAGCGGAAGGCCCACTGACTGGTCAAACTGGTTCACATGCAGATGATCTAGGAGCCACAGACAGGACAGTTACATGAATTTTGAACAATGACAGACAGGAAAACTGGTCAATATGCTATGGCTTTTAAATTTGTGAAACGAAGTTAAACAATATGCACACATACACTCAAGAAAGCATTGATGGGAGCAAAGAAAGAAAGAAATAAACCCAAGAAAGGACAGCAGACTAACCCATGTAACGAAGCAATGACCCACATCCTCTGGTATGGTTTCATACTTCTCAAGCTCCTTCAGGAAGATACTGCAAAATGGGAAATCACAGGTGTAAATGTACATACGTGTATGCATTCTTGCATTAAAAAAAGAAGTTCATCATCTTCTCCACAACACAAAAAAAATGTAGTTACACCCATTTGCCTCAAGCATGTTTGCATCATCATCCCATTTTTCAAAAATAGTTTTCATCATTTTCTCCAAAACACACACTGACACTCAGCTACATCTCAGTTTGCCTTTTTAACTTAAACATAATTTCAGATATACAACACAGTGTACTGATAAATGAAAAGCCACAATTATCAAATGTGCTAACAATTTTTGAACAAGTTGTCTTATTCCATATTACTGCGTTTATTCAACCTGCCTTCTGTACCACTCCTGTTTCCTTAACATACACATACATTTCACCAGAACAAAACAAGAGTCCATATTTAAAATAATCTGTAGACAGAAAAATTGGAGAATTTTTCTCTTTAAATATATGAGCAAAAATGCATTACCCCTGAAATAAACAAAAATTCAGAGAAGCAAATAAACAAGACAAAAAATAAAAACAAAGAAACAAAAACAAAAACCTAACACAGAAACAAAAATGAAACACAAACTATAAAAATTAACAGTGAAACTTACTCTTTATGAAATTCATAGATTTCATCCATATTCCCAAAGATGACCTTTTCCTTGCTGTAAATTCCATTGGGAACATTGTTGGCCGTCTCTGTCATGGACTTCATGTACGTCTGCAAACACAAAGCATCATCATCATCATGGCACAAAAAGACCTGAATTATCACTCAGCACTGTAATTTCTTTATGGAGATCTTGATCACGACTGTCTGATAATCAAGATTCCATCTCAGATTTGACTGATATCTTCTTTTTACAGAAAGCTTCATTCCATATGTGAAACTGTTATTATGAAACTGTTTGAAGATAGCAAAACAAAACGAAATCACACAGAAAGGGCCACACATGAATACAAGTCATAGTTTTTAGGTTATTAATTTTCTTTTGTTTTGTTTTGTGTGTTATTTTTTAAGTGATTTTATTGTTCTTGGGCGTATCTTTGTATGTTGTTTTTGCCCACATTGTGCAAATGATACACAGTTGTACAGTCTGCGTACTCCACATGCGGTATATGGCTGCACAATCTTACAAACTCTGTCTCAGATGAACATGCATGCTGCACGTTTTTATGTTTCAATAAGCCAGCCTCTGACATGATCAACAGGATCTTTGACCTGCATATTTGATATTCTTCATGCACAACACACATGAAGGTGGTTTAGGCATAAGCTAGCTTTGCACACAACTTGATGCTGGAGACTGCAAAAATCTCCACCATTTTTACCCTTCAGGCGGAGGTGTTTGGCGGATCGAACTTAGAACCCTCCAACTGGAAGTCCAATGTTTACCCACTTTATTACTGTACTGTATTACTGTGATATTGTATGCATTCACACTGCAATGGGATAAGCATTTTCATTAGCTAAAACCAAAATAAAAAAACTCCATTTCCATCACATGCGCACGCACGCACACACACATGCACACACACAAACTCTCAACCACATAAACGTACACACACACCAGGAATTAGGGGTGGATGAAAGATGGAAAGCGAAGAAAGAAAAAAAGAAAGGCAGAAGTCTTACACTGATGCAGTTTTCCAAATCTTTCACAAAGGTCCTTTCCGTTTGCAGCAGCTCAGCCATGATGAACCTGACATCACGAGAGACATGGTCAGTTATGATGACTTGTAAAGACACATGGTCAGTTATGATGACTTGTAAAGACACATGGTCAGTTATGACTTGTAAGACACATGGTCAGTTATGATGACTTGTAAAGACACATGGTCAGTTATGATGACTTGTAAAGACACATGGCAGTTATGATGACTTGTAAAGACACATGGTCAGTTATGATGACTTGTAAAGACACATGGTCAGTTATGATGACTTGTAAAGACACATGGTTAGTTATGATGACTTGTAAAGACACATGGTCAGTTATGATGACTTGTAAAGACACATGGTCAGTTATGATGACTTGTAAAGACACATGGTCAGTTATGATGACTTGTAAGACACATGGTCAGTTATGATGACTTGTAAAGACATGGTCATTATGATGACTTTAAAGACACATGGTCAGTATGATGACTTGTAAAGACACATGGTCAGTTATGATGACTTGTAAAGACACATGGTCAGTTATGATGACTTGTAAAGAACATGGTCAGTTATGATGACTTGTAAAGACACATGGTCAGTTATGATGACTTGTACAGGGACATGGTCAGTTATGATGACTTGTAAAGACACATGTCAGTTATGACTAGTAAAGACCATGGTCAGTTATGATGACTTGTAAAGAGACATGGTCAGTTATATGACTTGTAAAGAACATGGTCAGTTATGATGACTTGTAAAGACATGGTCAGTTATGATGACTTGTAAAGACACATGGTCAGTTATGATGACTTGTAAAGACACATGGTCAGTTATGATGACTTGTAAAGACATGGTCAGTTATGATGACTTGTAAAGACACATGGTCAGTTATGATGACTTGTAAAGACACATGGTCAGTTATGATGACCTGTACAGGACATGGTAAGTTATGATGACTTGTAAAGACACATGGTCAGTTATGATGACTTGTAAAGACACATGGTCAGTTATGATGACTTGTAAAGACACATGGCAGTTATGATGACCTGTACAGGACATGGTAAGTTATGATGACTTGTAAGACACATGGTCAGTTATGATGACTTGTAAAGACAATGGTCAGTTATGATGACTTGTAAAGACACATGGTCAGTTGATGACTTGTAAAGACACATGTCAGTTATGATGACTTGTAAAGACACATGGTCAGTTATGATGACTGTCAGTAAGAGACAGATGGTCAGTTATGATGACTTGTAAAGACACATGTCAGTTATGGTGACTTGTAATATGACACATGGTCAGTTATGATGACTTGTAAAGACACATGTCAGTATGATGACTTGTAAAGACACATGGTCAGTTATGATGACTTGTAAAGACACATGGTCAGTTATGATGACTTGTAAAGAACATGGTCAGTTATGATGACTTGTAAAGACATGCAGTTATGACTGTAAAGACACATGGTCAGTTATGATGACTTGTAAAGACACATGGTCAGTTTGATGACCTTAAGAATTAATATGATGACTTGTAAAGACACATGAGTCAGTTATGATGACTTGTAAAGACAATGGTCAGTTATGATGACTTGTAAGAGAACATGGTCAGTTATGATGACTTGTAAAGACACATGGTCAGTTATGATGACTTGTAAAGACAATGGTCAGTTATGATGACTTGTAAAGACACATGGTCAGTTATGATGACTTGTAAAGACACATGGTCAGTTATGATGACTTGTAAAGACACATGGTCAGTTATGATGACTTGTAAAGACACATGGTCAGTTATGATGACTTGTAAAGACACATGGTCAGTTATGATGACTTGTAAAGACACATGGTCAGTTATGATGACTTGTAAAGACATGGTCAGTTATGATGACTTGTAAAGACACATGGTCAGTTATGATGACTTGTAAAGACACATGGTCAGTTTGATGACTTGTAAAGACATGGTCAGTTATATTGAAAGATATGTATGTAAAGACACATGGTCAGTTATGATGACTTGTAAAGACACATGGTCAGTTATGATGACTTGTAAAGCACATGGTCAGTTATGATGACTTGTAAAGACACATGGTCAGTTATGATGACTTGTAAAGACACAGGTCAGTTATGATGACTTGTAAAGAGATGGTCAGTTATGATACTTGTAAAGACACATGGTCAGTTATGATGACTTGTAAAAAGACTGATGAGTCAGTTATGATGACTTGTAAAGAAATGTCAGTTAGATGACTTGATAAAGACACATGGTCAGTTATGAATGACTTGTAAGAACACATGGTCAGTTAGATGACTTGTAAAGACACATGGTCAGTTATGATGACTTGTAAAGACACATGGTCAGTTATGATGACTTGTAAGACACATGGTCAGTTATGTGACTTGTAAAGAACATGGTCAGTTATATGACTTGTAAAGAACATGGTCAGTTATGATGACTTGTAAAGACAATGGTCAGTTTGATGACTTGTAAAGACACATGGTCAGTTTGATGACTTGTAAAGACACATGGTCAGTTATGATGACTTGTAAAGACACATGGTCAGTTATGATGATTGTAAAGACACATGGTCAGTTATGATGACTTGTAAAGAACATGGTCAGTTATGATGACTTGTAAAGACACATGGTCAGTTATGATGACTTGTAAAGACACATGGTCAGTTATGATGACTTGTAAAGAGACATGGTCAGTTATATGACTTGTAAAGACACATGGTCAGTTATGATGACTTGTAAAGACACTATGTCAGTTATGACGACTTCGTAAAGACATCATGGTCAGTTATGATGACTTGTAAAGAATGTAGTTTATGACTGTAAGACACATGGTCAGTTTGATGACTTTAAGACAATGGTCAGTTATGATGACTTGTAAGAACATTCATGTAGTTATGTATGACTGGTAAAGAACATGGAGTTATATGATTGTAAACAAGGTGAAATAAGTATGAACAAAACACAGGCAGAGAGATTGAAAGACAATGTCAATATGAAAGCCATTCAGTTATATATTTAGATTGTCAGTTAGAGCTGTAAAGAAAAGTCAGATATGACTTTAAAAAATGTCAGTTATAGACTTGTAAAGCATGGTGTTTGATGACTGTAAGCATGGCGTTTGATACTTGTAAAGCACAGTGTGAGGCAGTAGTGCTTAAAACATGCAGTTAAGATTGTAAAGAAATGTCATTATATGCTTGTAAAGCCTGGCAGATGATTTAAAGACAGGCGTTATGGACTTGTAAAACATGGTCAGTTTGACTGTAAAGACATGGCATTATTGACTTGTAAAGAACATGGCAGTATGAGACTGTAAGACATGCAGTTATGAGATTGTAGACATGGTCGTTATGATGATTGTAAAGGATATAGTCGTTATGATGACTTGTAAGACACATGGCAGTTATGATGACTGTAGAAGGCATTATATGACTGTAAAGACACATGGCAGTTAGAGACTTTAAAGAACATGTCAGTTATGATGACTTGTAAGCAAGGTCAGTTATGATGACTTGTAAGACATGGTCAGTTATGATGACTTTAAAGAATGTAGTTATGATGACTTGTAAGACACATGGTCAGTTATGATGACTTGTAAAGAAAGTCAGTTATATGACTTGTAAAGAACATGGCAGTTATGATGACTTGTAAGACACATGTCAGTTATGACTTGTAAAGACATGGTCATTATGACTTGTAAAGAAAGTCAGTTTGACTTGTAAAGACACATGGCAGTATGATTGTAAGAATGTCGTTATGACTGTAAGAAATGTCAGTTATGACTTGTAAAGACAATGTCAGTTATGATGACTTAAGACATGTCAGTTATGAATTGTAAGATGGTCATTATAGACTGTAAGAATGTCATTATGATGATTTAAAGAACATGCGTTATGAGATGTAAAGCAAGCAGTATGAGACTTAAGAAATGTCATAATGCTGAAAAAATGCATTAGATGACTTAAGACAGCATATGAGACTGTAAGAACATCAGTTATGATACTTGTAAGACAGGCGTTATGAGGTAAAATCAGTTTTGATTGTAAAACATGCAGTTTGTGACTGTAAAGATAGCATTTGAGCTTGAAAGCCGGCAGTGATGCATAAAGACACTGGCAGTAATGCTTTAAAGACAGTAGTAGATGACTGTAAGAACTGTCGTTATGATACTTGTAGACACATGTATTAAGTAAGACAATGCAGTATGAGATTAGACATGTCAGTATTATTTAAGACATCAGTTATGGATGTAAGAATGGCGTAGATGTAGACTGGTAGTTATGATGTAAGAAATGGTCAGTATGACTGAAAGACACTGGCAGTTAGACTTAAGACATGTAGTAGACTGTAAAGAACATGTCGTATGACTTGTAAAGAACATGCAGTTATGAGATTGTAGACCATGGTCTTTGGACTGTAAGACTGGCAGTTAGATGACTTGTAAGAATGTAGTATAGACTTGTAAAAATGTCATATGATGTAACACTGTTATGATTGTAGACCATGGAGTATAACTTAAAGACAGTCTTAGTGATTGTAAGCAATGGTCAGTAGATGACTTAGACACATGTCAGTTATGATGATTAAGCACATGGTATTATGATGATGTAAAGAAGCAGTATAGCTTGTAAAGACAATGGCCATTATGATGACTGTAAAGACATGCTTAGACTTGTAAAGAAATGTCTTTAGACTTGAAAATGTCAGTATGACTTGTAAAGAACATGGCATATGATTAAAGGAATGCATTATGCTGTAAGAAATGTCGTATGATGTAAGACAATATCAGTTAGATGACTTGTAAAGACACATGGTCAGTTATGATGACTTGTAAAGACACATGGTCATTATGATGACTTGTAAAGAATGGTCAGTTATGATGACTTGTAAAGACACATGGTCAGTTATGAGACTTGTAAAGACACATGGTCAGTTATGATGACTTGTAAAGACACATGTCAGTTATGATGACTTGTAAAGACACATGGTCAGTTATGATGACTTGTAAGGGACATGGTCAGTTATGATGACTTGTAAAGACACATTGTCAGTTATGATGACTTGTAAGGCACATGGTCAGTTATGATGACTTGTACAGGGACATGGTCAGTTATGATGACTTGTAAAGACACATGGGTCAGTTATGATGACTTGTAAAAGACACATGGTCAGTTATGATGACTTGTAAAGACACATGGTCAGTTATGATGACTTATAAAGACACATGGTCAGTTATGATGACTTGTAAAGACATGGGTCAGTTATGATGACTTTGTAAAGAGACATGGTCAGTTATGATGACTTGTAAAGACACATGGTCAGTTATGATGACTTGTAAAGACACATGGTCAGTTATGATGACTTGTAAAGACACATGGTCAGTTATGATACTTGTAAAGACACATGGTCAGTTATGATGGTCATGTTATGATGACTTGTAAAGACACATGGTCAGTTATGATGACTTGTAAAGACACATGGTCAGTTATGAATGACTTGTAAAGACACATGGTCAGTTATGATGACTTGTAAAGACACATGGTCAGTTATGATGACTTGTAAAGAGACATGGTCAGTTTATGACTTGTAAAGACACATGGTCAGTTATGATGACTTGTAAAGACACATTGTCAGTTATGATGACTTGTAATGACTCATGGTCAGTTATGACGACTTGTACAGGACATGGTCAGTTATGATGACTTGTAAAGAGATATAGTCAGTTATGATGACTTGTAAAGACACATGGTCAGTTATGATGACTTGTAATGACACATGGTCAGTTATGATGACTTGTAAAGACACATGGTCAGTTATGACGACTTGTAAAGACACATGGTCAGTTATGATGACTTGTAATGACACATGGTCAGTTATGATGACTTGTACAGGGACATAGTCAGTTATGATGACTTGTAAAGAATATAGTCAGTTATGATGACTTGTAAAGACACATGGTCAGTTATGATGACTTGTAAAGAGATATAGTCAGTTATGATGACTTGTAAAGACACATGGCCAGTTATGATGACTTGTAAAGACACATGGTCAGTTATGACTTGTAAAGACATATAGTCAGTTATGATGACTTGTAAAGAGATATATCAGTTATGATGACTTGTAAAGACACATGGTCAGTTATGACTTGTAAAGAGATATAGTCAGTTAATGATGACTTGTAATGACATATAGTCAGTTATGATGACTTGTAAAGACATATAGTCAGTTATGATGACTTGTAAAGACATATAGTCAGTTATGATGACTTGTACAGAGATTATAGTCAGTTATGATGACTTGTAAAGAGATATAGTCAGTTATGATGACTTGTAAAGACACATGGCCAGTTATGATACTTGTAAAGACACATGGTCAGTTATGATGACTAGTAAAGACACATGGTCATTATGATGACTTGTAAGACACATGGCCAGTTAATGATGACTTGAAAAGACACATGGTCAGTTATGATGACTTGTAAGACACATGGCCAGTTATGATGACTTGTAAAGACACATGGTCAGTTATGATGACTTGTAAAGAGATATAGTCAGTTATGATGACTTGTAAAGTGATATGATCAGTTATGAAGACTGTAAAGAGACATGGGTCAGTTATGATGACTTGTACAGGGATACTATTCCGATAATCAGTTATGATGACTACTACAGGGGTACTATTTCAATGGTCAGTTATGAATACTTGTTAAGAGACATGGTCAGTTATGATGACACGTACAGAGATATGGTCAGTTATGATGACTAGTACATGGATACCATTCCAATTGTCAGTTATGGTAATTCGTACATGGATATAAAAAGGCAAACAGAAACATGGAGATAAATACATGGATATGGTCAAAAACAAAGGCTGAAAAAAGATGAACACAAACTACGAAAGGCTAAGAGAGACAAGGCAAACATGGACAGACAATGTCAAATGAAAAGGCTCAATTCAGATTCATATATTTTCTTCATGTAAGGCCACACAGCCCTGTACAATGGAGGGGCCAAACAAAACATTACAGAGTATGCATTTTTCAGAAATGTGATATAAATCATGTTACAGCCTTGTTGTGGCGGGGGAGCTTGTGTGTCCTTACGATCCCAGGAGCTATGCCGGCGGGGACTTCGTGGGCCCTGGCAGCTTCAAGCAAGCCGGACAGGTCGCTGGGGGAGGGGCCAGACTAAGGGGTGCATACAAACAAGTCCTGGCAGCAGGGGATGGGTGAAAAAGAGGGTAAAGAAGATACACTTTTCATATATGGCTTCTTTTTCAATGTCGTGAGCAGATGATTTCTTCGAAGGAACAATGGTCAGGATCTCAGCACTGTAAGTGCACTGCGCGGCAAGAAGGCACCCGCAAACTACTTGCTTGTACTTTTGCTAATCATTGCATATGATGAACTTACAAAATGGAAAACGTTATAGTTCTGTGTCCTCTGAGTCCCCCAGGGGGGACCTGAACTCAGTGGCTACTGGGGAGGGAGAGTCCGTGTCTGTGAAAGGTAGCTGTGATGACGGTAATGGATTACCCGACGGAGGTTATTGGAAGCGGACATGTAGAAACTCCTCAAAAATGCAAAATCACAAAAAGAAAAAAATGCAAAAAAAGGATTTGAATATAGGGACATGGAATGTACAGACTATGTTAGAATTAGGAAAGCTCTACCTACTAGTCAAAGAATTAGAAAGGAGCAAGATGAACATAACAGGGCTCTGTGAGGTTAGATGGAGTGGGCAGGGACTTTTTACTGTAGGAGAGCATACAGTTGTATATAGTGGAAATGAAAAAGGTGGCTCAAGAGGAGTAGCAATTGTGCTGGACAAAAAGCATGCTGGAGCTCTGAAAAGCTATAATCCAATTAATGACAGATTTCTCACTGTCAAAATAAATACCAAATATGCTGTTTTGAACATAGTTCAAGCTTATGCTCCAACATCCACTAGCTCAGAAGAAGAAATAGAAAATTTTTACAATGACCTCCAAACTATCAGAGACAAAATTCCCAAAAAGGAAATATGCATTGTGATGGGTGACTTCAACGCTAAAGTTGGAGAGGGGGCTGACACAGAATGTGGAATAGGACCATATGGTTTAGGAGAACGAAATGAGAGAGGTGACATGCTGGCTCTGTTTTGTCAGGCAAATGAGATGAACATCACAAATACTTTTTTCCAACAACCACTGCGCAGAAGATACACATGGATCTCTCCAGGAGACAGGTGTCGTAATCAGATTGATTATATTATCATTGACAGATCCTGGAAATCAACTGTCCTCAATGCAAAAACAAAGCCTGGAACAGACTGCGACACGGATCACATTCTTGTGACAACCAAATTAAGAATGAAAATATTGAAGAAGCCTAAAACCAAAACTACGCCAAAGTTCGACATATCAAAATTAGAAAACCCTGAGCTGGCGTTAGAATTCAGTATAGAGACAAGTAATCGTTTCTTAAAGTTACTTGAAGTATGGGATGAAAATGACTCATATCCTGATGAAATCTGGACAGACATAAAAAACACACTGACCAAAATCTCTGAAGAAAAACTAGGAAAAGAAGAAAAAAGGAAAAAAGCTAAGCCCTACATAAGTCAGGAAGTGATAGATCTGGCAGAAAAGAAAAGTCAAGCTCGAAAGCAGGGAGAGCGGGAAAAATACTCAGCACTGAAAAGGGAAATAAAAAGTAAAGTCAGAAGAGACAAAGCAAATTGGCTGGCACAAGAATGCAGTAAAATCAATGAACACAACGAAAACAGGAAGTCGAGGGAGCTCTTCAAACAAATAAAAAAAGTGAAAAAAACAAATTTCAAAGCAACAAACCAATGCATCAACAACAAGGACGGTCACACTCTGACTGAACCAGATGATGTCTTGGATAGGTGGAACGAATATGGCACATCACTTTTTGGCAAGCCTGACAGCCATGAAAATAATTTAGAGCCAAATTTGGAATTGATCCCTGGAGATACGGAACCTGAACCTCTGCTCAGCGAAGTTGAATCTGCCATTAAAGATCTAAAATGCAGAAAGTCTCCTGGTCTTGACAATATTCCTGGAGAGTTGTTGAAACACTCAGGTGATGGTGGACTCAAAGTAATGCATCACTTATGCTGCAAGATATGGAAGACTTGTCAGTGGCCTACAGACTGGAAGCTCCAGGAATTTGTCATGTTACATAAGAGTGGAAATGTCAAAGACTGCAACAATTATAGAACAATTGCACTGATCAGTCATGCCAGTAAAATACTGCTGATAATAATTTTAAACAGGTTAAAGCCAAAAGTAGAGGAAGAGCTATCCGACTGTCAGGCAGGCTATAGGAAAAACAGGGGAACAATAGATATGCTGTTTGTACTCCAGATATTGATAGAAAAGATTAGAAACACAGACCAAGAGATGTTCATCGTTTTCATTGACTACAGCAAAGCATTTGATAGCGTGATTCACCAAAGTCTTTTCCACTTCATGATCAAAATGGGTTTTCCAAGACATCTGGTTTCCCTCATAGCTTCATTATATAATGATCAAAAAGCAACAATCAGATGGAATAATCAAAACTGCAAATTTTTTAACATCACTAAAGGGGTAAGGCAAGGTTGCATCCTGTCTCCACATCTCTTCAGCATATACACTGAACATATCATGAGAGAAGCAGACATAGAAGACATGGGAGTAAATATTGGTGGTAGAAACCTGTCAAATTTACGCTACGCAGATGACACAGGATTACTGGCAGACAACATTACAGGCTCTAGGAGGATCCTGTACAGGGTAGACCGGGTTGGAAAGGCAGCTGGGCTGGACTTAAATTCAAAGAAGACAAAGGTTATGCATGTTGCAGGCAAATATAACACTAGACAGGACCAGATCATGCTAAACCAAGTCCCTCTAGAAAATGTCAAGGACTTTAGATATTTAGGTTCAGTCAAGACACACGATGGAACATGCTCAAAAGACATAAAGATGAGAATTGGAATGGCCAAGAACAGTATGGTTCAATTGAACAATATTTGGAAAGACCACAGCATAACAGCAGACCTTAAGATAAAACTCTTAAAATGTCTTGTCTGGCCAGTGATGTTATACGGCTGCGAGGCATGGACAATGAAGAAAGAGGATGAAAGACGAGTGGAAGCAGCAGAGCTGTGGTTTTACCGAAGACTGCTGAGGGTCAAATGGACGGATAGGCGCTCAAATGAAAGCATACTGAATGAGTTGGGTACTACACGCAAGCTTCTAGTACTCATACAACGGAGGAAACTGAAATATGTTGGACACGCAATCCGTAATGAGAGAACAGACTTGATGTCCACTGTCCTCCAAGGTAAAGTGGAAGGAAAGAGAAACAGAGGACGGCCACCTGCATCACTTGCTAGAAACATCACAAACATCAGTGGCAAGAAACTCCAGGAGGTGGTCAGACTTAGCCAAGATCGAGAGTGCTGGAGGCAACTTGTGAGGACATCATGTGCAGCGGCCAACACTGTTCCCGGTGACGCCGACAGGTGAGACAGGTGAGACAGCTATGTTTCTAAGCTGAAAAACTTTGTATAAATAAAGTGCCAGATTATGTCTGATATTTTCATCCATCAATGCCATCAATAAATATAATCAAAACAAACATGGCTGTTGAAATATTTCACCAAGATAAATCTTTATGAAAATCATTCAATACGTAACATTTCAAAACAAAAAGAACTCCATCCCCTTTTTTGATTCATAACAGAATATGCAAAATGAATACTGTCTACATTTTTGATCCATTACAGAATAGGCAAAATGAATACTGTCTACATCTTTAGACTGAAAAGAGTAAATGCATATTTCTAAGAAAAAAACAAATCTAGTTGATATAATAAAATTGCGTCATATAAAAAGAGAAACATCAAAACAATGACACTTTTGACAATTTACTGACCTTTCGTCAGTATCAGCAATAAGATTATCCAAACAAAGACAATTTGTGAGCATATCTTAAACATGTGCAGACTTATTAAACTCAAATGCACACACATGAGACAGAAAGATACAGATAAATAGACAGACAGATAGACAACAGAAAAAAAAATCTAACCACCGATACTCACAGGAAGAGAGATGGAGGGACAGATAAACAGCCAGACAGACATGACAAGAGAGAAAACAGAAAAAAAACAGAGAGCTAGCCAGTGAAACTCACTCTCTTCTTCGTGCAGATTTTCTCTTTTCCTCTGTAAGTTCCTTTGGATGATGGTGAAGCTTGTCCTCTATAGAGGAGTCACTATGGCGCTGATGGTCCTCCTTATCCTGCTGCTGTTACCCAGGCAACCAGACAAAAATGCTTTGCTCAAGTCATTTTCTCTCGTTTCTTTAACCCTATGACTCCCATACCTATCCACCAGCTGCAAAAACTTAACCCTTTGACTCCCTCATCTTATCCACCCGCAGGAAGCTGGTGGAAAAAGTGAGGAAGTCAAAGGGTTAAGTTTTTGCTTTGCTAGCATGGTTGATGTTGGTGGGCAGGGTGCGGGAGTCAGAAGGTTAATATTCATTGTGTGATGGAATGAGAAAATGAAAGACAGAGAGGGGAGAAGGGAGAGACAAGAGAAGGGACGGAAAGGGTAGAGAGGGGAGAGAGTGTGTATAGTGTGTAAGCATGCGAGTGACTGTGAATGTGAGTAAGAGTGACTGTGAGTGTGAGAGTGTGCGCGCACGTGCGTGCATGTGCATGTGTGCACTCGCACAGGCCTATATCTGTGTAAAAACATGTACATGCAAGCAAGTATATACCGGTAAATCTCCATGTGTTGGTGTCTGTGCACACATATTTATGCATAAGCATTACAAGCGTGTGTGCTTATGTATTTACATTACTAGTACACAAAGACACATGTGTGACTGTGCATAGTTTATGTGTGTGCATGAATGTATGCCTGTGTGCAAGTGTAAATCAATCTGTATGTCAAGTGTCTGTGCAAATCTGTGGTCTGTATGCATACAAGCACACATGTACATTAGAGGAAGTATGCCTCAGCACATTTCTCTCAAGTTTTTGCTTGGTGTGAAAAGGAAATATTCAGTGAACAAACATATGAGTGACTGCAGGTGACCAAAAAACCCTGGTATGAAAAGGAAATGTGATGTTTTCTTTTCAGTTTCTTATTTTAACTGCGCTTACTCATATTTTTTTCTGAATTTTTTGCTTGTTTGTTTCTTCTTATTCTTCTGTGTTCAAGTGATATTATTTCAATTGTATATATGCATGATATTCTGATTATCTGGCCAATAGCATGCAAGCATTACACTACTATACAATTTGTTTACCACCCTCTCCTTTCACAAACAGTTCTAAGTCAAACTCACTTCTGGTGTGGAAACACCCAGCTTCCCTTCCAGCTGCATGCGGTATTTCTCCATGCGGGAGGAGAAGTCTTTGTAGCGCTTGTCCACCGCGCCGCACCAGCCAAGGATGCTGCTGGCATGCAGGTTACCCTTAGCAACAAAGTCGTCTGCCAGCTGAAGCAGCAGTTTGACATTCTCACGGGTCTCCTGGTGACATGATTTGGTATTATATATACGTAACTGTTGCATGAAACTGGTATGGTTTTGTACTTCAATTACACATTACGCTTAGTTGATTATCAGATTTGCGCTAAAAATATTGTATTTATATATTAAAACAAATGGCATAAAACACACAGACTGTTGTTGTGGCAGAAATAAAGAGTTCCCCTACATTAACCCTTTGATTCTCGCACCCATGTCCACCAGCATCTGGCATTGTCAACTATGCTAGCAAAGCAAAACTTTAACCCTTTGACTCGTTCACCCTATCCACCAGCTTCTTGAAGGAAGCTGGTGGACAGGGTGAGAGACTCAAAAGGTTAAGTTTTTGCATTTGGTGGATAGGGTGCGAGAGCCAAAGGGTTAAGAAACCAATCAACATAAAAACGCCTTCCACTAGATTAAGATACCAGCCAACATAAAATCACCTCTGTCCCAACTTGATTTTTTTTTCTTTTCAATGGAAAACAAGGTAGAGCAAAATAAACCATGTGGCACTGTGACCTGCTGGTGCCATAGAACATTCAGTCTGACTGGTACAGTATATGAAGCTAAACATATGTAGATACGACATTTTTCCCTTTTCTGTCTTTTCCCCCACACCTATAAATGATTACCAGTTTTATTCGCCTACAATTACTCAACACACCTAAACCTGATGCAAAATTATCATGTTCTAAAATGTTCTCATTTAAGCTCATACAACAGACCACCAGTGTACATCAAAGTTTTGAAAAGCTTTTCAATGGAGTTTGTTGGAGAGAAGACTTCACTATACGAAAATGTGGATACGCTTTAAAAAAAAATCACAGTCCCTTACCTTGGCACGATTCCTGAACTCATAATGTTCTTTGAGCAATGCCTCAGTCTCCGTGTTGCTGGAGCCCAGGTGTGTGTGTGATGCCAGGTAGGCCTCACCATACTCCTCAATCCACTCTAATGCCTGAAAATGATATACACATAGTTTATCCAATCTTGCTGTCTTACACAAAGGAAATATTGGACTAGCCTTCTTATGAATTTGTTCAAAGAGTATGGAACTAGCCTTCTTATGAATTTATTCAAAAGAGTACAGGACTAGCCTTTTTAGAATTTGTTCAATAGAGTATGGAACTAGCCATCTTATGAATTTGTTCAAAAGAGTATAGGACTAGCCTTCTTACGAATTTGTTCAAAAAAGATACTTTTTTGGCACTCAAAGGATGCTTAATTTATGCTTAATTATGTGCAGACCTAAATCTGCTTACAATGATCTGGAAAAACCTGCGCGCCCGCACGCTGCACACACACACGTGAACACACACACACACATATACACACCTAACAATAACCAAAGCAGCAAACAAACACAACCAACCAACTAAACAATCAAACAATATAACCTCTATGCATGGACAAGCTGTATTCAGGTATCTGAAAGGGGAAGGAAGCAGGAATTGGCTCCAGAGTGGACCAAATTTCTTGCTCTATTTTTGTTTTTAGCATTCTGATTTTCATCAGTTGTGGGCATGTGCGCTGCATTTACCCACATCGTGCCAGCAGTATGTTGCTGGACAGTCTGCGTACTCTGTCATTGGTGGGTGTGCATGCTGGGTATTTTTATGTTCCCATAGGTCACACCAGACAGGAGCTTTAACGGGCATATCGGAAATTCTGCTTGCGTGAACACATAAATGGAAGCCTGATGTCTTACCCAATAGACTATCATGCCTCTTCTTTTAATAATGTCTCCAAAGTCCACATGGTACGTAGAGTTGGGTGAAGCTATTTTCTCAAATTAAGAAGACAAACGAAATTCTACTTGTGTGAACACAAATGGACATCTGATGTCTTAGCCATTAGACTATTGCACCCCTTGTTCTAATAATGTTTCCAAAGTCTACATGGTACGTAGGTTTGGGCGAAGTTGTTTTCTCAAACTAACAGGACAACCGCCATATCTCACTGCCTTTACAGGCAAAGACAAAAGATATCAGAGAACATTGTACAAGAATTCAGAAATTGTGAGCATTCCTTTTTACAAATTCTTTTGGCTGGATAATCTTATATGATTTTGAATATCTTTTAACTGATCAGTCTTAGGAATTAATAGGTTATGAGTATTCATTTTACTGTGAAATATGTTACACAGAAAAAAAACAAAAACAGATGAATCTCAGAGAGGCTGACTCACAGACAGATCAACATGTAAAAGAAACAGAGTAAGAGAGAGACACCAAGGCAGACCTAGACAGATAGAAAGAATCTAAGACAGACAATAGACAGACAGACAGACAAGGCTGATGAAGAGTGTTACCTGCTTGGCACTCTGTTCAAACAGGACATACTGGTGGCACTGCTCCAGTTTCCTCTTCTTCACTGTCCAGTATTCAATGACTAGATTCTCTTGCTGTAGCAACTGATCCAATGTGGCTGTCAACAGCACAGAAAATAAATGAAATGACATAAAATGGATAAATACCCAATATACACACAAACAAAAATAAATAAGGACATAAATAAAAGGTAGGTGGCGTACACATTTTCCTATCACCAGAGCAACTGTTAGGGAGCAAGGTACTTAAGACCTCAACTTCTCTCAAGGCCAGCATTTCACAGGTATGCTGATCTCATCTGCTGCTTTACCATTCCCATCTTCAAAGAGGGACAGCCATGTATTTGCAACCTGACAGACACGTGT
This sequence comes from Monoplex corrugatus, assembly GCA_030674185.1. Taxonomy (NCBI): domain Eukaryota; kingdom Metazoa; phylum Mollusca; class Gastropoda; order Littorinimorpha; family Ranellidae; genus Monoplex; species Monoplex corrugatus. The sequence continues at coordinate 127,952,554 of CM060306.1, read as the reverse complement.
TACACTATATTTTCCAGCTGGAGTTCAAATCTGGCCATTCATGTATTTGGTAACACATTCACTGTGGCTTGTTTCAGTTTCAAATTCTCAAAACAGTGTCTCAGCGCTTGGTATGAATTCTGTATGCACTGATGCCATAAGATGGAGAAGATAAAAAATGATAATGACATAAGCCACATGCCTGCGCCTATACCCTCCGCGATGGCTAAGATCTGAGGGTCTACCTTACATATGGGGTCTATGTCTACATGATCCATGAAAACAACCTTGGCTATATTGCAGTGAAATTCATCTCTCCATATGCACTGTCCCATGAAGACAACTTTGGCTACATTGCAGTGAAATTTCTCTCTCGAATACAATGTCCCTTAAGACATCTCGGCTACATGCAGTGAATTCTCTCTCCGAATGCATATCCCACGAAAACAACTTTGGCTATATTGCAGTGAAATGTCTCTTTCCACATGCAATATCCCATAAATACAACATTGGCTATATTTCAGAGAAATTTATCTCTCCATATGATATGTCCCATGAAGTCCAACCAAAACTGAAAACAGAAAACAAAACAAAACCCCAGAATGATCTCGACTCATCCAAAAACTGCTCTCGGATAGCCAGAAGAACAGCATACAAGCCTCCCATATGTCAACATGATCCTGAGCCCCAACTCAAGAACACAGAACCCACTTCATCTAACAAAGTGCCACCACCACCACCTTTACCCATGACCCAAGGATGCACATAATCAACACCAAAACAATCACACTTAACCTCAGGAGAATGTTCTAACTGTTATGCCATCCCGTCCCAATAATGACCTCATGCTTTTACTTCACATAAAATCCAACATATTTAACACAACAAGCTTGGTGGACCTCAATAACTCAGCTGGTTGAGCGTCGAACTCACATGCTAATGGTTGTGGGTTCGAATCCTCACTGTCCCATCTTAACATCATTGTTGTTCTGGTGGTGTCGGTATAGCATTAGATAAGTCCCCCTCCTCCCACTTCCCTGGGATGGTTATCCCCGTCGACCATATCACCTGAGATGGGTGCTGACATAAAAACTACACCAAACCAAACCAAACCAAACCAAACAATAGTCTTACCTTTGACATGCCCCTCTGGACTGCGGAATTTCAGCTGCATGCCCAAGAAGTGCAGGTTTCTGTTTACATACTTCAGGAATGTCTCTGCTGTACGTCGAGCAAGGGTACATGCCTGTACATAAAGGTCAGTATCATTACAAAAAAAACATGCCACTGTTGACCTTGATATCTTTTCCTTTTCAAAGGAAGAATGAAAATATACACACATACCACATTTTCTCTGATTTAACCTACTGTACGAAGTTTTTCTTGGTCACTCAAATATTCATGGGGAAGGGTGTGTATGTACTAGTGTGTGCAACATATACCAACAACAACAACATATATTCACAGTAAATTCAACAAAACCATTCAGGTGAATTTTACTTTCACACGTTCCTACACAGGTGTTTTCCCCCTTGCACTGAACGATTTTTTCCTTGAAATCAAATACAATTTTACAAAATACAAACCAAAGATCTGCATTCATACGATGAGTTTACATTAAACATTCGTAATCAGGGTTTTCTAGACTCTGAAAGTGCACAAGCCGCGGAAGACTTACATCTCTTCTCATTTTGCTAAGACAGAGGGGACTGATAGAAAAAAAGCCCTCACCCTGAGGAAGGCCTCTTTTTGTTCATTGTGCTTGTTGTTCAGTTGGACCAGGAAGGCAGCACGGTTGGCACCCACAGACTTGTCAGAGCTGCACCAGTCTTCATCTCTCTTGTAGTCACGATCCAGTGCTTCCAGAACTGACCACACCTGCAAAATCATCCATACATTTTATGGTGCTATTGTGGATTGTGATGCTCTAAATCTATCCGTTGTGGATTTTTGTTCTCTGCTTATTGAAACAGCTGGGATTGACTGCTAAAAACTGTGTTGTCTGAATACACTATTGATATCAACCACTGAGCAGTAAGTCAGCTGTAATCAGTTTTGATTTTATGTATCCCAGAATGCATTTTTTACAATAACCATGATGTCACAAAGCCAGTTTCCAATTTCACTTCGGTTTTTATTGTGTGAAGTTGGCAACATGTCTTTGTTGCTGTGAGTTTTCAAAGCTACGCTTTTTCCCCACCAAAAGATGGCATCAAAATCAGCTGAAAACAAAGCCTTACTGTCCATTTTCTGAAATAATGATGATTTAAAAAATGATAAACTGTGAGGTTCCCACAGCATTTATTAGAAGATATAGATGAGTCAGAAATCTATCGTGATCTAGTTACGAACAACCATCTGCTAGCAAAATCAGAAGTCGAAAATAAATGACCGATCATTTGATTTTGACACCTGTGGATTCAGTCAAAGAAAACGGAAAATATGAAAGATCAAAAATACTGTTAGAGACGCATAGAGTATTCACTGAAATGACAGTCTAAACCAGTAGTCGGATCTGTTTTGAAATCAACTTACATACATTTTTTTAGTTTCATTTTCTTGCACAAGTGTTGCCTTTGCAGACTTTACAATCTTACAATAAAGTGTTACAAAAGAGAATATCAATCAGTTAAACATACAAAAAATGATTTCATATTGCTGCTGACGAAGTCAGGGATACGTCTGAACTTGGGAAATGGTTGTCTGTCCCTTAGAGCAGTAAATTTCTGTGAGTTCCATGAATACAATATGAGCGTCTAAATCGCAACAGATGCTCAAAAATGGAGTTACATCAAAATCCTTTGCACCCAACAACTTCACCAACTACACTCTAATGACCTCAAGTGCAAGTATTTTGATAACCTGCTGTCTTGGTATTTATATCCACCAGCTTCTCGTGGGAAGCTGGTGGACAGGGTGAGGGATTTAAACCAGTTGGACAACAACACCAACAACTAAACAACCAAACAACCAAGCAAGCAAGCCAGCAACAATTAAACCCTTTCCTGCTACAGTATATACAATCTTGGTGTTGCTGTGTGCCAGTGCAGCTGATCTTTCCACTACTCACTTAATAAGTTTAATGAGATATCTCTAAGATTTCATGCCTTTGTATTTCTTGTACCCTTGGCAATGAAGTGATATAATAACCTGCTTTTGATGGGCGATCCATGCTGCTCAGTGTCACTTTCAGTTTCACTTTTGCCAGGTTCAAAATGTCCGACAACAGAGAGTTATGTTGGTTGTTGTCCATTTCCTATTCATCAGAATCCCTGTCACTGGTCCCCCAAGACTTCATCACCACCATTTTAACCATTCAAAACTTCTTTTCAAACATGCACAATACTGTACCACTTGAAAACAGGACTATGTACTGAAATCCAATACCGGTCTGCCATTTTGAATATGATTCTTGCGTTGCCACCATTGTCCGAAACTGTACAAGTACTAGCAGTAATGCATGGAATGATGAAAGGAACATAACTGTGCTGTGACATCCCTACGACAGTCTGCATCAGTTGACAGTATTTTCTCCCCAATAGTTTTCCAAACTTGCTAACGGAAATATCCCATAATATACACAGTCACAGACATATGACAACGAAACAACTCCATGATCAACATGAGGTAAACAGCCAAGAGGGTAATTAACCAACAAATCAACCAAGTAACCAACCAAGTAACCAACCAACCAACCAACCAAGGAAACCAACAGCAACACCATCAAAACACAACAACAACAACAAAAATGACACCAACCTGTTCTGCTGTTTTGTACCAGTTGGTGGATGCCATGACCAGTTTTTGGCGTTCTTCAGCATGATACATCAGTTGTTGCCATGCCAACGTGACATTCTCGGCAATGGCACGCACCAGCTCTGAGTTGTAGTGCTGACTCTGCAGCATGGACTCTGCTCTCTGTGTCACCTGAACCACACTGTAGTGAGTTTTCTGAAACAACACACACACAACACATTCTGATACACATACACTGTATATGCTGATGTGTATGAGAGAGAGAGAGAGGGAGGGAGGGAGAGGGGGGAAGAAAGAGAGAGAGAATTTTGAGTGTGTGTGTGTGTGTGTGTGTGTGTGTGTGTGTGTGCGTGGTGGTGCGTGGTGTTGTGTGCGCGTGCGTGCGTGCGTGGTGCATGTGCATACGCGTGTGTGCGTACACGCATGCATGTGTTTTTGTATGTGTGCATTTGTGTGCATGTATGTGTGTGTGCATGTGTGTGTGTCTGTGTGTGTGTGTGCACGTGAGTATGGTATGAGTGTGTATGTGTGTATGGCATGAGTGTGTCTGTATGTATATGATATGTGTATGAGTATGTATGCATGTGTGTTCGCATATGTATCGGTGTATGTGTGTGTCTGTGTGAATAGATATGTCTTTATGAGTGTGTGTGTGTGTGTGTGTACATTTATGTATCGTGCAGTGCATGCATGCAAATGCGTGTGTGGTAATGATGCATCAATATACTCCACAGGTTTTATGTGCTCGTCTGCACATGCAAATCTTCATAATATAAAAACTGTAAGTCTCAGACGCAGCAGGAGGTACCAACCTCAATGGCGATCATGAACTGTTCATGTTCCTTTTTCAGCTGTTCAGCTTCCACCAGGTTGTTGGGACACATGAAGCTGGCCGTCAACATGGACTCCCCGTTACGCACCCAGCAGATCACCTGATGGTAAAGATAAGGAGAGAAAAAAATGTTCAGATTTTCCCACAGGGGTTCAGACAAGAGGCATCTGCTGTAGTAGAATGAAAGCATGTTTGAACATAGGTGTGTTTGTACAATGTTGTCAAGTATCTGTCCACACACACTCACACTCTTCCTCTATGCGTGAACGCGCGCAGATGCACCACACACACACACACACACACACACACACGAGCGTGCACGCACACACAACCACACACACACACACGTGCGTGCCACGCACACACACACACACACACACACAACACACACACAGCGCACCACACACACACACACACTCGCTCTGTCTCTCTTCCTCTGTGCGTGAACACAACACCACACACACACACACACACACACACACACACACACACACACACACACACACACACACACACACACACACCACACACACACACACACACACCATCACACACACACACACACACACACACACACACACACACACACACACACACACATACACACCACACACACACTCACACACACACCACTCACTCTCACTAACACACACACACACACACACACACACACACACACACACACACACACACACACACACAAACACACACAACACACACACCTCTCTCTCCCTCTCCTCCTTTCTCTCTCTGCAACTCACATACAGACATAGCCATACACATTACAGCAGAATGTGAAAAAAACACACATACAATCACAAACGCATAAATTATGCGTGTGTACGCATACACATGCCCAACACACAAAGGAACAAGTTTATATCTATGATGAGTAGAACACCATTAATATTTTCAACTATCAAAATCTTTGATACCAGTGCAAAGCCAGCAAGTAAACAGAATTATCTCCTGTTCCCTTTATTCTGTACTGTCTTTTGATAGGTAAATGCAAATAATACAACCGGTACAGAGGATGAAGCAGTTAAAACAAAAGAGATCACAAGAAAAAAACAATGGCCGACAAGAAAAGAACTAAGACTGTACCTTGCTTCCTTCTCAAAGTCAATGTAGCCTCATGCTCACCTGTCTGCTTCGATCACAGATCACAAGAAAAAAATAATGGCCGACAAGAAAAGAACTAAGACTGTACCTTGCTTCCTTCTCAAAGTCAATGTAGCCTCATGCTCACCTGTCTGGCTTCGATCACAGATCACAAGAAAAAAACAATGGCTGACAAGAAAAGAACTAAGACTGTACCTTGCTTCCTTCTCAAAGTCAATGTAGTCTCACGCTCATGGTCTGGCTTCGATATCACATCACAAGAAAAAACAACGGCTGACAAGAAAAGAACTAAGAATGTACCTTGCTTCCTTCTCAAAGTCAATGTGGTCTCACGCTCACCTGTCTGGCTTCGATCACAGATCACAAGAAAAAAACAATGGCCGACAAGAAAAGAACCAAGAATGTACCTTGCTTCCTTCTCAAAGTCAATGTGGTCTCACGCTCACTGTCTGGCTTCGATCTCACATCACAAGGAAAAAAACAATGGCCGACAAGAAAAGAACTAAGAATGTACCTTGCTTCTTTCTCAAAGTCAATGTGGTCTCACGCTCACCTGTCTGGCTTCGATCTCACATCACAAGAAGAAAACAACAGCTGAAAGAACAGAACTAAGAATGTACCTTATCCAAAACAAGTGTGACTGCCTGCATTCAAGCAAACAGGAACCAGAGAAAAACATGAAAAAAAGAATAAGAACGCGCATTTAATACAAGACAAGACAGGCGCAAATTTTCAGCCAAGTGGCATAACAAACGCCAGTTGGCCAAAAATCTGAGCCTGTCTTGTCTTGTGCCAAAGGCCAGTTGTCCAAAAATTTGTGCCTGTCTCGTCCTGTGACAAAGGCCAGTTGGCCGAAAATTTGCACCTGTCTTGTATTAAATATGCGTTCTCATTCTTTTTTCCTGTTTTTTCTGGCTCCTTAAGAATGTACCTTGCTTCCTTCTCAGTCACTGCTGTCTCACACTCACCTGTCTGGCTTCGATCTCAAAGTTCCTGAGCTGTACACACTGTTCCAGTCGCACTCTCTTCTGCTCGGCCATGGTTTCCAGGTCCCCCTCCCGCTCATGCAGGTATTCCAGCAAGGCCTGAATACGACTCCCCGCATCATACTCTGCATCTGACATCAACTGCGCACAGATACATGAGGGCGGTGATAGTTAGCTGAATGAAATATTTCCCCCTGTCAAAAAGTGATGGAGTACTGTGCACTGATGGTAAACACCACTGAGCCATACCCATACCTACACCACAAAAAGAAGTACACATGACTGGTTTACCTCAATTTATGGCTTGTGAAAATTTCTGCATACCTGTTATTGTTGCTTAACCCTTTCACTCCTCCACCCTATCCACCAACTGCAAAAACTTAACCTTCTGACTCACTCACTCCATCCACCAGCATCCTGCAGGGTGGTGGTGGATAGGATGAGGGAGTCAAAGGGTTAAGTTTTTGCTTTGCTAGCAAGGTTGACCATGCAGGGGGACAGGGAGCAGGAGTCAAAGGGTTAAAGCCCAGCTGACTGCATAGAGCCATATCAGGGCTATAACTGTTTCAACATATACACAATACTTCTTTGACATTGTTATTTCTGTCCAAGCCCAGCTGTCCTCACAGAACCCATCAGGTTATAAACATTTCAAGACATACACAATACTTCTTTGACATTGTTATTTCTGTCCAAAGCCCAGCTGTCCTCACAGAACCCATCAGGGTTATAAACATTTCAAGACATACACATACTTCTTTGACATTGTTATTTCTGTCCAAAGCCCAGCTGTCCTCACAGAACCCATCAGGTTATAAACATTTCAAGACATACACAATACTTCTTTGACATTGTTATTTCTGTCCAAAGCCCAGCTGTCCTCACAGAACCCCATCAGGGTTATAAACATTTCAAGACATACACAATACTTCTTTGACATTGTTATTCTGTCCAAGCCCAGCTGTCTCACAGAACCCATCAGGTTATAAACATTTCAGACATACACAATACTTCAACAGAAAATTTTAAAAAATTAAGTACACACATCAATGCATTTGAACACATAATCTAAGGAGACGCTCCTGGCGCTGACCACTCTGTCCGATTTGTCACACAGGGGATTTAAAAAACATACATGAATACATGTGGTGGCCATCAACATGGTCTTCTCGGCACTGATATTCCACATCATATCTTGTCGATGTTACATCTTGTCTTTCAATAACAACTTTAGTGAATTCTTGTTCACTGACTGCCAAGCCATCAACACCATCTGCGATGCAAAAATTAGTAATGGTTCTTCCTCCATTGCTGGCTGTGCTGACATGATTTTCAAGTATGTCACTTTTTTTTGTCTTTTTTTTTTTTTTGTCAGCCATGATGCATTCCAGGAATATGTTGAAATGGGAGACAGATATTACCTACATGCCAAAAAGAACGGCGGCCAAATGGTTCAGATGTCCACCCGCCAATAACTAAACTCAAAGTTCTAGGGCTCACTTCCTGCTGAGTATTCAACTTTCTCCTCAGTTTGACCAGAAACGCGAACTGAATGTTTAGTCCTTCGGAAAGGGATGAAAAACGAGTCAGACCCATGTACGTACTAGCCTGCACATGCTAAAGATCCCACAGTAGCTGGAAATCATGAAGAGCAAGGGATTCGCCCGGCTGCCCTGGTAGGTAGGGGTAGAAAGAAACTCTAGGGAGAGCTAGACAACAGAAGGTCTTCAGAGAAGTAACCCCCTTTAGACAAGTGTTTCGGCCCTGAATTCCTTACACTCTCGGGGGGCCGGGCCACATCCAGGTCATGACTCCTGGATGCCCTTCTGCTGTTGTCTATTTTTTTTTTTTTTTTTTTTCCCAAAAAAAAAAAAAAAAAAAAAAATATTGGTGAGATAGGTTCATTTCCCAGATCCCCCTCCCCACTCGAAGGCCAATTAGTTTTTGCCTTTCTAAAGTCTTGGTATAAACGTAAAAAAAAAAATCTTTTTTTAAATATGGGTAGCATTGCACTGCGGTGACAAGCTCTCAATGGAGAAAGCAGTCCAAGTTTCACATCATAAACCCATTGTGAAAAAAAGAAATGAATATGAATATGAATATGAACATGAACATGAATATATGAACATGAATATAAATATACTGTGCTGTTCTGAGTCAAACACATCATACAATCTATGGAGAGGTTGACCTGTGCAATGAGCAGCAGAAACAGTCAACTGTGTCGATTACCTGTTGACACCCCGGTCTGTGGGATGCATGATTAATCATCTCACGTCATCACTTGCATTTCAAGGTCGGCCAAGGTGTATATTGCCTGTCATCATTATTCTCCTCCTCCTTCTCTTTACCATAATTTTCATTAGTTGTATATTGCTTGTCATCAGTATCCATCATAATTTTTGTTAGCTGTATACTGCTTGTCATCATTATCCTCCTCCTCCTTCTCTTTTCACAATTATCATTATTTGTATATTGCTTATCGTCATTATCATCATCCTCCTATTATAATTATCTTTAGTTGTATATTGCTTGTCATCATTATCCTCCTCCTCCTTCTCTTTATCACAATTATCATTATTTGTATATTGCTTATCGTCATTATCCTCCTCCTATTATAATTATCTTTAGTTGTATATTGCTTGTCATCATTATCATCATCATCCTTATCATAATTATCTTTAGTTGTATATTGCTTATCGTCATTATCCTCCTCCTCCTTCTCTTTATCACAATTATCATTATTTGTATATTGCTTATCGTCATTATCCTCCTCCTCCTATTATAATTATCTTTAGTTGTATATTGCTTGTCATCATTATCATCATCATCCTTATCATAATTATCTTTAGTTGTATATTGCTTATCGTCATTATCCTCCTCCTCCTTCTCTTTATCACAATTATCATTATTTGTATATTGCTTATCGTCATTATCCTCCTCCTCCTATTATAATTATCTTTAGTTGTATATTGCTTATCGTCATTATCCTCCTCCTCCTTCTCTTTATCACAATTATCTTTAGTTGCATATTGCTTATCGTCATTATCCTCCTCCTCCTATTATAATTATCTTTAGTTGTATATTGCTTGTCATCATTATCCTCCTCCTCCTTCTCTTTATCACAATTATCTTTAGTTGCATATTGCTTATCGTCATTATCCTCCTCCTCCTATTATAATTATCTTTAGTTGTATATTGCTTGTCATCATTATCATCATCATCCTTATCATAATTATCTTTAGTTGCATATTGCTTATCATCATTATCCTCCTCCTCCTATTATAATTATCTTTAGTTGTATATTGCTTGTCATCATTATCCTCCTCCTCCTTCTCTTTATCACAATTATCATTATTTGTATATTGCTTATCGTCATTATCCTCCTCCTCCTATTATAATTATCTTTAGTTGTATATTGCTTGTCATCATTATCATCATCATCCTTCTCTTTATCACAATTATCTTTAGTTGCATATTGCTTATCGTCATTATCCTCCTCCTCCTATTATAATTATCTTTAGTTGTATATTGCTTGTCCATCATTAATTCATCATCATCCTTTCATATTATCTTTAGTTGTATATTGCTTATCATCATTATCCTCCTCCTCCTATATCATTAATTATTCTTTATAATTTAGTTATATTGCTTGTCATCATTATCATCATCATCCTTATCATAATTATCTTTAGTTGTATATTGCTTATCGTCATTATCCTCCTCCTCCTATTATAATTATCTTTAGTTGTATATTGCTTGTCATCATTATCATCATCATCCTTATCATAATTATCTTTAGTTGTATATTGCTTATCTCATTATCCTCCTCCTCCTATTATAATTATCTTTAGTTGTATATTGCTTGTCATCATTATCATCATCATCCTTATCATAATTATCTTTAGTTGTATATTGCTTATGTCATTATCCTCCTCCTCCTATTATAATTATCTTTAGTTGTATATTGCTTGTCATCATTATCATCATCATCCTTATCATAATTATCTTTAGTTGTATATTGCTTATCATCATTATCCTCCTCCTCCTATTATAATTATCTTTAGTTGTATATTGCTTGTCATCATTATCATCATCATCCTTATCATAATTATCTTTAGTTGCATATTGCTTATCATCATTATCCTCCTCCTCCTCCTATTATAATTATCTTTAGTTGTATATTGCTTGTCATCATTATCATCATCATCCTTATCATAATTATCTTTAGTTGCATATTGCTTATCGTCATTATCCTCCTCCTCCTATTATAATTATCTTTAGTTGTATATTGCTTCTCATCATTATCATCATCATCCTTATCATAATTATCTTTAGTTGCATATTGCTTATCATCATTATCCTCCTCCTCCTCTATCTCTTTATCATAATATTCATTAGTTGTACATTGCTTATCATCATTATCCTCCTCCTCCTTTTTAGCATAATTATCATTAGTTGTATATTACTTATCATCATTATCCTCTTTATCATAATTATCATTAGTTGCATATTGCTTCTCATCATTATCATCACCATCCTTCTTGATTATCATAATTTATCATTAGTTGTATATTGCTTGTCATCATTATCATCCTCCACCTTCTCTTTATCATAATTATCATTAGTTCTATATTATTAGTTGTAAATTATCATTAGTTGTATATTGCTTGTCATCATTATCATCCTCCACCTTCTCTTTATCATAATTATCATTATTTGTATATTGCTTGTCATCGTTATCATCCTCCTTTTCATCATAATTATCATTAGTTGTATATTGCTTGTCATCATTATCATCCTCCACCTTCTCTTTACCATAATTATCATTAGTTGTATATTGCTTGTCATCGTTATCATCCTCCTTTTCATCATAATTATCATTAGTTGTATATTGCTTGTCATCATTATCATCCTCCACCTTTCTCTTACCATATTTATCATTAGTTGTATATTGCTTTTCATCATTATCATCCTCCTCCTCTTTATCATCATCATCATTAGCTGCATATCACTTGTCATCATTATCATCACAATCATCCTCTCTATCATAACTATCATTATCATCATTCAGCCACAATCATGCTACTCATTAGGATTTAGAAAAGTTGTTTGTTTCATTTTTTGTTTTGGCTGTTTGTCGGTTTACTTGCTTGCTTTTTTGATTGTTTGTTTTCTTTGTTTCTTCGTTTTAAGCTTCTCCAATCAAATGGCCTCGGTGGTGTTACTGGGTAGTATAAACGGATTTTTCCTAGTGCACGACACCGTCTTGAGGAAAGTACAACAGCCTTGTAAGTCTTGAGTCATTTTCTCATGGATGACGGAAGAGATGAAGACAGTTCATTCCTACTTTAAAAAACAACAACATTCTCTTGCAACAAACTGTTTACAACAACAACAAGACCACTCAATAACTGGAGAAATAACAAACGCAGAACTAGAAAAAAAAAAAGACCGACTCACTTGCACTTTTCGCCAGATACGCTTTCCGTGGCAAAGCATGGCTAGACCTTGAGTGCTCAGCCACAACTGTGAGCTACCTCAAATGAAAGGATGATCAAAGAAGACCAGGAACAGTTCTGTCCCTTAGGCAGTCAGTAACCTGCTCTGTTAACCCTTTGACTCCCGCACCCTATCCACCAACTGCAAAAACTTAACCCTTTGACTACCTCACCCTATCCACCAGCTTCATTTTAACCCTTTGACTCCCTCACCCTATCCACCAGCTTCCTGGTCAAGTTTTTGCTTTGCTAGCATGGTTGACAATGCAGGATGCCGGCGGACAGGGTGTGGGAGTCAAAGGGTTACGCTTAGCCCTTTCATCCCCCTCCCCCCCCCCCCCCCCCCACTATTTTATCCACCAACTTCCTCCAGTGAGCTGGTCGGTGGCGCGAGGGAGTGAAAGGGTTAGGCTGCCCTGCTTCACTACAGGCTGCACCAGTGGACAGCGGACTGCCATGTCAGTCTGTAGGCTCCTCTGTCAGGCTGTAGCCTGCTACGTCATAGGCTATAGGCTACCTGGTCAGGTTGTAGGCTCGAGACGCGACATACCAAGTGTCTAGGAAGAGAGCCGTCGATGTTGTCCACAAACATCGCACACACACACGAGAAACCGCACTGGGCTGGACGTTTGCGTTCCATCACCTTAAACCAGAAGCGGCTCCACAAATACCGTTTTCTTTTAAAGCAAGGCAGTTGATCCATGATAAGAATGCCCCCCCCCCCCCCCCTTTTTCACCAGCACGGGTTTGAAAATAAGTCGAGCCTATTTGCATCTATGCTCTTGTTGTTCATGTTCATAATCTGGAAGAAAAGACCTTTCTGCGTCAAGGTGAAAGAGAAAAACCATACCCATTTATGAAAGAAGAGAACTTTCTGTACTAAGGTGAAAATGAAAAGCCATGCCCAAATAAACTTATGGTATACAGACATAATTCTTTTTTACGTCTAAACATGCAAATCCACAGTAAGTTTTCAGTTTTTCTGTCTAATCAGACTAATTTATATAAAACAAATAAATTAGAGAAATAAAATAAAATATCACTGATAAATAAATGACTAAATACAAAGATAAATATAAAGGAAAAAGAAAACAGGAAAAGAAGGAGAAGGACCAGTTTCAGTCATTTCAAATATTCACAGTTTCTTTACCCTATAAGAGAAGTTCAAACTGATAAAAATCCACCTAGAAACAAGCACAAGAAATCTGCGCTAACACTTTTTGATTACAGGCAAACAGGCTATACAAGCACAGCCTAAAAGACCCCACACCCAAGACAGCAAACAACCTGAACTTGTCAACAGAGAGAGAGAGAGAGAGAGAGAGAGACAGAGGAGAGGGGGAGAAGGAGAGAGAGAGAGAGAGAGAGAGGCAGACAGACAGACAGACAGAAAGACAGGCAGGCAGACAGACAGACAGGGTGAAAAACTGCGACAAGAAGAAAGAGAAAACCCCTATGATGGGGGAGACGGCCTTGAGGTCAGCGGTGGTCCGGCCCTGACCGGGGACAACAAACTGTCCAGACTCTGTCCTTATAATAATAAATAATTACAATATTTATATAGCGCAAAATCTTGATAAAATCAAATCTAAGCGCTGAAGCAGACACACACGCAGGCACGCACGCTCGCACACACACGCACGCACACATACAGACACACACACACCACAAACACCACACACAAAACACATGGCTATAAATGGAAGAAAGATAAAAGCAATAAAAGCAAGAAAAGCAATGGAAAATTTATGAGAGCTAGCAAACAATTATATATTAAACCATGGATCCCTCCGAGCGGAACAGCTGCAGAGGGGAGGGTTGAGTGAGGTAGGGATTTATGCAGGAGAGAAAAGGTGAGTTTGAGAGCGGACTGAAGGAGACAAAGTAGGTTGCTGCGGATGAGAGAGGAAGTTTGTTCCAGGGATGTGGCCAGAAACAAGAAGGCTCTTTGGACCCTTTCCCTCCTTCATCTAAATTCTGATCCACCAGCTTCCCACAGAAAGGTGGCAGACAGGTGAAGGAGTGAAGGATTGAATAATGGGAAGTTGAATTAAAATGAAGGATCACCTCAATGTGGTCAACTAGGCTATGTTTCAACCCCACTCTCTTGGGTTTGATTCTGTGTCATACAATTTGTCATTCAAAATACATTTTAAATTGTGTTAGTTCCTGGTCTTTTGAATAAAGTCTGTCTCTTGTTGTTGTTGTTGTTGTTTTGTTACACATTTTTGTTGCTGTTGTTGTTTTACATTTTTTGCTCTTCAGGATGAATCTGTGTCACACAATTTGTCTCACAAAACAGTTTTAATCCTGCTACTTCTGAGTCTTCTGAGTAAGGTCAGAAGGTTTTGTTTATTTTTTCATTATTATTAGCTTTAGGTGTTTTTTAACATTATGTTATGCTCTTCAGATTTGATTTAATATCACACAATTCATCAAATAAAATCCAGTTTAAATCATCTACTTTTGAGTCCTCTTGAATGATGTTAGCTGTGGTTTTTTGTGTGTTTTTTTTCACATTATGGTTTATGGTCCAACCGTCTGATCACAGCTGTATGGGTTCACATGTATCTGATGACTCTGTCATGAAACTTCTGTGAAGCGTTCAGGGCTCTTGTGAGATGAGAAGCCGCACAACCAGTCATTATCATTATTATTATTGGTGTTATTATTATCATTATCAATTATTATTATCATATTCATTATTACTATGTGATTTCATGTTTGCTTTATGAGCCCATTTATCATATCATCATCATCATCAGGTGCCTTGCCGCATAGCGTTGGTGATTATGGACTTCCATCTGTCTCTATCTCTTGCTGCCTCAAGCATCTCTTTCACCCTCCTTGTCTTCAGCCACTCTGCAAATCCGTCTAGTATCTTCTCCCTGGGTCTACCTGGTGTTCTCCTTCCCTTCAGCTTTACTGTTGTGACCAGGTGTTCCAATTCCCCTTTCCTCATAAAATGGCCTATAAATGTTGCCTGCCTTTTCCTAATCTTCCTTTATCATATGCACGCACGAATTTCTCATTAACCCTTTGACTCCGCACTTCCCAGCATCCTGTATTGTCAACCATCCTGACAAAGCAAAAACTTCAACTCTTTGAATCCTTCACCCTATCCACCAACTTCCTGTAGGAAGTTGATGGATAGGATGAGGGAATAAAATGATTAAGATTTTGCAGTTGGTGAATAGGGTGACGGGGTCAAAGGGTTAACTCTTCGGAGACGTAACAGCGGATATTCCGCTGCAGCTGGCCATACCATTAGAGACGTGACAGCGGACATTCTCGACTTGCAGCTGGCCAAACCATTAGAGACGATGATAGAGGTTTTTAAAAATAACATTGCAAGCCGGTCGCTGGTCCTAGGGGAAACTTAACTACAATATAGGAAACACTCTTTGGTATCTTCTGAAGTGTTTATTACTTCCCTTGAATCGATTTTATAATAATTATAATAATTACAATATTTATATAGCGCAAAATCTTGATAAAATCAAATCTAAGCGCTGAAACAGACACACACGCACGCACGCACGCACGTACGCATGCACGCACACACACACACACACACACACGCATGGCTATAAATGGGGAGAAAGAATAAAAGCAATAAAAGCAAGAAAAAAGCAATGGAAAATTATAGAGAGCATATCATATACAATTATATATTATAACAATGTGATTCCCCTCCGAGCGGAGACAGGCTGCAGAGGGGGGGGGGGGTGAGTTTTGAGAGCGGACTTGAAGGAGACAAAAGTAGGTTGCTGACGGACTGAGAGAGGAAGTTTGTTCCAGGAGAGAGGACCAGAAACAGAGAAGGCTCGTGGACCATAGGTATTGAGTTTAGTGCGTGGAAAGCGAAAAGTCAGAGGATCGGAGGCAGAGCGGAGGGTACGTGAGGGAAGATAGATCTCAAGTAGGCTTGACAGGTAATCGGGGCTGCGTTATTGAGGCTTTTGTAGCACATGGTGTCTAGTTTGTACTGTATGCGCTTTGATACAGGGAGCCAGTGAAGTTGTGCCAGGAGAGGATATATGTGGTCAGCTTTTTTCTTTTTGAGTACAAGGCGTACAGCATTGTTTTGAATGCGCTGTAGGATGTGAATGGTGGAGGCAGGAAGACCAGACAGGAGTGAATTGCAATAGTCAATGTGAGACATTATGAAGGAGAGAACGAATTTTGCAGTTGTTTCGACAGAGATACTTCCTGATCAGGCTTATACGATGGAGATGATAGTAGCAAGATCTGGCAGTTTGAGAAACAAAGTTGTTCATGGAGAGGGTAGAGTCAATGCAGACACCAAGGTTTTTAGCTGAATCTGAAATTGGGACTGATGTGTTACATAATGGGAGAGAAAGAGGAGGCAGCTGAGAAAGTTTCTGACGGGTGCCAATGAGGATAGCTTCTGTCTTGTCATTAAGCTGAAGTCTATTGTGTGTCATCCAGTTCTTAATGTCCGAGTAACACTCAGTGGTGCGAGTCAACAGGCGCTGTATATTATCAGGTGAGTCACTGTCTTGAAGTTGGGTGTCATCAGCATAGATGTGGTGTTTTATAGAGTGGGAGTTGATGATGGTGGACAGGGGGAGGTGTAAAGAGTGAAAAGAACAGGGCCAAGGACAGATCCTTGTGGAACACCACAGGTCAGGTATGCAGGTTGAGAGTAAGTGCCATTGATGAAAACAGTTTGTTTTCTGTTTGATAGATATCCCGATTAGTTACAGTTTTTGCCTTTATCCAAACCAACCGGAGTGACCGTCCTTGCACCAAAATGGCGACATTTAGGCCTTCTTCTTCTTCTTCTTCTTCAAAGGATCGTCATAATCACTTTGCTGCTTCACCTGTGTGAAAACAAAGCTGTGTTTGTTCTTTTATATCTTCTGATCATAGGAAGGACTTGTGATTACCTGGATTTCTGGATTACCTGGTCAAGAATGGGTGTTTTACTGACTTTATGTGTTGGATTACTGTCAATCAAAAACTTCTTTCCCAGAGCCAAAACCCTACCCCATTTCACCTTCTAGGAAGGTAAGTAGAATAGATGTATTGTCCTTGTATGTAGCTTCAGCTCAAAGAGCGTAAATTGAATTTTATTTTGATATAAAATATGTTCTTGTGCTGTAAATCTGTATTTTTGAGAATTTTTTGAAAACCCCCCAAAATCGTGCATCTCCAAGGGTTGTGGCAGGTCCCGTTGATCGCGTCCACAATGGTTGTGCAAGGCAACTATATTACGTCTTCAAAGAGTTAAGAGATATGAGTGACCTTCTACTGTATTGCGCTCTTACATATACAGCAATCTTGTATCTTGTGCTGTGTTCTTACAGATAAGACTGGTCTTGCATCTTGAAATGTGCTCTTACATATAAGACTGATCTCGTATCTTGTAATGCGCTCTTACAGATATGGATGATCTTGTATCTTGTTCTCTTACAGATAAGGCTGATCTTGTATCTTGTTCTCTTACATATAAGACTGATCTTGTATCGTGTAATGCGCTCTTACAGATAAGACTGATCTTGTATCTTGTTCTCTTACATATAAGACTGATCTTGTATCGTGTAATGCGCTCTTACAGATATGGATGATCTTGTATCTTGTTCTCTTACAGATAAGGCTGATCTTGTATCGTGTAATGCGCTCTTACAGATATGGATGATCTTGTATCTTGTTCTCTTACAGATAAGACTGATCTTGTATCTTGTTCTCTTACAGATAAGACTGATCTTGTATCTTGTTCTCTTACAGATAAGGCTGATCTCGTATCTTGTTCTCTTACAGATAAGACTGATCTTGTATCTTGTTCTCTTACAGATAAGGCTGATCTTGTATCGTGTAATGCGCTCTTACAGATATGGATGATCTTGTATCTTGTTCTCTTACAGATAAGACTGATCTTGTATCTTGTTCTCTTACAGATAAGACTGATCTTGTATCTTGTTCTCTTACAGATAAGGCTGATCTCGTATCTTGTTCTTTACAGATAAGACTGATCTTGTATCTTGTTCTCTTACAGATAAGGCTGATCTTGTATCTTGTAATGCGCTCTTACAGATATGGATGATCTTGTATCTTGTTCTCTTACAGATAAGGCTGATCTCGTATCGTGTAATGCGCTCTTACAGATATGGATGATCTCGTATCGTGTAATGCACTCTTACAGATAAGGCTGATCTCGTATCGTGTAATGCACTCTTACAGATAAGGCTGATCTCGTATCTTGTTCTCTTACAGATAAGGCTGATCTTGTATCTTGTTCTCTTACAGATAAGGCTGATCTCGTATCTTGTAATGCGCTCTTACAGATAGGATGATCTTGTATCTTGTTCTCTTACAGATAAGGCTGATCTTGTATCGTGTAATGCACTCTTACAGATATGGATGATCTTGTATCTTGTTTCTTACAGATAAGGCTGATCTCGTATCTTGTTCTCTTACAGATAAGACTGATCTTGTATCTTGTTCTCTTACAGATAAGACTGATCTCGTATCTTGTTCTCTTACAGATAAGACTGATCTTGTATCTTGTTCTCTTACAGATAAGGCTGATCTTGTATCTTGTTCTCTTACAGATAAGGCTGATCTTGTAATGCGCTCTTACAGATATGGATGATCTTGTATCTTGTTCTCTTACAGATAAGGCTGATCTCGTATCTTGTTCTCTAACAGATAAGGCTGATCTCGTATCTTGTTCTCTTACAGATAAGGCTGATCTTGTATCGTGTAATGCACTCTTACAGATAAGGCTGATCTTGTATCTTGTTCTCTTACAGATAAGGCTGATCTTGTATTTGTTCTCTTACAGATAAGGCTGATCTCGTATCTTCTAATGCACTCTTACAGATAAGGCTGATCTCGTATCTTGTAATGCACTCTTACAGATAAGGCTGATCTTGTATTTGTTCTCTTACATAAGACTGATCTTGTATCTTGTTCTCTTACAGATAAGATGATCTCGTATCTTGTAATGCGCTCTTACAGATAAGGCTGATCTTGTATCTTGTTCTCTTACAGATAAGACTGATCTTGTATCTTGTTCTCTTACAGATAAGACTGATCTCGTATCGTGTAATGCGCTCTTACAGATAAGGTGATCTTGTATCTTGTTCTCTTACAGATAAGACTGATCTTGTATCTTGTAATGCGCTCTTACAGATAAGGCTGATCTTGTATTCTGTTCTCTTACAGATAAGACTGATCTCGTATCTTGTATGCGCTCTTACAGATAAGGCTGATCTTGTATCTTGTTCTCTTACAGATAAGACTGATCTTGTATCTTGTAATGCGCTCTTACAGATAAGACTGATCTTGTATCTTGTTCTCTAACAGATAAGACTGATCTTGTATCTTGTTCTCTTACAGATAAGACTGATCTTGTATCTTGTTCTCTTACAGATAAGACTGATCTTGTATCTTGTTCTCTACAGATAAGACTGATCTTGTATCTTGTTCTCTTACAGATAAGGCTGATCTCGTATCTTGTTCTCTTACAGATAAGGCTGATCTGTATCGTGTAATGCACTCTTACAGATAAGGCTGATCTCGTATCTTGTTCTCTTACAGATAAGACTGATCTTGTATCGTGTAATGCACTCTTACAGATAAGACTGATCTTGTATCTTGTTCTCTTACAGATAAGACTGATCTTGTATCTTGTTCTCTTACAGATAAGACTGATCTTGTATCTTGTTCTCTACAGATAAGACTGATCTTGTATCTTGTTCTCTTACAGATAAGGCTGATCTTGTATCTTGTTTCTCTTACAGATAAGACTGATCTTGTATCTTGTTCTCTTACAGATAAGACTGATCTTGTATCTTGTTCTCTTACAGATAAGACTGATCTTGTATCTTGTTCTCTTACAGATAAGGCTGATCTTGTATCTTGTTCTCTTACAGATAAGATGATCTTGTATCTTGTTCTTTACAGATAAGACTGATCTTGTATCTTGTTCTCTTACAGATAAGATGATCTTGTATCTTGTTCTCTTACAGATAAGGCTGATCTTGTATCGTGTAATGCACTCTTACAGATATGGATGATCTTGTATCTTGTTTCTTACAGATAAGGCTGATCTTGTATCTTGTTCTCTTACAGATAAGGCTGATCTTGTATCGTGTAATGCACTCTTACAGATACGGATGATCTTGTATCTTGTTCTCTTACAGATAAGATGATCTTGTATCTTGTTCTCTTACAGATAAGGCTGATCTTGTATCCTGTTCTCTTACAGATAAGGCTGATCTTGTATCTTGTAATGCGCTCTTACAGATATGGATGATCTTGTATCTTGTTCTCTTACAGATAAGGCTGATCTTGTATCTTGTAATGCGCTCTTACAGATATGGATGATCTTGTATCTTGTTCTCTTACAGATAATGCTGATCTTGTATCTTGTAATGCGCTCTTACAGATATGGATGATCTTGTATCTTGTTCCCTTACAGATAAGGCTGATCTTGTATCTTGTAATGCGCTCTTACAGATACGGATGATCTTGTATCTTGTTCTCTTACAGATAAGGCTGATCTTGTATCTTGTAATGTGCTCTTACATATAAGGCTGATCTTGTAATGTGCTCTTACAGATAAGGCTGATCTTGTGTCTTGTAATGTACTCTTACAAAGCTGATCTTGTATCTTGTAATGTGGTCTTACAGATAAGACTGGTCTTGTATCTTGTAATATGGTTTTACAGATATGATTATCTTGTGCATGTGTTCTTACAGATAAGACTGATCTTGTATCTTGTACTGTGCTCTTACAGTAACAGAAAAGGGTGTTTAATAGTACATAACCATATTTTACAAGTGCATAAGCTCAGCTAGCGCGACATCATACCAACTGCAAAATACTTGACAGGGTGGCTGAGAAATCGGTGAAAAGACAACTACCGCCTGGTGCCACTGTTAAGCCTCCAACCACTCCCCCCGCCCCCCCCTACCCAAAATCCCTGCACCCGGTTCCAGCTCAAGTGATATTTGTCCTCTGTCTCAGTTCGCCAAAGTGACAAGACCATACTCTCTGTGCTCCGCTCATTCTTCTTTGTGTGTGCTCAGTGTTTTCTCCCAGCTCTCAGTCTCAACCCTCTCAATGTTTTTCCCTGTTTCGATCAGAGTGTTTTCCACTCTTTCTTCACCTGCACCGTACCCAGATTACCCTTCACGGCTGTTTCAACCCGACTCTTTAGTTGCAGAAGCCCCTAGCTGTGACCTGACCTTATTTGAGCCAGAGAGGGCTGACCATGCACATTACGCCTGCTGATAGCGGTTGTGCAGTGGAAGGAAGAAAAATGAGTTAGTTGCTAAATATAAATAGTCTTATATTTTACAGTGCCTTTCAACAGTCTATCTGATATATAAATGACCGTGTTACTGATACAAACAGCTTTAAAATGATACAAAACATGCCCATATCAGTCTAGTAGGCTAAGCTACCACATCCTGTACAAAACAGGCTTAATTTCACGGAGTAGAGCGAATTCTCTGTGTCCGACACAGTCTTGCTGGTCAAATTGGGAGGCAGACCGTTTTGATATCAACATCATTCAGGTGTATGCATCAACATCCACAAGTACTCAGGAAGACATCGACAAATTCTACGAAGTATTAGAGATGGCCAAGGCCCAATGCAAATCACAAGAAGTTACCATAGCAATTGGAGATTTTAATGCTAAAGTGGGAAAGGATAGGGTAGAGGATATAGTTGGACCTCATGGCCTTGGTACACAAAATGAAAGGGGAGGGAAACTTGTAGAATGGGCACAGATGAATGAGTTCATAGTAGGAAACACCTGGTTTGAGAGCCTAATCGAAGAAAATGGACTTGGATGAATCCAGAGATAATACCAAAAATCAGATTGACTACATCCTGATTAATAAAAGATTTAGAAATTCTTCACTGTCAGCAAAAACACTACCAGGCGCAGACTGCAACAGTGACCACAATCCTGTAGTGGGAAGATTTAGGTTGAAATTACGGAAAAGGAAACAGACCAAAAGCAACATCAAACTAGATCTTGGATTCTTAAAGACAGATGAAATGATACATAATGATAATGTACATGTTCAAAACAAATTCAGTGCTCTGGAAGACGTTAGTGACAGTGAAGAAAATGGACAAAGTTGAGAAATTTGATAAATGAAGCTTGTGAAGAAATCCCTGAGTAGATAGAAAAGCAAAAAAGAACTGAATGACAAAAGAAATTTCAGGCTTGATGGAGGAACGGAGGAAGGCAAAGAGAAACAAGGAAATATACAGGAAGATAAACAAAGAAATCAGGAACAGGTGCAATCAAGCTAAGGAAGCGTGGCTGAAAACAAAATGCAAAGAAATAGAAGACCAACACAAAACAGATCCTCAGGGTATGTACAGATGAATTGAAGAAATTGTCCACAGGAAAAATACATGCACATCAACTGGTTGCTTAAAATCAAAGATGGTACGATTCTCATGGAAAGAGACATAATATTAGACAGATGGGAAGAATACATTAAAGACCTTTTTGAAGATGACAGAAACGCAGAACACATTATAAGAAGGAACTTTGAAGGACCACCCATAATGAAAGATGAAGTTAGAGCAGCATTGAAAAAGATGAAACCAGAAAAGCCCCAGGACAGACAACATGTTGACATGAGTGTGGCATTTTGTCCCATAGTTCTTATGACTGCCTTTGTCTCTGTCTTTCTCTCTTCACATGTGTGTATACTTTCCAGGAGTCTGTAATGGCTTCTAATCACTAACAAGATGTCACGCAGATGTTTTATTCCTCAGCACCATCTATGGCTGATTGAGACTGTGCCGCTTCCTTTCATTAACAGTACCAGGGTCCTATCTTGGACAGTGCTGCTTCCTTTTGTAAACAGTACTGTGGTCCAATCAAGGATAATACAACACGTGAATAAACAGATGTGACCATGGTAACTGATCAGAAATGAATGGATTTTCCGTTAGCATGGCTGGCATCCCTGCTGCAGGAAACTGTCAATAGGCCGAAAGCAAGAGAAGAAAATATTTTCGCAGGCCAATTTTACATGTTATGGAACTGTCGGGAAGTTTATCACCATCTGCAATATCAGACTGCTGAGAACAATGACATGATTACAAGTTCAGTGCATAACACATCTATTGTTTCCATGGTCCAGGAAGAAAGACAATGCAACAAAAAGTCCTGTTTCATACTGACAAATTTGTATCACCAACAGAAAGAATTACTGTCCCTTGTGTTCAGCTATTGTGATTTTCAGCTTTCTCAATGTTAAGAGAGAGAGAGAAGAGAAGAAAAGACAGACAGACAGACAGACAGACAGACAGACACAGAGAGAGAAAGAGAGAGAACACAGTCATTTCAACAGTCACAGCCAACTAATTCCACTTCAATTCAGTACTCAATGTGCCCCACTCTCAACATCGTCTACTTCATGTTAATTTCACTGAGCAATGCTGGCGGTATCTTCAAATTAAAGGCAAATAAGTCACAAATCATTGGGGCTGAATTTTTCAATTTTCGTCCAGACAGAGTCAAGAGACGGAACTTTTACTTGACAAAACATGGATGCTGACAAAACCTTATTTGTAAATCACTTTCAAAAAGAGCGAAAAATCGCCACTTTTTAACAGATGTAAAGAAGGGAAAGACACGTGTCAGTTGCTTGCTGACTCTGGAATTCTATCACAGCGTGTAATCAGGGGGGTCAAGGGCCGGGCTAGGTGCCACGCCTCTTGAACAACTAAAGATGCCGTTTCTGGTCATTTTGCACAGCTGTGCCTTTTTTCCTGGAGCTTTCATCCTTTTTGAGGGTAAGCTTTTATTTCATGTTCTCACCCTGTTGTCAACTTTGGTCGGTGGGTGGCAATTCTTGATCATTCAGTCTTTGGTGTTTTCCTCGACCAGTTTCTCCACCTAATTCAGCTTGAAATTGTAGGAAAATATTTCTCTCGGACTGTTTATTATCACAGTAACAGAAAAGGGAGTTAATTTGTGACACTCACTTGTTTCAAAGATTACATAATAGGAGCTTAATCCCTGCCTCCCTTTAAGTCAAAGAGGGTCATATCTGTGTCATTCTGCGTTACACTACAGCCAAAGATTACAATTAGGTCACTCTATCAAAATATGAGGTTAAAGTTTGCATGTGTATTTCTCTTACAGAACACAATGGGGTCACCCCATGCAACTTTTACAAAGGTCAAGGCAGTCACATCCCAGCCAGTTTTATAGAAGTCATACAGACAATGAGATCTGCACTGATATGAAATAACATCCACCCTTTTAAAAAAAATACATGAATGTAGCAATGCCGCATGAAAAATTGAAATTGGGTTTTGAGTTTAAAATTTATATGGTTTTGAAGATATTGTTATTCTGAGTAAAAAGCAGTTTAAATTTTTCAAATTGGACTAATAGTTCATGAGATATTCCAATTTGAAGCGTCAAAAATTTCTTAAATTTTGGTACCACGTTTTAGTGGGACAAAGAAGGACAAGTGTCACAGAACAAACTCATCAAATGGCATGGTATGCTGATTTTGCTGGAAATGATATTTATTTTGTAATTGTGAGAGACAGACCGCATCAAAAGTCATGAAATTTTGGTCGATGATGTATTTTGGCGTGCCGAATTGAATAAAACCATTATTGGAACTCTGTGACGAGCCATTTTTGTCTTATTACAGGAAACATGATATTTTGGATGTTTTATCAGTGTTTCATTAATAATTGCCCATATTGTATTAATAACAAACAAAAATGAAGCTAGAAACAAAACAATCATTTCAAGAGATAGATATAAAATCATTTTGCTCATCGTTCAAGTGTCTTATTACTGCAAATTAAACCAAAAAAGTCACGACTCGCTACTTCAGTAGTCTTATGAATACCTTTTAATATTTCATCAGTTTCTGTACATATAAAAGGACATCTGAGAATCAATGACTTCTGGAATCACTTAAATAATTGAAATATTAAAAATTACTGCATGCTTTTATGCTGCAGTCTGTCCAAAAATATCATCCGATCAAAATTCTACTAAAAACTAAACACACACACATACACATGCCACACACTAACACACATACACATATATACACACACAGAGAAAAACATAACAGACAAGATTTATGTACGTTACATTTGATTTTTATTTTATACATCAGTCTTTAAAAAATAGACTAAACTGTCTGTGGATGAGTCAAGTCCCCGAACACTTAGCACAGCCAGCGTCCAAAGAAAACTTCAGGAAAATATGGGACCACTCACCATTCAGGAACAGGTCACTTAACTCCTACAATAGAGAAATATATGAATTTCTGCATAATATATACTATTCATTGAGAGATTGGAAAGGAAAGGAAACCATAATGCATAGTCTTCACATTAACATTACTTTAACATTAAGCCCAAACTCGCGAATTTGATTTTTAGCATATTACTTGTAAAAATCCACCAAAGCAGAGCAATCCTGCTAAGTATTTCTGGTGTACTCTTGCCCTTTAATACAAATCAATAACAACAGGCTACTATTAAATAAGATGCAATCTTCCCTTTAAAACAAATTAATGACAATGGGCCTATCCTTTTCAGATATTGACTACAAATTGAAACAACTACATAAGCTAATGGATGGCCTACTTTACAAATAATACAACTCATAGCCTTCTATTCAGTTTCAAAACCTAAATGAAGAATATTATAACAATGAACAGAAGATTTTGTTTTGTGACATTCTAAATCTCTGTGTGTGTTAGTGTGTGTGCGTGTTGTCAGAGAGAGAGAGAGAGAGAGTGTGTTGTCAGAGAGAGAGATGGAGAGAGAGAGAGAGGATCATGCCTGTTGACAACTTGGATATGAATGTATTGTGGCCTATTTACTTATTTATTCATTTCTTGTTCTCTGAGAGAGAGAGAGAGAGAGAGAGAGAGAGAGAGAGAGAGAGAGAGAGAGAGAGAGAGAGAGAGAGAGAGAGAGATTCATGTCAAGGAAAGTACAATAACTTGCACAGAATTGTTTGTTGATTTGAAAAAAAAAAATATTTAGACTTATTCATTCATTCATTTATTTGAGAGAGAGAGAGAGAGAGAGAGAGAGAGAGAGAGAGAGAGAGAGGAGAGAGAGAGAGAGAGAGAGAGAGAGAGTTGGGGAGGCAGGTATGCGCACCCCTCTGTTTGGGCAAACCCATTTTCCACGGCCCGGCGAAGCACGTCGAGCACATAGTATTTTTAGTAGTAAGCTCGCCCGTCGTGGGGTGAGCAGATCTACACTGCGACATGCAAATAGCATGATCTCGGGGAGGAAATGGTTGACGAACCTAGCTTCGGCTGACAACTCCGAATCGAGTTCAAACGCAGTTGTCCTTTTCTTCAAAAATACAATGTCACAGATAAAACAGAACTTGATCTGTTGATTGCTAGATCTAGTTCTTTGTCCGACAACGTAAAACTTGCCGAGCTGAAACTTGTACAGCGTTCTGTTACGCCGGTAGTAGGCCTCTGGCGTCGGCACATTCCGACGTTGTTTTGCTACTGATCTGGAACAGATCCTCATCAGGCTCATGTAAAAAGTTGGCGTACGGCCGTATTTTACCTCAAATTGATTTCATATTACACATGCACATAGAAAAAAGTATGCAAAATCGAATCCCGCCGACGAGAAGTTCCAAAAATGGCGACTTGCCTGCAAACTTTTCCGATGAAAAAAAGCAAAACTTTGGAAGCGTCGATCTCGGTTCGAAACTGGCACACATAGCTCTCGTCGGGATATATCATTTTGTTACATTGATTCTCATTGGCTGCAAAATTACAATGTGATTGGTTCACAAATATAGCCTACCGACCGAAATAGTGAAGCACACCAAACAAACTTCGATTCTAAACGCATACCATATCCGCGATTACGCCCGAAACGCGGATTTTCGACTTTCTCATCAAATAACTAATTCCATTTTCGCTGTAAGTACATAAAATGGCAATCATTCAAATCTTTATTCATTTCTGATTCATATAAGAAAAAAAATAAGGATGAAACACCGCTTAAAGAGGCAGTAATACTTGATTGAACTGAAGACCCCCCAGTTTTGCGGCCGGCCCCCGTTTTTGCCCAGTTTTTGGTACCACAAATTTGACGTCGCGTTTCGGTTCGCACGGCATTGCTAATGAATGAATAAATAAACAAATAAACAATAAACGGAAGATTTGAAAAGGGACACAACCAACCTGACAGAGCTCCTGGCCGCGCTGCAGGACCTCGAAGGTACAGTTCTGCATATGGAGCACACTGTCGTTGTGCATCTGCAGCAGCTGCTCCGCTTTGGACCCGTCATTTCACCATCTCCATGTGCTGCAGCTCCTCCGCCCACAGCTCCAGCTGTGATGAGACCTACCAGCAACGATACACTCAACACTGCTCATGTATATTCAGATCCTTGACTTGTGTTATGTCATTGTGATGTGTAAGTGATTATGATGTCGTAAAAATCTGCTTCAGTGTACAGGCACAAAAAACTTGCATTAACAGGGATTGGGGAACAGCTCTTTAGAACACCAGGGTATTAACCCTTTAGACTCCTGCACCTTGTCTACCAGCATCCTGCATGGTCAACCATGCTAGCAAAGCAAAAACTTAACCCTTTGATTCCTTCAACCTATCCACCAGCTTCCTGCAGGAAGCTGATGGATACCATGAGGGAGTCGAAGAGTAAAGTTTCTGCAGTTGGCAGATAGGATGCAGGAGTCAAAGGGTTTATATATCATTAGAAGTACTGGTGATTTTTGATAAATGATTCAAATTGGAAGTTTGGAGTTTACTCAAGACGGATTCATCGCTCTCAGGCAATTCCATATGCGCTCCAACCAATCTGACATTTTGTTATGAAAAATAATACTGAGGCTAGCATGGAGGAGCGAACCGTAATCTCCACATTATCAGTATGGCGCTCTAACCAATTAAGCTAACATGGCCATACAAAATCAGATTTGCAAAGTACTGCTAAAACCACCACTACAGAGAGAGAGTGGGAGAAAGGGTGAGAGGGAGGGGAAGAGAGAGAGAGAAAGAGACAGACAGACAGACAGACAGAGACAGAAGGCAGAGACAGACGAAGAGAGAGAGAGAGAAGGAGAAAAGGAAAAGAAGAATGTGTATGAGAGAGAGAGAGAGAGTGTGTGTGTGTGTGCATGTGCGTGTGCGTGTGCATGTGCGTGTGTGTGTGTGCGCGCGCACGCGAATGTGTGTGTGTGCACTTATTCAAAAAAGATGCAAAACAATCATTGAGTATGGAACTTTAGGGAAATAGAGGGTGAGAAATGGGAGTGAGAGAGTGAAAGTATTTTTTTTACTTAACCTTTTTGTCTATTCATTTTTTGTTTTACAATAAACAAACATAAACATACAATGTAGTGACAAAATATTATATCAATTCATACACATAAGAGGATTTTTTTTTTTCATGTGAAATATGGCATAATGACATTACTCATGTGCATCTGCTTCAGTGAACAAGCACAGACCTTGCATTCACATGGAACAGCTCTTTACAACACCAGGGTATCAACTCAATCGAGTCGCAGTCTTCAGGGTCATTCTGCCCCCTCAATTCGGAGGATTTTTAGCACATTTTAATAGAAAAACAACCAAATAAAGTAGACAAACAAAGTAAAGTGATACAGAAAGACCAGGATTAGATCTTTACAAATAATCTTACTTTATTTATGGTATTCTGTGTACTTGTAAATGATGAGGTATCCAAATAGGTATCCAAAGGGGGGTAATTTTTTTTTTTTTTTGGATGGATATGAACACACACTGTGAAACAGTTTTAGATGAAGTCCAGAACATAATTTCCATGCCATGGATGTTTCAGATCACAAGATTACTGGTAAATGTCACTTTTTGCGTACAGTTGCTCCAGAGCACAAAATATTTACAGAATTGTGAGGTTCGACTTGCTTTCCTTGATGCCATTTGCGAAATTCGCATGTCGCGGGTAGCGCTTAAAAAAGGCTACTGTTGTCTTTGTTTCACATTGCCACAAACTATCTAAGGTAAATAACTGCTGTAAACATACCCTAGTTTCGGTTCCCAGTGATTTTTCCCTATAACTGATGTAAAAAAAAAAAACGAATGTCCACCGTCGATAAATCGACGTTGCATATCCAAGCAGTAAACGGAAGTGACGGAGATTTTCTTCCGGCACGAAGCGATTGAGTTAACATATCATTAGAAGTACTGGTGATTTTGATAAATGAATAAAACTGAATTTAAATAGAATGACAGATATGGTTTAGATGGCATGGTTCTCTTGTTTTTGGTGCGTGCATGTGTGCACGCACATGCATGCACACAAACACACACGTATACACACACACACACATGTACACACGCACGCACCCATGCACGTGCACATACACACACACACACACTTACACCCAATTACCACCACTATAACCACTACCACTACCTCCACCACCATCACCATGACAACCTACAACAAAATACACACACACACGCATGGACGCATGTACGCTCGCGCGCGCACACACACACACACACACATACAAAATGCGACCCAAAACACATGTATACAGCATACAAATCCTATCGTCATCACCACCACCACCATCATCATCACCACTACGACCACCATTACCATCACCACTGCCATCACTACCACTACCTCCATCAACTCCACCAAACACCATCACCACCACTACCAATCTCACCTCCATGGCATTGCGTTCAAAGATCCTGAGCTGTAGACACATGTCCAGTTTTATTTTGCGAGCACACTTAAGTCAAGATACTGAATAGCATATGGTTTATACGCCTGCTTTTTCTCTCTCATGCGTGCACACACGCACTTACACACACACACCTACACACACACACACACGCATCACTAACACCACCGTACCACCATCTTTACCACCACCATCTCCACCAACAGTCTTACCTCCATAGCATCACGCTCAAAGATTCTGAGCTGCAGACACAGATCTAGTTTCATCTTGCGAGCAGCCCATAGTTCTTCCAGCTGATTACGACTCTCGTTCAACTGAGTCAACACGCCTGAAAGAGTGAGAAATGGTAATTTGTCTAATTAATGACAAATCGTGATGCTGCCAATCTTAAGCACTTAATCATATTCATAACTGATTGCAGATAATTGAGACACGAGGGGAAAATCGCATTAGCGCGCGCGCACACACACACACACACACACACACACATGCATGCACACAAGACATGCACGCACGTACACAACACCCTCCTCCACACACACCATGATGGCCACCCACCCCACCCCCCACCCCCACACACATATATATGGGCACTCACACACACACACCACACCACACACACACACACACACACACACACACACATGCGCGCACACACACACACACACACAATTATTGTCAATATGTGTATCAGTTCTTCACAATAAGACCTTTTATGTGTAATATCGAAAAGCATTTCTTTTTCTTTTCTTTGCTTTTCCTTAATGTTCCTTTACTACACATATCAATTTTCAAAGACCCAGATCTGCATCCAGTTCTCCGGTATTTCACAGCCAAGCCATTTGTATGGTCACAGAGATACATGGCTCAGTATTCTTCTTAAAATTATACCATCAATTGGCTTACATATACTCAAAAAGGCATACTTATAACCGTCTAATATCACTTACAGTGAAAAGACGTTAAATCAAAGAATGAACACATAGTTATAGAAATCCACAATGAAAAGCAAAACAAGAGCCATCACCAATCAGAAAAAACAAACAATGGTACAAAACAATGGTACTTTCTCAAAACAGCACTGCACAGACCCCTGCAGCATAGAATAGGAAGTATTTGGGCTTTTTCTGAATCAAAAATTTATAAAGAAATTTGAAGAAATGAAAAAAGACAACTGAAGGGATGATGATGAATGTGGTGGGCTCAATACCATTTGTTGTGGTGGTGGTGGTGTTTGTTTTTGGCTTTTTCTTTTTGTTTGTTTGTTTGTTTGGTTTGGTTTGTTTTCCTCTACATAGGGGTTGGGGTTGGAGGCTGGACTGGGAAGTTGATACGATGGAGACGATAAATCATGTTGGTGAGTGGATGGAGGCTACATGTAATTTTGTTCCAGAATGATTTCCGTGATTTGCTTGTATGGGGCATTCGTGAGATCAGTAAGTTCTTTCGACAGATGGGGGAGGGAGGGAAGGGGGCCTGGGTAATTTTTTTCTCTTTCCAAGATTTTGATTAGGGGTGGAGAGTAGGGTGGAGGAACAGGGCTGATAGTGGGTGGATGAAGACAGTGTGTCATGTTGTTCATGGGTGGGTTTCTGAGACATGGTTATGCAGTGTGGTTAGTTCAAACTGGGGCAATTAAACTATTCATCAGTTCCCAGGTCGCTGGGGAGTTGGGGGGGGGGGGGTTGCTTTGTTTATTGTTGGTTTTTTATTGTTGGTCTTTCGTTGTTGTTGCTGTTAGTTCCAATGACAGACTGATATGAAGATAGCCATAAAACTCATAGACAGAACTTCAAGACCTTCCCAGAACACAGAGGTTATGTGTGGGCTTTTAGTTTATGCCATGATTGTTTCAGATCTTTTTGGCCACAGGCTGCAGTGGCATCAATGTACATGAATGTTTTACCCAAGTGCAGAGACAGTCTTGAGAAAATGAAAATTCTTAAAAGCACTGATGATTTTCAGTTAAAATATGTTTGGATTAAATGCCACCAAAAAAAAAAACAACAACCCTGAACCTGTTTTGAATATCACTCAAGGATTCATTCAATCAAACCACTAATACATTTGTTTACACAAACAATGAAAACTTTTCGAGAAAAACCTGAACTGCATAAAAACAATGAAATCACAAACTTATTGACAGCCACAAAATGTCGACCTACTGGTCTTTGTCACATGTACACAAAAGACAACAAAGAAACAAATTCACCAGTTTACCAACAAAAACAACAGATCAGCTTCTCACACTCAACATATCATATTAGTTATCGGATCAATTTTCACCCCTAAATCTAATGAATTTGTTCCTTTGTTGTTCTTTGTGTATGCAGGACAAAGGCTAGCTGACAAAAAAGTTTACACCTGCCTCATTTCATCAGTTAACCCAATGACTCCCACACCCTGTATTATCAACCATACTAGCAAGGTGCTGGTAGATAGGGTGACGAAGTCAAAGGGTTAAGTTTTTGCATATAGTGGACAGGATGCAGGAGTCAAAGAGTTAAATACATGTTTCCCCATCTATTTTTGTGTGTTTCTGGTGTCTGTTTCCTTGAACACTATCGGTCATTTTGAATCAGATAGTACATGCACGTTGTGTGTCATTTGTGGGTGCTTGTTTGTCATAATCGTTTACACACTGAACATTTTCAGTAAAGGAAATCACCAACACACATCTTCTGTATTCGCTTTCCGCTTTTTGTTTACTTGCTTAATGTAACCATTTACACATAAATGTTCTGAGTAAAGAAAGTCACTATATGTTGTTTGATTTTTGATTGTCATGATTTTACATAAAATGTTTTTAGCCAAGAAATAAAAAACCACCAAAACATACCTTCTATGTGATTGTAGTCTCCACTATGGCCGGACTTCTCAGACTCCATAGAAACAGCCCTGCGCAACACACACACAGTTGTCCTGAAACACTGACCCACCACTTGACACATGCCGTCCACACACACTACACACAATATCCACGTTTTCAAGGAAAATGTCATCAGCAACAACAGCCCTTTATGCAGCCGACATGTCATGTGATGACACAAGCATCCTGCAGTGTGACGGTACAGTCTAATTCTAGCACAATGACGAGTGAATCTGGGGACAAAAGATTTTCCTGGAAACTTGTCCACTTTGCAACAGTCTTCCATATTGACAGTGGGGTTCATTCATCTTTGTTTTAAGACCAGTTATTCAATGACAAGCTGCAACTGCGTTCATTCACTGTTACTGTAAAACAAAAGTTATCAAACTATCATGCTTTAGCGTTAGTGTTCATTATTCTTTAGTGTTAATGCTCATTATTCATCAAGTCCATGCTAATGTCAGCTCAGACACTGTTTTACTAAACATGCCAGACTTCAACACTGTTCCACTAAATCACATTATGACAATAGGCATTTAACTGTTGAAAATTACTTCATGAGAAATGGCAGTTACACTTGTCTTCACATCCAAGTATGTCAGTGCTGTTGTTTTTACCAGTTTCTCCAATTACCATTTTATGTGAGAAACATATTCCAGCAATGGTATATAAAGCAGAAAGTCACACACAAATCAGTTACAGATCAAAACTGGAAATTATTCACCACAAACGAAAAGAAGAAAATGTTTTCTTAAAAAGAAAAAGAAAAAAACTAAAGGAATCAGTCGTTGGTAAATGACATTTCTTTTCATCAATATCCAAAAATGAAAGAAAAAAAACAACACTTTTCTCCCCACAGACAATCAGCCCAAATCACAGTCAAAGCAGGCGCATACACATGATGATCCCAGGTATAAGGTCAGGGCTAGGAATACGACAAGAGGAATGTCAGTGACACAGTGACTGTGTCAGCCACATCCATCACTGTCACCACCATGTATCTCCATCAAAAACTCTATCTACATTCCTGCCTTCAGCCTCCTCCCTCTCAGGGCAGGAAAATCAATACAGAAACGGGCAACCATTGAGTATACAACTCATGTCTATACACTAATTACTTACCACAACAATGTTCATGTTATTACGGCTACAGACGTCTTTCGAAACACAAGACATCACATAAACATGACCATTTAGGCAAGACAAGTTAATAGCTTTTCAATCTCTCTTTTCAGTTTTGTTTCATTACTGCTAATAGCATTCAATGTCTTTACATATTAAACAGAGGGTTAGGGCACACAGATCCTCCATCTAACTCCCATGAAAAGACGGGCATGTAAAGCAGCTTACAAACAAACAGAAATCAATGCTTCCTTTTGCTTAATTTCAACTAATGAAGCTTATCAATCCTTTGACTCCCGCACACCGTCCACCAGCATCCTGCATTGTCACCCATGCCAGCAAAGCAAAAATTTAACCCTTTGACCCCCTCACCCTATCCACAGGCTTCCTACAGGAAGCTGGTGGACTGAGTGACAGAGCGAAAGGATTTACTTTTTGCAGTTGGTGGGTAGGTGCAGGAGTCAAAGGGTTAATACAACAGTCTTCATTTCATCTGAACTAATGATAATGTTTCCTTTCACTTCAAACTCAACTAATGAAGCTTACTTATACAACAATTTGATAATGTTTCCTTTCACTTCAAACTCAACTAATGAAGCTTACTTATACAACAATTCTTCATTTAATCTGAACTAATGAAACGTGCAAGTAAATCATTGTTTCATCTGGCTATGACTAATGATGCTTAGAAACATATCAACATTTCATCTAACACATCAACATTTCATCTAGTATTATAAAGCAAAATTCTTTCATCTAGTATCATAAAGCCCAACACAATTAATGAACATCCGATGGCTTGCCTAATTTCCAAATCTGAAATAATAAAATGAAAAGGCTTCACTCCAGATTACTGTTATCCATATATTGGTTTTAATCTTTTATTTCATTTTATTCTTTTTGTTTGTGCTGAAGTTACGTTGACTGCTTCAGTCAAGTTGATTAGGCTCTCTCTCTCTCTCTCTCCTCTCTCTCTCTCTCTCTCTCTCTCTCTCTCTCTCCTCTCTCTCTCTCTCTCTCTCTCTAAGAGGGGAAAAAAAAGAAGAACTCTCTCTCTTTATAAGAGGACAACAACCAAAAAAAACACACACAAAAATCCAGCAAACTATTTTGTCACCTCCATTTTCTTTCTTTACATATTTATTACACATTACAAACATACTAGTCATAAACAACATGACAATCCAAATAACTATTCTATCACCTCCATCCTCTTTCTTTACTTACGTTATCTTATACATATTACAGATATAATAGTCATAAACAGAACGACTGACTTACTGTAATTATGATCACAACATAACACTGCACATCTAATCTAGCCAGCATTTGTACAGAAGCTTGTTACAACGTGTGGATTCAACAAACACCAAGGAGGGGAAATGAACATTTTTTGTTTGTTTGGTCAGAGAGTGTTCCTTACTATGAACACAACACTTAACCTAACATGTATACTGACCCATTCTCAAGAAATCACCCATAAGTCACCAAAGCCAAGTTACATTAGTAATAGAAGCCAAAAGGT
The DNA here is from genome assembly GCA_030674185.1 of Monoplex corrugatus. NCBI lineage: Eukaryota > Metazoa > Mollusca > Gastropoda > Littorinimorpha > Ranellidae > Monoplex > Monoplex corrugatus. Next base: position 127,917,123 of record CM060306.1, on the reverse strand, counting down.
GATCAGAGCTCAGATGGTGACAAATCGGATTTTTGGAGTTCGAGGTGCACAATGTCCATTCTATCATTTCCAATTCATATGTTTAAAAAAGAATAGCTTTTAATATTATGAAAGATGATTTTAATGCTGGCTTTGAGGTTTTCCATGCCTGCAGTCATGCCATCTCGCTAATAAAAATAAACCAACAAAAGACAAAAATAAGCCAACAAACGACAATAAAGCTGATCGAATGCATGAAAAATTGTAAACCATTCTGCAGTTTACCTAATCATGAAATTTTCATAAACTGCAATGAGATTTAGACCTCTTGCTAAGGACTTCAATCAGTTGCGTAAGCAAAAACTTTGAAGCCTGTTTTCTCAAAACAGCCGATCATACAGGTTTTTTAAAACACCACATTTCCATCAATTTTCACAGTAGAAAAATACAACTCTTTCAATATAAACTGCAGAGTCCACACACTTTTCTCTCATAGGAAAAACTAAAAATGTGCAAAATGCCAGCTCTAGGTGATTCTGTGAGAACAGGTCACAACATATCAGTAGCTTCACTAGCCATTTTCTAAACAGTGCAGGAAGAAATGGTCCAGCAAAGGTTTAAAATTAAGAATGTCTTCTCTTACTTTCTTCTGACCTCAGTTAGAAACCTTTCATTTACCTGTGACTGTACACCACATCAGATCAGCATCACTCTGGTGGGTTTCACCAACATGTGTACAACTCGCTGTGTTCTGCTGGTATGGTAACAAATGGTCACTTTCTGTTACCATGGTAACCAACAGACCTGCCTGACCAATGATTACACTAAGAAAACATTTTATCAAGAACTAACGGATGTGTCTATTCACCAAGTGTCTCAACGTTTACGTCAATGCAAACCTGGTTTTTCCAAACGTGGTTTTTCCAATCAAGTTCTAAGTGCTCTGTTATATGCAATAGGCCATGTTGCTTTAGTTGAAATATCAATGTTGTTTAGCTGGCATATCAATTTAAGCTTTATGTATTTGTTTATTTACCTGTTCATTTGTTTATTCATATGTGTAACAATTTATTCATTTAACTGTTTTCTGCAATTTCAGCTTATCATCTTACCAAAACTGTAAACATATTTCAAAAACTTTTTAAGTTTCTCCTTGCCACAAAATACTAGATCTCTCTCTCTCTCTACACACACACACACACTCTCTCTCTCTCTTTCTCTCTCTCTCTCACACACACACACACACACACACACGCACATGCACACACACCACACACACACACACACACACACACACACACACACACACACACACACTCTCTCTCTCTCTCTCTCTCTCTCTCTCTCACACACACACACACACACACACACACACACACACACACACACACACACACACACACACAAACACACGATATTATTCAATTATTCAAAACTAAGAAAAGACAGAAAACAGGGAAAGAAAAAGAGAAAAAAGAAGTAAAAGGAAAGAAAGAAAGAAAGACAGACAGACCAACCAGTCTACAGAACAAGAATACTCTCTTAAATGACCCCCTTCCCATCATCACCACCACCCTCTCAGTCTCTGGAGACTGGTCAAAAGCAAGGAACAATGATACAATAATGGGTCAGTCTGGATGAGGATGGTCCATTCAGGTTGGAGGATGGTTCAGATTGGATGAGGATGGTTCTGGTTGGATGAGGATGGCTCATGCTAGATGATGATGGTTCAGGCTGGATGAGGATGGTTCAGAATGGACAAGGATAGTTCAGGTTGGATGAGGATGGTTCAGGCTGGATGAGGATGGTTCAGGTTGAATGAGGATGGATCAGGTTGAATGAGGATGGTTCAGGCTAGATAAGGATGGTTCAGATTGGATGAGGATGTTCAGGATGGATGAGGATGGTTCAGGTTGGATGAGGATGTTCATGATGGTTCAGGTTGGAGGATGATTCAGGTTGGATGAGGATGGTTCAGGCTGGATGAGGATGGTTCAGGTTGAATGAGGATGGTTCAGGCTAGATAAGGATGGTTCAGGTTGGATGAGGATGTTCAGGATGGATGAGGATGGTTCAGGTTGGATGAGGATGTTCAGGATGGATGAGGACAGTATCAGGATGGTATCAGGCTGGATGAGGATGCTTCAGAATGGATGAGGATAGTTCAGGCTGGATGAGGATGCTTCAGAATGGATGAGGATGGTTCAGGCTGGATGAGGATGTTCATGATGGATGAGGATGGTTCAGGTTGGATGAGGATGGTTCAAGATGGATGAAGATGGTTCAGGTTGGATGAGGATGGTTCAAGATGGATGAAGATGGTTCAGGTTGGATGATAGTTCAGGATGGATGAGGATGGTTCAGGATGGATGAGGATGGTTCAGGATGGATGAGGATGGTTCAGGATGGATAAAACAAGTAGTAAGAACAATCAGGAACAGAGGACGAGACAGGGAATAACTATAACCCAGTAAGTTACAGTGACTGGTTGCGTGGAAAAGAAGGCTAAGCAGAATCAAGGGACATGTTATGAGAACAAAGACAAGTACCAAAGTACAGCAGAATAAAATGAAGGACATTTGCAAACAACACTAACTTTATTACAAAGCAGAAAAGAAGGAGAGTTGACAGCAAGCAATGAACAGGATGACAGATTAAAGAAAGGGACTATCAAAAAACAGGACGACAGGATGTAGAAGTATGCTATCAAAAAAACAGGACGACAGGATGTAGAAGTAGGCTATCAAAAAACAGGACGACAGGATGTAGAAGTAGGCTATCAAAAAAAAGGACGACAGGATGTAGAAGTATGCTATCAAAAAACAGGACGACAGGATGTAGAAGTATGCTATCAAAAAACAGGACGACAGGATGTAGAAGTAGGCTATCAAAAAACAGGATGACAGGATGTAGAAGTAGGCTATCAAAAAACAGGATGACAGGATGTAGAAGTATGCTATCAAAAAACAGGACAGGATGTAGAAGTAGGCTATCAAAAAACAGGACGACAGGATGTAGAAGTAGCTATCAAAAAACAGGACAGGATGTAGAAGTAGGCTATCAAAAAACAGGATACAGGATGTAGAAGTATGCTATCAAAAAACAGGACGACAGGATGTAGAAGTAGGCTATCAAAAAACAGGATGACAGGATGTAGAAGTAGGCTATCAAAAAACAGGATGACAGGATGTAGAAGTAGGCTATCAAAAAACAGGAGACAGATGTAGAATAGGCTATCAAAAAACAGGATGACAGGATGTAGAAGTAGCTATCAAAAAACAGACGACAGGATGTAGAAGTATGCTATCAAAAAAGGACGACAGGATGTAGAAGTAGGCTATCAAAAAACAGACACGGATGTAGAAGTAGGCTATCAAAAACAGATGACAGGATGTAGAAGTATGCTATCAAAAAACAGGACAGGATGTAGAAGTAGGCTATCAAAAAACAGGAGACAGGATGTAGAAGTATGCTATCAAAAACAGGACAGGATTAGAAGTAGCTATCAAAAAACAGGACAGGATGTAGAAGTATGCTATCAAAAAACAGGACGACAGGATGTAGAAGTAGGCTATCAAAAACAGGATGACAGGATGTAGAAGTAGGCTATCAAAAAACAGGAACAGGATGTAGAATAGGCTATCAAAAAACAGAGACAGATGTAGAAGTATGCATCAAAAAACAGATGACAGGATGTAGAAGTAGCTATCAAAAACAGGATGACAGGAGTAGAAGTAGGCTATCAAAAACAGGACAGATGTAGAAGTGCTATCAAAAACAGGATGACAGGTGTAGAAGTATGCTATCAAAAACAAGACAGGATGTAGAAGTAGGCTATCAAAAAAAGGAGACAGATGTAGAAGTAGGCTATCAAAAACAGAGACGACAGGAATGTAGAAGTAGGCTATCAAAAAACAGGAGACAGGAGTAGAAGTATCAAACAGAGACAGGAGAGAAGTAGGCTATCAAAAACAGGAGACATGAGAAGTGGCTATCAAAAACAGGAGACAGGAAGGATTAAGAGTAGTGCTATCAAAAACAGGATGACAGATGTAGAAGTAGGCTATCAAAAAACAGGATGACAGGATGTAGAAGTGGCTATCAAAAAACAGGATGACAGGATGTAGAAGTAGGCTATCAAAAAACAGGAGACAGATGTAGAAGTATGCTATCAAAAAACAGGATGACAGGATGTAGAAGTAGCTATCAAAAACAGGACAGGATGTAGAAGTAGGCTATCACAAAAAACAAAACAGGATGACAGGATGTAGAAGTAGGCTATCAAAAAAGGATGACAGGATGTAGAAGTAGGCTATCAAAAACAGGATGACAGATGTAGAAATAGGCTATCAAAAAACAGGAACAGGATGTAGAAGTATGCTATCAAAAAACAGATGACAGGATGTAGAAGTATGCTATCAAAAACAGGAGACAGGATGTAGAAGTAGGCTATCAAAAACAGGACACAGGATGTAGAAGTAGGCTATCAAAAACAGGATGACAGGATGTAGAAAAGTATGCTATCAAAAAACAGGACAGGATGTAGAAGTAGGCTATCAAAAACAGGATGACAGGATGTAGAAGTAGGCTATCAAAAAACAGGATGACAGGAGTAGAAGTAGGCTATCAAAAACAGGACGACAGGATGTAGAAGTAGCTATCAAAAAACAGGATGACAGGATGTAGAAGTAGGCTATCAAAAAACAGGATGACAGGATGTAGAAGTAGGCTATCAAAAAACAGGACGACAGGATGTAGAAGTAGCTATCAAAAATAAGGACACAGGATGAAGAAGTAGGCTATCAAAAAAGCAGGATGACAGGAGAAGAAGTGACTATCAAAAAAGCAGGATGACAGGATGAAGAAGAGTGGACTATCAAAAAGCAGGATGACAGGATGGTAAGTAGGACTATCAAAAAGCAGGATGACAGGATGAGAAGATGGACTATCAAAAAACAGGAATGGATTAGAAGTAGGCTATCAAAAACAGGATGACAGGATGTAGAAGTGGCTATCAAAAACAGGGAGATTAAAGTGGCTATCAAAAAACAGGATGACAGGATGATTCAGAAAGAATGGCTATCAAAAAACAGGAGACAGGATGTAAGAAGTAGGCTATCAAAAACAGGATGACAGGAGTAGAAGTAGGCTATCAAAAAGCAGGATGACAGATGTAGAAGTAGGCTATCAAAAAACAGGATGACAGGATGAGAAGTAGGCTATCAAAAAACAGGATGACAGGATGTAGAAGTAGGCTATCAAAAAACAGGAGACAGGATGAGAAGTAGGCTATCAAAAAACAGGACGACAGGATGTAGAAGTAGGCTAATCAAAAAAAACAGGAGACAGGATGTAAAGTAGGCTATCAAAAAACAGGATGACAGGATGTAGAAGTATGCTATCAAAAACAGGATGACAGATGTAGAAGTAGGCTATCAAAAAACAGGATGACAGGATGTAAGAAGTGCTATCAAAAACAGAGACAGGATGTAGAAGTAGGCTATCAAAAAACAGGATACAGATGAGAAGTATGCTATCAAAAAGCAGGATGACAGGAGAGAAGTGACTATCAAAAACAGGATGACAGGATGAGAAGTGGCTATCAAAAAGCAGGATGACAGGATGAGAAAAGGACTATCAAAAAGCAGGATGACAGGATGAGAAGTGGACTATCAAAAACAGGATGACAGTGAGAAGAATGACTATCAAAAAGCAGGATGACAGGAGAAGAAGTGGACTATCAAAAAGCAGGATGACATGAGAAGGAAGTGGACTATCAATAAGCAGGATGACAGGAGAAGGAAGTGGACTATCAAACAGCAGGATAACAGGAGAAGGAACTGGACTATCAATAAGCAGGATGACAGAAGGAAGTGGACTATCAATCAGCAGGATGACAGGAGAAGTAGACTATCAAACAGCAGGATAACAGGAGAAGGAAGTGGACTATCAATAAGCAGGATGACAGAAGGAAGTGGACTATCAAACAGCAGGATAACAGGAGAAGGAAGTGGACTATCAAACAGCAGGATGACAGGAGAAGGAAGTGGACTGTCCAACAGCAGGATGACAGGAGAAGGAACTGGACTATCAAACAGCAGGATGACAGGAGAAGGAACTGGACTAACAAACAGCAGGATGACAGGAGAAGGAACTGGACTATCAAACAGCAGGATGACAGGAGAAGGAAGTGGACTATACACAGTAGGATGACAGGAGAAGAAACTGAACTACCAAACAGCAGGATGACAGGAGAAGGAACTGGACTATCAAACAACAGGATGACAGGAGAAGGAACTGGACTATCAAAAAGCAGGATGACAAGATAGGGAAGCTGAGTATCTAAGAGCAGAATGTCAGGATACAGAAGACAACTATCAAAGAGCAAGATGACAGGGTATTGAAGAAAACTATCAAAGAGCAAGATGATAGGATACAGAAGAGGACCATCTACGAGCAGGATGTCAAGATAGGGATATGAACTGAGAGCAGGAAGCCAAGATAGGAAAGAGGACTATCTAAGAGAATATCATAAGGAAGAGTACTATCAAAGAGCAGGATGACAAGATAGGGACGTGAACTATCTAAGAGCAGGATACAGGATAGGGAAATGGACTAAGAGCAGGAAGTCAGGATAGGGAAGAGGACTATCCAAGAGCAGAACATCATAAGGAAGAGTACTATCAAAGAGCAGGATGACAAGATAGGGACGTGGACTATCTAAGAGCAGGGTGACAAGATAGGGAAGAGGACTAACAGCAGGATATCAGGACAAGGAAGAGGACTATCTAAGAGCAGGATATACGGATAAGGAACAGGGCTTTACAAGAGCAGGATATCAGGATAAGGAAGAGGAAAATCTACGAGTCGGATAACATGATAGGGAAGAGGGGAGAGAACTATCTAAGAGCAGGGTAACAAGATATAGAAGAGGAAAGAAGGCTCTGTAACCCTTTGACTCCCGCATCTTATCCACCAACTGCAAAAACTTAACCTTTTAAGTCCCTCAACCTATAGGGTGAGAAAGTCAAATAAGTTTTTGCTTTGCTAGCATGGTTGACAATACAGGATGCTGATGGACAGGGTGCGGGATCAAAGGGTTGAGCAGGATATCATAAGGAAGAGGACTATCAAACAGCAGGATGGCAGGACAGGGAAGTGGACTAAGAACAGAATATCAGGATAAGGAAGAGCGGGACTATCTATGAGCAGGATGTCAGGATAAGGAAGACGACTATTTAAAAGCAGAATGACAGGACAGGGAAGTGGACTAAGAACAGGATATCAGGAGAATGAAGAAAATTATCAAAGAGCAGACAAGACAGACTAAGTGGTGTGTGTGTGGTGTGTGTGTGTGTGTGTGTGTGTGTGTGGTGTGTGTGTGTGTGTGTGTGTGTGTGAATGTGTGTGTGTGTGTGTGTGTGTGTGTGTGTGTGTGTTGTGTGTCTGTGTGTCTGTGTGTGTGTGTGTGTGTGTGTGTGTGTGTGTGTGCATGCATCTGTGTGTGTGTGCGTGCATGCATGCGTGCGTGTGTGTGTGTGTGTGCGTGCATGTGTACATTCAGATATGTATCAGTGTGAGTATAAGTAATAAATGTGAGAAAATACTCATATTACAAGCTGAATAAACATAAAGCTGATCATCTTATACATACAGCCAAATTGGGACTGGAGAAAAAAGTCCCCTCCCTCCCAAAAGAGGGAATTGAGGTGTTAAAGGGAATCAGACAGATAGGCAGGGGTGAAGTACCCTATCTTACCACCTGCAGTTACCTGCCGAAATCACACACACAAAACACACACACACACACACAACACACACACAACACACACACACACACACACACACACACCACACGTAAACACATATACACACACTCTGTGCAATTCAAAAGCTCATTCAAGTGGCTCTCAAAGCGTTTCTAATCACAGACTTCTAACAGATTTCATCAATTTCTTTCAAGCATTTTTACAGAAAGGTCTATTATTTCATCCGATTTCTTTCTAACATTTTACAGAAAGAAAGGTCTATCAATGTATCTTATCCAAAAACATTTACAACTAGTGAGACAACAATGAAAACAAAAGGTCATGATGACAAATGATCAATATAATTCATTTCTCTCCCATTCCAATGCTAAATCCCAAACAAAAAAATCATAATTCTTATTACTGTTTAAAACCCAGCTAATTGTGCAGAGCCATATCAAGCCTGTAAGGCATCTCACACAATACACCTTGTTGACCGTGAAAAAGCAATACCCTTGTTAAGAAAATTAAGAACACACACTAACGCGTTTGCACACATAATCTAAGGACATGCCTCTGGAATTGATTATTCCACCCAATCTATCACCAGGGAGGAGAGGGGGGAGAGGTGGTTTAAAAAAAAAAGAATAAAAATATATAAACATAACTAAGCATATTAAAATATATAATCTGGCCCAAATTATCTAAAATTGCTTTTACACATCATATGTCCTTGAGCCAAAAAATGACGTTAATAAACATAATAAGCATACTAAAACATTAAAATCTGGCCCAAATTACCTAAAATTGCTTTTGTACATCACAGTTCTTTGAGCCAAAAATGAAGTTAATACATGTGTACACAATTATCAATCCTAACAGGAAGTATTTAAGGCTTTACAGAACACATACAAGTGAACGGACTGGCCAGGCAGAAAATGATAGGAAGAGATGGCAGAATAGAAAGGCGCAAGAGCAAAACAAAGTGACAGAAAAGAGGAAATTTCTAGCATAAAATTTCCAGACGGTGGGGGATACTGTTTATACTGAAAGAGTCCCCAGCATCCCCATAGGGAACAAAGCAACAAATAGAATGCACCAGTAGACAAATAGTACCACTACAATACAAACATTACCTTTTACACAGACAGAACATTCAGAATACTATAATAAAACAAAATTCATCTTCAACAAACATGTTTAAAAACATTCATGTTTCCTATTAATTTGCCAGACATATTTGACCAAATAATGTTACTGAAACCAATACCATTCAAAAACTAGTAAAATTAATCAAAAACTTTCCTTGAAAAAGTACACAATTTCATGATATAACAACAATAACTACATTTTCCCAAGGCATATCTATTCAATTTTACCACGGAAGTTACCTTTGAAAACCGGAAAGTTAACAGCATACTAGTTATGACTTGGAAAACTCATATAATTTCATGTTGATAATAACAGTCATTCACAAACAATCAGAAATTAAACAATTAACATAAAGAAATGTACTTTTCCCCCAAGAAATTAAGCACTTCAGAACGAAGCTGAAAATCAAGAGACAACTAGATGATTACTTTCTTTGAAGTTATGCAGTTTAATATTTGTAACCAAGATACAGACATAAGCTTGATGTCTCTGACATTTTCCTCCTTAATTAAAATTTATTTGTAAAAGTCCATAGATAAAGTTACCCCAAATCCCAGCACAAAGAACACATTTTGAGACACTAACACCCAAGCCTATGTGTGTCTGCTGACAGAGCTGTGGATTGAAGATCTCTCAAGATCTCATGTCTCAGCTCAATCCCAGACTGAAATATAGAAATTGGCCTGTTTGCTGCCCATCTTGACCCTTTGACTCCCACACCCTATCCAACATCTGCAAAAACTTAACCCTTTGCTCCAACAACCTATCCACCTTCCTGAAGGAAGTTGGTGGACAGGGTGAGGGAATCAAGGGGTTACGTTTTTGCTTTGCAAGCATGGTTGGCAATGTAGGATACTGGTGGACAGGGTACAGAAGTCACAGGGTTACTGCTTTAATCATTCTGGTAGTGTCAGCTTACAGTTCCATGGTGCTATTGCTCCAACCCCCCTCCCCATTTCAATACCCTGCATAGGGCTCTGTGCTGATTCAATGAGTCTGGTTGCCTGATAATTACTGATCTGGGTGGAGCACATATGGAATTGTACGATTGTGATGAATCCATCTTAAATAAACTTTGAGCAAGACAGTATTCATAATGCTCCAATTTTCTGCTTGCATTATATTATATATATATATATATATATATATATATTATATATATATATATATATAATATATATATATATATATAAAATATATATATATTTTATATTATTTCAATAAGGATCACCGCATTTAGGGGGTGTGCCATTTTCTATGCCATCCTAATGACCACAGAAGCTGGCAGTTTTGTTTGTTTGTTTGTTTGTTTGTTTTTTTAATAATGCAATGCTGATGATGACAATGAGGATTACATATCCTGACATTGACTGGGCCTGAGATATACAGACACCCGTGGTGTTGATCAGACAATCTGGGCTACTCCATCAGTCAGTGACGCATCCACGAAGTGGAGGAGACTCAACTGTATAGTCTCAGTCTTCCCAATGACTCCATAGCACGCTCAACTCTGGGTAGGAGTCGAAAAGTCCCACAATGATTTTTGAAGGGACTGATGGGGATCCGAACCCAAGACCTTCCAGTCAGCAGTCCATTGCAATAACCACTATACCACAGGAACGGATTGCATTATAGTTTTTACTAAGCTTGACCTGACGGGCACATGTGTCCCTGACAGAAATATTTGCACAACCTCTCTCCAGCTGATAAAAACAAAAAGGAAAGAAAAAAATGGGGTGAGGGGGGAACTTAATAAACGCTAAAGGAAGCTGAACAAAAGCCCTTACATTTTAACTGCTAGGAGTAAGGTACTTCAAAACGATGAAAACAAGAGTTTACTTTAACGAGTTCTAGAAAACTCCAAAGATATATTATATATATACATGATGCATGTCTCTCTTCTGCATATGCCTTCACACTTCAGTGTGCAACAAACATGTCATAACAGAAAAGCACATTTATATGCATTTTTTGAATGACTCCATTCCTGTAATCTATGTCGTATACTCTCTTTAAAAATACACATAGTATGTATATGTAATAGGCACACAAAATGAGTATTACTGTATAATTATATACATTATTATATACATGTATATATCTACACAAAAGGTGTATAGTCATGTATGCATGTGGACACACCTGTGCATGCACACATTCATACACACATGGGTACTTATCAACACCAAGTGATATATACTGGTAGACATATGCTGAATATTACTTATCAACACCAAGTGATATATACTGGTAGACATATGCTGAATATTACTTATCAACACCAAGTGATATATACTGGTAGACATATGCTGAATATTACTTATCAACACCAAGTGATATATACTGGTAGACATATGCTGAATATTACTTATCAACACCAAGTGATATATACTGGAGACATATGCTGAATATTACTTATCAACACCAAGTGATATATACTGGTAGACATATGCTGAATATTACTTATCAACACCAAGTGATATATACTGGTAGACATATGCTGAATATTACTTATCAACACCAAGTGATATTACACCAAGTGATATAACTGGTAGACATATGCTGAATATTACTTATCAACACCAAGTGATATATACTGGTAGACATATGCTGAATATTACTGTCAGAAAGATGACTAAGCTATCACAACAACAAAAGTTAAGCTGTTTCTCTTTTCTCTACAAATGATACATCAACCATTTAAGAATTTATCACTCTTAAACTATTAAATCATTAAATTGCACAGAGACATACTCTTTTGATTGGAGACACAGATGACATGAAATACATGGTCTGTTTAAACAGACAGGAGGAAAAGCCACAATTCAGGTACATAAGCCCAAACTCCAGAGGATCCATCATATAAAGGTATTACGGGAACACATACAGAGCAGTCAATAGGCTATTTGCCAGGTATTAGCGTGTCATGTATATTCTGGTACATCTTACACCAATCAAAACAGTACTTAATACCCCCATCACCACCACCACCCAAAAAAAAATCTATTAAAAAAACAATACTAAAAAATTAATTTAAAAAAACGAAAAATTCATTTCAAACACATAAATACCTTTTCCTAATGCTGTGACCTATATTTTTCATTACAACGAATTTGGTTTTGAGGTACACCTTATCAAAAATACACTGATTACACTTACTCAGTGACTGTACTGAATATGACACAAAAGTAACCAATGTACCAAAAATGCATATTTATTATATACTTAAAGCAACAACTAAAACAAAACTTCGAACCAGAAAAATGAACATCTCCTGCCAGAATGACCTTTTTCTAATTCTTCTGTGCTATGCCTTTCTAGCACGAAACCCTCAAAACTTCACTCAATGGAAACTACTTCAACTTTCTTCCTTCAGATGTGTAGACCACTTGCATTCGCAGGCCTGTGACATTTTTGGACAGCACTGCATGCCTCTATCACAGAACAGTCTTCAGTTCCATCATTTCTTTACATCTGTTGTTCCATACATGAGCAACAGCTTCTGCGTGATCTCATGTGACATTATGCAGTTGTGGAAGCTTGTCAGCTGACTGAAGGAACTTCCAACTCCTGTCTCCATAGTCTTGATAGGGCGTCAGGACCTGGTCAGCTCAAGACTTGTGCCATGATCATCATACACATGGCACCTGTGACGTTAGTGCATATAAAATTTGTTCAGAGCGCGGAGACGTTATCTTGAGAAACTGAAAACTGAAACTGAAATGTTCCCCTGGGCATTCAGAGGTTTAAGTAAGTCAAGTCACATAAGTACCTGTCCCTCTTTAGTTGCAGTGTAGAAGAAAGGTAAAGTAGCGAGAAGATCAGATCGGCATAATGCTGGCCTCAAGTCAATTTGTGATTTCTAACACCTATATCTCCAAAAATCGCTCATGGCATGCCATAGCCTTTACCTTTTATCAACCTCAATATTCTTTGAAGATGCAATGTAACTGCCAATAATTCAAATATAGTAATTAACGTTTGCACATAAACAATCAATAACTGACTGCTGACACATTTTCATCAACCAACAAACACTATTAAAGTACATGTCTCAGCTGATCTAAATAAAAATTCCCCTTTTAAGAAAACAGAAAAAAGTACTTTAAAAACAGAGAAAATGAGTGCTCTGCTGTAAACTGGTAGTTTACAGACTGCTGTTAGTGATGTTAGTATCAGCATTCCATTTTCTATAAGTACATCACTTCCTTTAAAATCATGCAAAATACACTGAGATATTGTATACATCGGTACATCCTGTACTGAAATCATTATTACAAATAAGTGAACCTCGGTACAACAATGGCAAATTTCAATCTGCCTCGACGGCATCCCTCAGTATCAGTTCTAGCAAATGACATTAACTGCCACTACATCCCTCTCCCTGTTACCTATTCCAAGGAAATGAAAAGAACAGAAACAGACAGAAGCACTTCAGCATTCTACAAAGCCTGACTGTTGTACAAAGGTTCACATGTACTACACAATCTGGTGACACAACTGATGTTGACCATGTATGGGAAAACCTGCAGGGACTGATCATCTTGATCAAACAGGGCTTCACACAGGGATTACACATGACATAGCAAGTAAGCTGAACAAAGGGTAACACACAGAATATGAACTGATTCCTTCCTTCCCCAAGTTTCTTTATCCCCCCCCCCCCCCCTCTAGATTTTGATACCCCCACCCCACCCCACCCCCAGGTTGCATTTTTCTTTCTTCGAAATGGCAATTTTGACATACTGATGGAATCACATACCCGCTACTTTTTCAGCTATACATTATCACTAAAATATTCAAAAATAAAGCTACATACATCCATAAACTTTCAAAATGAGAATTATGCAATTCAGACTCAAAATATAACAAACACTGCCGAACCTGTTTATTTTTTCATAAATATTAAAGCTTTTCCTTTTTTTTTTGTTTTTTTGAGTCATTTTATCACAAAAGTATGCCAGTCAAGAAATACCTGATTTTCCCATCCATGGTCCTGTATGTTAGTAATAATGCAACCAATAACATCTGTTTTTCTTTTCTTTGGTCTTTTTGAACACTTTCACTCTTTCATCCTGATAACAAGCTTCCTTCAAAAAGCTGGTGAACAGATTGATGACGTGAAAGGGCTTAGTATTAGTTTTGTAAGTGAAGCACACATCCCATGATCAGTGAATGATCACCAACCTTAGAAACCACATTCCAACAAACAGCATGCAGCAAGGCTGGAAACAAGCCATAGGTCACATACACATTTACTATGCTAGTGACGCTTATTCTCTACAAAAAAATAAAAAGTAAAATAAATAAATAAATAAAACTAAGCGAAAGAAAAATAAAGCGAAACGAAAAAATATTTCAGAAGCAAAATCAACTCACTTTGGATAACGATGTTTTTTCACATATCTACAAATAAACAAGGCAAGTTAAAGGCAAGAGGCAAAAATCTGTATGCAAATTATGAACAACAAAAGCACACATCAAATCAGCTAGCAATGAGTAAAGGCAAACACATGATCTGCTGAAGTTTCCAGTTATTTTCTGGATTCTTCCTTACATTCTAACAGTAAAATCAAAAGTTCGGGGGGAAAAAACAATCTAGGCAAACCAATGAACTGAGAGACATCTAAAAAAAAAAAAAAAAGGAAGAAAAGAAAAGGATCAGTTCTCACTTTTGAAATAATAGGAAGTCCAGTGTTCAGGCTTTCACTTATATCATTTTTTCAATCTAAATGTTTTACTGCCTTGTATATTTGCTCCATTTATGTATGCCATCTGCAGCATCAGAGAGACCTGTTCCACAACTTCATAGACTTTAAAAAAGCATTCGACAGGGTGTGGCATAAGGGTTTGTGGCAGGTGCTAAGAAAGTTTGGCATAGAGGAAGGTCTCGTCCAAACCATCCAGGCGCTGTATAACACTGCCAGCAGCGCAGTTCTCCTCAACAACCAGATAGGGGACTACTTCAAGACCACAGTTGGAGTCCGTCAAGGCTGCCTACTCTCTCCCGTGCTGTTCAATCTCTTCCTGGAGAACATCATGCGTGAAGCCCTCCATGACTTCCACTCCACTGTCTCCATCGGAGGAAGAACCATCAACAACCTGAGGTTCGCAGATGACATCGACCTGATGGGAGGCAGCAACGAAGAACTACAAGACCTGACCATGAGACTGGAAGAAAGTGCAGGTGCACACGGAATGGAAGTGAGCACAGAAAAAAGCAAAGTCCTGGTCAACAGCACAACCAACACCCATGCTGAAATCTACATGAACGGGCAACAGCTTGAAGAAGTGGACGCTTTCAAATACCTTGGCACCACTCTCACCAAAGACGGTCGCTCTACAACAGAAATCAAGACCAGACTAGCGATCGCAACAGCAGCAATGGTAAAGCTAAACAAGATCTGGAAGAGCAGAGAGATCGGCTTTCCATCGAAGATGAAGCTGTACAAGTCCCTGGTGCTCCCCATCCTGCTGTATGGATGCGAGAGCTGGACCATGACAGCAGAGACCACCAAGAGAATCCAGACGTTTGAAACTAAATGCTTCAGGCGCTTGCTCAGGATCTCTTGGCAAGATCGGAAGACAAACGACTTTGTGTGGAGCCAAATAACAACACTCGCAGGCCCACAAGAACCCCTCCTGGCAACAGTCAAGAACAGGAAGCTGTCGTGGTTCGGGCATGTCACACGCCACAACTCACTGCCCAAAACGGTCCTCCAGGGTACACTGGGAGGCGGCAGACGAAGGGGACGACAAGCCAAATGCTGGATGGACAACATCAAAGAATGGACCAGGTTGGATGGCCCCACGCTGGTGCGACAGGCGGAGGACAGGACCGGTTGGCGACGGCTGGCTTCAAGAGTGTCTCTCATCTCTCCTCTACGCCCATCACGGGCAGGAGAATGATGATGATGATGATGATGATGTATGCCAGATGACAGCACTTTGGCAAAAAAATTGTCATCTTACCTTGTCCTACGACTTTAGTAAGCAATCTTCTCTCTCTCTCTCTCTCTCTCTGCCCCCCCCCCCCCCCCCCCCCACTCCCTTTTTTTAAGCCCCAAAATCCCAAATTGTCTTGGGAGACACCAAAAAGTAGTATATTCTTTCAAAAAACTTTACAGGAAAGAAATGTATATGGATACATAATTTAAAACAACAACAACAACTGATGTAAAAAAAAAATCAGATTATAGTCACCAACATGTAAAACTACTCAAAAGTATTAAGTTGCAGATGTTCAAAAAAAAAAAAAAAGTTTTTGTTTGCTTTTCTTGCTTTTCCTTCTTCTCTGTACAAAAGTCAACATTAAAGAGGATGATTCTTATAAATTAATGTCATTCATTACTTTTCTTTGTAACTAATCTACACACATCTGCATGCATACATGCACAAACCTGTAACAGCACACACACACACACACACACACATGCATGCTTTGCATACACATGCACACACACACATACACATATGCACATACACTCTCTCTCACACACACATACACATGCATACATTCTCTCTCTGTCTCTCTCCCTCTCTCTCAACCTCTCTCTCTCTCTCTCTCTCTCTCCCTCTCTCTCAACCTCCCTCTCTCGACCCATTAACAAACTTCAAATCAACACATTCAAAAGGTCAGCTATTACAACAAAGTAAGAAACAGCGGGTCTGTTTGTTTCAAGATGCACACAGCTACCTCTACTTCTACTCAGCTATGGGCCTCAGACGCAAAACAAAGCGATTAAGTGGAAAATAATCAACGAACGAACAAAACACAAATAAACAACACATGAAAATGCAAACCTGAGAAACAATTTCCAAGATTTCCCCAGCCCCACAGAACACTCTGAAAAATCAGTTTCACTAAAACTGCTGCTTTCATTTTTTTTTTTCCTGCGACCTCGTATCTCAACGTCTGCCTTCATGATGCTTGTTCTGCATCTCCTTCACATCTCCAAACCAAGCGAAAATGAGGTGATCATAAGAAGAGGAAATGAAGGGCCACAGAATTTCTGGCATTAATTCAAAAGATTGTGATAAATCATGTACAAAGACCCACAATCCTAGTCAGCAGCAGACTATCATACAACGAAGCCCACCTGTAAAGATTTATTGATACAATGATGCCCATAAAGATTTGTTGACAGGTCACCTGCATCAATATAAAAGTCACAGAGACCAATATTTAAAAGAAAATCAGTCATGCCATGTATCCTGAAAGGCATGCTAGATGATCCATGGAGCCATGTAATTAGCTCCACGCATGATAGATGATCCATGGAGCCATGTAAATAGCTCTAGGCATGGTAGATGATCCATGGAGCCATGTAAATGGCTCCAGGCATGATAGATGATCCATGGAGCCATGTAAATAGCTCCAGGCATGGTAGATGATCCATGGAGCCATGTAAATAGCTACAGGCATGGTAGATGATCCATGTAAATAGCTCCAGGCATGGTAGATGATCCATGGAGCCACGTAAATAGCTCCAGGCATGGTAGATGATCCATGGAGCCATGTAAATAGCTCCAGGCATGGTAGATGATCCATGGAGCCATGTAAATAGCTCTAGGCATGGTAGATGATCCAAGGAGCCATGTAAATAGTTCCAGGCATGGTAGATGATCCAAGGAGCCATGTAAATAGCTCCAGGCATGGTAGATGATCCATGGAGCCATGTAAATAGCTCCCTTTATCATAAGGCAAATCTTTACAGGAAAATGAAGTGGGTGAATCTGCCGCCACACTCAAAGATAGCAGTTTGATTTTCACCAAATCAAATTATACGGCAACAATACAAAAACCGAAAAGAGAAAAAACAACAATGAAATAATAATAAAAGAAAAAAAAAAAGAAAAACAGAACAAAACGAAAACAAATTCAAACATACACACATGTAATGACACAGACATGTATAACTCCTTTCTTCAAAACAATGACAACAACAGCAACAACAACATACTCACACATCCCTATACCACAGCCAATAGCGCACAAATGCCGGACATACCTGAGCTGTTCCAGCAGAGTCTGTCCCTCACTGACGGTGTTGATGGCAGCCTCCAGCGTGGTCTGTCGCTGCTGGTTGAACTGAGCCAACAGTTGTTCCGCACCCTCTACTGTATCTGCCATGTCTGAGCTCTGCAGCTCTCCGTGTAGTTCCTCCAGCCAGTTGGTCAACTGTGGGATCCATGTCAAGGTCATCAGGTCAAACCGATCAAGGTGGGACGTGATTAGCGCAACAGACTGTCGACTGGGAGGGACGTTTCGGTTTGAATCCCAGCAGTAAAAAAAATTATGGGATTTTTCAGCCCTGACCAGCTACAACCAAAATTAACCCTTTGACTCCTTCACCTTATCCACTAACATCTTGCATCCTCATCAATGATAGCAAAGCAAAAACTTAACTCTTTGACTCCCTCACCTTATCTACCAACTTTCTGCAGGAAGCTGGTGGATAGGGTGAGGGAGTCAAAGGGTTAAGTTTTTGCATTTGGTGGATAGGGTGTGGGAGTCAGAGGGTTAAGTGTGCTATGGGCTCAGACTTTCTGGCCAACACCACAGGTGTCTGTATCTCTCGGACCTAGCTAACATCAGGGAACATTGTGAAGTAAACTTATGTAAAAACAGCCTTGTCATGCAATTTCAATCTGAAACGGAACTTAACTGTTTACTGTACAATCAACTACTGAAACGAAACTAAACTGTTTAATGTAAAATCAACTAACACTGTACTGACTGTCAGATCAACTAACATTGTGCTGTGTGTCAGATTAACTCAGATTAACTAAAGCTGTTCTGCACTCCATAGCATCATCACTGTCATCCCCATTCTCATCATCATCATTCCAGATTCTGTGACCCTTCATACAATGCTCTCATGATGACCTCAAATTTGATAGGACTGAAGCTGAAATGAGTGGTATGGGGGGGTAGCAACACAGGAGTGGAGCAAAAGACATGGCAGCACACACACACACGCTCACACACACGCACACACACACACACACGCTCACACACACACACACACGCACACACACACACATACACACACGCTCACACACACGCACACACACACACACGCTCACACACATGCACACACAAACACACACACTCACTCGCACACCACACACACAAACACACATGCACACACGCATTCATGCGAGCACATGCGCACGCACACACACACCACACAGCACACACACACACACACACACACACACACACGCACACACATGCTCACACACACGCACACACACACACTCATGCACACACCACACAAACACACACACAACTCACTCGCACATCACACACACACAAACACACGCACACACACATTCACGCGTGCACACACACACACACTCACACATACACACACACAAACAGTCACACACACATACAGAAAACTTAATTGGTCAATGAATAGATAATAACAGTATGTTGCTATCGCATATGATCAACTTCCAACTGCATCAATGGATCTTCTTCTCCTTTGGCTGCCTTTAATTAACTGGCGGTCAAATAACCCGAGCAATTGTATGAAGGTAATAGACAGACCAAATCAAATCCATACTGAGTGATAGTTAGCTTTCCGTTACTACTGGTCGTTCTCTTATTTCAATTTTTGAAATATGATTTTCACTGTCCAGAATCCTATTTTCTGTGAGAATTTGTTTTCAGTTTCTTTGCAATGTTGTATCATTTCTGTGACTCAGTGTGAGATCCCAGAGGAGAGCAAGTTTCATGCAAAGTCTGAAAAGCTAATTAAGGGTAAATGCAATAATTTGTGGAATCACATACCAGCATAACGCGCGCACGCACACACACACGCACACGCACACACACACACACACAAACACACATCTTTACTCAAATATGAATCCATACTTTTTCAAAAACAAACACACAAACAAACAAAACCAGATAAAATCTAGCACAGGGAGAAAAAGACACACCTCATGAACATGTGTGTAGAACGCAACAGTCATATCCAGGATGCCTCGGCGTCTCTCTAGCGCGGACAAGAAGTTGTGCATACGCTGCTCCAGTTCATGGGCCTCCCCATAGATCTCTTTGGGGTCACATTCCCCTGTCTGAGCTAGCTCATCCGCAGCCGCCAGCAGTTTTTCAGCATTGGTGATTGTGTTCTGCCAAAGTCAAAAAACAGAAAGTTTATCATGATACTAAGTAAAAAACACATTCTGAGCAAAGCAAAGAGTGGTCTTTTTTTTATTTTTTTAAAAATTTATTTGCATGTTTGACTTACAATGTGAGTTTCCATGTTTGTTTCTGTTTGTTTCCATGACTCAAACCTGTCTGCCGCACACTGTGACCGTCCTAAGACCAGGTTCTTATTTTTATTCTTATTGTTTTTTTAAAGCCCAGCCAACTGCACAGAGCCATATCAGGGCTACAACCATTTCAAAACGTACACAACATTTGATAGGAAAAAAAAAAAGCTGAAAAAGAAAATGAAATACATGGTTCAATGCATGTGCACACATAATCTAAGGACATACGTCTGGCACTGACTTTTCCATCCAATTTATCACCAAAGGATTTCAAAAAACAAACCAGAATACAAATGCGAACATAACTAAGGACACTAAAGCATACACAAACAATGGCCTAAATTACTTAAAATTGCTCCTGCACAGCACATTTCCTTCCAGCCAAACATGCAGTCAATACATATATCCAACTATCAGTCCTAAGAGAAAGTATGTAAGGCTTTATCAGTTTATGGAACACATACAGGTGAACAGACCAGCAAGGCAGAAAATGACAGGAAGAGAGTACAGAAAGCAAACAGCATGGAAGAAACAAAGACAGTGATCAGTAATGCCAAGAGGGACAGTATGAGAAACCAAACACCAACACACAGCAGTTAACTAACTCCTTTGTTACTGTTGATAAGACTGATAACAGTATAACACTGAAATGGGAACAGGTTTTCCTTAAATTAAAAAAAAAAGACAAATACAACACACACAGTTACATTTTCCTTAAATTTAAAAAAAAAAAAGGACAAACACAACACACAGAGTTGTTAAACCAAGGAACATGTGAAGAATGACCACAGACACAGAAATGACTGGCGCTCTGCTAAGCCAAAAGAAAATGAATGAGACGACACTCTCACAGAGCCTGCAAGGGATGGTATGTCAAATGACATAAACACAGTTTGCTTGAAATGACATCCTGAGTAAAAATGTATATGCAACCATTCATGGTAATCAGCCTACATCAGAAGAAAACATTTAGTGCCTTTCTCCAACTGGACGAAGCAACAGAAAAGTTTCAGTCTTTTTCACATAATTTTTGTATCTGGTGTTTGTTTGTTTGTAATCTTATGCTTGACCAAAGGCCATTTGGCCGAAAATTTGCGCCTGTCTTGTCTTGTTGTATTAAATACGCGTTCTGATTCTATTTTTGTGTTTTCCTGGTTCCTGT
The DNA here is from genome assembly GCA_030674185.1 of Monoplex corrugatus. Classification (NCBI taxonomy): domain Eukaryota; kingdom Metazoa; phylum Mollusca; class Gastropoda; order Littorinimorpha; family Ranellidae; genus Monoplex; species Monoplex corrugatus. Next base: position 127,895,790 of record CM060306.1, on the reverse strand, counting down.
TTGTTAGAACGCGGGCAGTCGCATTTGTTTGGAAGAAGAAAACAAGTTAAATACTAGAACACACACAGTCAAAGCACAATCACATCAAGTGGAAGCTAGTGATGTGCGAGATCCTAAATCACTAAAACAGGCGGCAGTAATGGGCAAAGCAGAGGGGAGGGCTAACTAATATTGCGCATGTTAAGGTTTACATACCAGAAAAAAGTTCAGACTGTACAGTTTAAAACGGGTATGAATTTATCCAAGATTCAAAATTGTTTTATCTGTCCTTTCCAAAACAGCAAGGAAACATGGTCTGCAGGCATGTCAATGTCATTTCATGTTGCACACACACACACACACACACACACACTCTCTCTCTCTCTCTCTCTCTCAGACACACACACACACGCAGCACACGCACCCACGCACCCACGCACCACCACCACCCACCCACCCACCACCACCACACCACCACCACCACCACCACCACCACCACCACCACCACCACACCACCACACACCACAAACACACACATGTATGCAAATATGCATGTGTGGAGCCAACACAAAATGTTCCATATCAACAAAAATAAACCAAAATGTTCTTCCATGTATTTGGCTTTTCAACCAAAGCAATTAACAGTGACTTTCATACCATATTAACCACAGCACTTTCTATAGCAATAAGATCCCTCAAACCATTAATTCAATAATTAGCTCTGTTTAATAAAAACAAAATGTTACAGTAAAACGAAATAAACCATACCTGAGGTCATACAAACTTCAACTCAGCGACGTAGTGAATGATATCATTAACATTTGAGTATGACCGCACAATTAGCTGTCCGACTGACACGTCAAAGATGATGTGAACCCAGATCATCCATGGAAAATGAAAACTGATCAAGCATGCCACACGATGGCAAATTATGGTCTCGTTCATGCAATTTTAAAAGCTGACTGAACACAGTCTGCGAACATCGTACGCAATAAGTCACAATGACCCCACATCTAGGACCGATCAGGTTACAGTGGGAGAGCTGTGTTCTTAGCATATCAGAGACAGAAATCTCCAAGGAAGCAGGCCAGGCGAAACTCCGCACCAAGTTCACGCAGTTCCTAAACAACAACATGTGCCACACACTTGTTGCTTGCCCTTTCGTGAAGGTCATAAATTCCAGGTTTTTCTCCCCATAACCAAGACTTCAAAGCAGATCTGTGCCTAAACCAACACACCTTACCTAAATTTATTTAAAATGCTGTAAGTTTTGACTTGCTAACAAAAAGATTTCAATGCACCTTGCAAAGTCAAACATGTTCATGTACGAGCTGAGTGAAACTGATGTAATTATTTGAAATGGGGATAATACTTAAGAGTGACATAAAGATGCTTAAAATGACACCAACCCAACACTTTCTTCATACCATTTTATATATCATATCTATGAAAATTGTGTGTGTGTGTGTGTGTGTGTGTGTGTGTGTGTGTGTGTGTGTGTGTGTGTGTGTGTGTGTGTGTGGTGTGTGTGTGTGTGTGTGTGTGTGTGTGTCGAGTGTAATGAGTGAGTGAGAGTGTGTGTTGTGTGTGTGTGTGTGTGTGTGTGTGTGTGTGTGTGTGTGTGTGTGTGTGTGTGTGTGTGTGTGTGTGTGTTGTGTTTGTGTTTTGTGATGGTGTGTGTGTGTGTGTGTGTGTGTGTGTGTGTGTGTGTGTGTGTGTGTGTGTGTGTGTGTGTGAGTGTGTGTGTGTGTGAGTGTGTGTGTGTGTGTGTGTGTGTGTGTGTGTGTGTGTGTGTTGTGTGTGTGGTGTGTGGTGTGTGTGTGTTGTGTGTGTGTGTGTGTGTGTGTGTGTGTGTGTGTGTGTGTAGATAAAGACAAGATATACATACAGACATAAATATATAGATACAGACATATAGATATAGATACAGATATATACATTTGTCAATATAGATACAGATATACAGATATAGATGAACTTCTTCAGCTCAAAGGTTCTGATCCCTGATTGAGAAAGAGAAGAAAAAACATATAAATAAAGAAAAGAACCAACTCAAAAAAGAAACCATATGCATACGTATTACAACTATGCTCTCTCTCTCTCTCTCTCTCTCTCTCTCTCTCTCTCTCTCTCTCTCTCTCTCTCCCCCCCTCCCTCTCTCTCTCTCTCACTTGCTTGCATGTACTCCTGCATGCACGCATGCAAGCATGCATACACACACACACACACACACACACACACACACACACACACACACACACACACACACACACCACAACACACACACACACACACACACACACACACACACCACACACACACACACACACACACACACACACACACACACCACACACACCCCAAATGCTGATAAAATCAACGACTGCCTCTCCCCACTTAGCTTTTAAAGAGACTGAAAAACAGATTATCTGGATGGAAGAAGATCACAGATTGGATTCAGACTATGTAAGCTCAAAAACAGACTGAAAGGTGCATTTCCACATTCGAAACAGTTTTAGAATTTTAAATTTCTACAGACTGACAGAACGCTATATACAATGAATATAATAATAATAATCAACATCTGAAAGGTAGATCTGTAGTATCCTGAGCTTCATATGGATCACATTATCTCATGGAACAACTTGTTCCTCAGCACAGTCAGGTTTTTGTAGAATTGTCATCTATCTATCTATCTACCTCTCTCTCTCTCTGTCTCTCTCTCTCTCAATACATACATTATACATACATAAATATATATATATATATATATATATATATATATATATATATATATATATATATATATAAGGCACAGCAAGGGGCATCCAGGAGTCATGACCTGGATGTAGCCTGGCCCCTTCAGCATGCTTGACAGTGGTTTACCCTCTGAGGACATTCTGCTGTACGGCTGTCCCCTGAGTTTCTCGCTACTAACCTCTAACAAGATCTTCATTAAAATAAGTGATGGCTGTGTGTTAACAAATCATTTTATTTGCTTCTACTGATATAAAAACTGTCATTGATGTTTAACAATATTAAATGAACTCTCGACTGAAAGCAAAAAAAAAAAATCCGCAGAAATCAAATTAAAATCAAATTTCATTATCACTATCCATGGTTCCAATAAAATTTGCAAGCAGAGTTGATGCTTCTATCTGTACCATCTGTCAATCAAGAGCATTACAGCATGGATTTCAGTGTGATACCTCGCAAAATTTTTATCTGACATAAAGCAAATATAAAAATGGATCGAGGTCTGTATTCCTTCTACATGCCTTGTGATGACATCTTAAGCTTTTACATCATGCAAAAAGCAAATATAAAAATGGATCGAGGCTGTATTCCTTCAACCTACCTTGTGATGACATCTTAAGCTTTTATATCATGCAAAAAAAACAACAACAAACAAACAAACAAAACAAACACAGCAAGAAAACTGTGATTATCTAGATCTCTCCTGATACAACATGCATCAAAACAGACTTGGGTAATTACATGTTAACAACAGATGGCAGTAGAGCAAGAAGTTTGTTGGCAAGAAGATGGGGAATGAAGGTACTCCTTCCTTTCAATTTTTTTTCTACCCACCCCTCCTCCACCTCACCCCTCACACCTCAGTACAGACAGAGACATTTCAATAAGCTGAAGAACCAATCAATGAATGACTAAGCCAGTTAACCAAATATACACAGTTAAAGAAAATTGTAGCTGTAAAGTGTCGCACTGTCTAGTATACCAAATACTTTACAAATACTGAAAGACAGCTGAAAGAAGCTGATCCAAGTGCTCAGTATGCCCTTTGCCATTCATCAGGTCTGTAGAACACTCAATAAAAGGATGAAACTTTCCACCGACAAACAATAGATTCTGTATATATCTTTCATTCATAAACTTATCTTTTCACAAAGTACCACACATATGTGCTTGCTGCAAGCAGCGCCATTGACTATGCAGCACACACACATGCATGCTAAGGCTTCTACGATACAAATTACAATGTTCTGACTGTAGTAATATGTAACTGAGGATGCAGCATGCATAATTAAAAGCTTAACATTTTCAGTCTTTCCTACGATTATAATGATACTAATGCAATATGCAATAAATACTTTAATACTGTATGTTCACATCTACAAATACTATGGGCTTAACAAGTGGAACAAATCTTATATATAGTGGGAAAACTCAGTATCCAAGTATGAGACTGTTCTTTAAAAAAATTAAAAATGGCACTGTAAGTTCCCAATATATGTAACCTATTCAGTAGTATTCTACAAAAAAACAAACAAACAAAAAACAAACCAACAAACACTTAAAACACTGTAAGTTCACTTCTGTACATGTTTAGTTTTATGTACCAGAAAAAAAGTTTATAATTACATAAATTTTATTCCTCTACTGTGAAAACTGACTGAGACATAGTATTTAAAAGACTGTAAATACAAAAACAAGCTTTTAAGATTTTGATCACACTACTGATTAAGGTTCTTAGCAACTGATCTAAATCTCTCTCTCTCTCTCACCACACACACACACACACACACATCACACACACACACACACACACACACACACACACACACACACACACACACACACACACACAACACACCACACACACACATACACACAACACACGACACACACACGCAACAACATGACATACAGCAACTGCGCACACAACGCAAAACATGTGCGCGCAACACACACACACACACACACACACACACACACACACACACACACACACACACACACACACACACACACACACACAGATTTTCATAATTATTTAAAATACATACAATTTGCAACCCTCATGCAGTCCATCAACTTGGCTGCTCTTTCAAGGTTTATAGCTATCAAAATGTATGACTGTAACCAGTGTATGCATCAAAAACAGCAAAGTAAGCAGTAAAATAGTATTTCTTGACATTAAGATTTATTTATCTATTCGTTCAAAACTATATGATTGTAGGCCTCAAAAATAGCAAAATAAGCAACAAAATAGTATTTCTTTACGTTCAGACATATTTACTTATCTATTCATTTATTTTCAAGAAAATTAACATGAAATGACTGAAGATCCAGCTATGACATGCTAAACGTTAAAACCAAACATCCCATCTTGTGTAGCTCCACCTGTGCAACTAATCAGTGATTTTACCAAAATAACAAAATAAAAATAACACAGGTCATGTATGTATTGAAAGAGTTGTGCAAGTTAACCCTTCGACTCCCGCTCCATATCCACCAGCTACAAAAACTTAACCCTTGACTACATCATCCTATCCACCAGCTTCCTGCAGATTTTGTGTTGCTAGCATGGTTGACAGTGCAGGATGCTAGCGGACAGGATGCGGGAGTCAAAGGGTTTATGGACGTCAACAGTGACAGACAGCTTTACGAGCGACCGTTGACTAGATCACTCGGGCACAGTGACGGCAGTGATGACCTGGCAACGCATGCCGACTGGAGTCAAGTTGAAGGAGGCACAGGCACAAGGCGGGCCCAAAAGTAGCCTCTCTCTTACTGCCCACTTACAACATCCTTCACCACTGACACTCTTCTGCCCATGTCTGGGTCCTATTTCATCACATGTTTGGTGTGTGTATCATGACAGGCTCAGAATAAACAACTGAGGTACCGTGTGCCACTATGCTTATGAATCGGAATCCATATAAACAATGTGACACAAGTGGTTTTCTATCTGAGTCTGGAGTTTGTGAAGGGGGATTCGTATTCATTCATATTCACGTTCATTTCTTTTTGTCACAGTGGATTTACCATGTGAAACTCGGGCTGCTGTTCCCTTTGGGAGAACATCACCCCGGTGCAGTGGCATCTTTTTTTTCAATCAAGACTTCAGAAAGGCAAGAAGGGACCTGGGAAATCAACCTCGCTCTCTAATGTTTTATACCAGAGCAGCCAGACAAATGCCTGGCCCTTAACGATTTTCAGCTGCCAAGGGATCTTTACTATGCACAGACCAGAAGGACTAGACATTCACTTCAACTTTCCAGTCAAACTAAGGAGAAAAAGCAAGGCCTCATTGGAAAAGGAACCTTGGAACCTCAAGTTTAGTGTAACTGGCAACCAAACATTAATTCCATATATATGCACTCCACCCAAATCTATCGGCAGTTATCTGGCACACAATCCCTATGCGCCAGCAACACCCTAAACTGAGAAGGCAGAAGAACTGGATCTATGAAACACTAGGATGACACCACCAGATGGTGGAGCATTCAGATGAGCTGGGAACAAGCCCGAAGGTTTCATGCTGCAGGCTGGAAATAAACTTGACACAAAAGATCTTGGAGCCAAGGCTCTATCAAAGAAACAAGCCAACTTGCCCGCTAAAAGCTGTGACCTACTAGTGAGTTTAACCTATGACCACCCCCATTATTAGCATGGTGCTAACAACCTAAGCAAACAGGCCCCATATCTGGACCTGCAGGATGCTGATAACAAGAGTTGTGAATGGCAGAAAGATAGGGCACACAAATTTCTAATCTGACTACAGTGGCAAAGTCTGGCTATAGAGACTGTATGCTGTCACCTTCAGTCCACCTAGCAGTGAATGTTACTGTTATTTCTGTTTAAAGCCTAGCTGACTGTGTTGAGCCATATCAGGCTTAGAACCCATTTCAAAACGTACACAATACTTCAACAGGAAAAAAAGGAAAAGAAAATTATGTACACATATCAACGCATTTGCGCACATAATCTAAGGAGATGCCCCTGTTGCTGACCACTCCCAATTTATCTCACACGGGATTTAAAAAACATACCTGATGACAAAATCAAATGTAACTAAGGATGATATATCATATCTAAAAACGGCCTAAATCACCTAAAATTGCTGTTGCATATCACATTTCCCTAGAGCCAAAATGCAATTAATACATGTATCCGATTATCAATCCTAAGAGAAAGTACGTGAGAATTTATTGAACACATACAGGTGAATGAACCAGCAAGGCAGACAATAATAGGAAGAAATGAACAAAAGCAAAGGAACAAGACAGAAACAAAGAAAGTGACAAAAAAGAGGACATTTCTAGCACAGAATTTCCAGAAGGTGGGGATACTATTTATACTGAGAAAGCCCCTGGCATCTCCATGGGGGCGCATTGAATGTGTACCTGAACCCTGTAAATGGTTGGGGAAAGTAAAGCAACAAGGAGAGAGACCCACCATGTAAACACGGTAAGGTTAAAGAAGTGTGACAGTAGACATAGTCTTAAGAGTGCTGAGATCTCTACCATCACACTTCCCTACAACCTCATGGTTACAGTATTAACCATTTACCATCACACTCCCCTACAACCTCATGGTTACAGTATTAACCATTTACCATCACACTCCCCTACAACCTCATGGTTACAGTATTAACCATTTACCATCACACTCCCCTACAACCTCATGGTTACAATATTAACCATTTACCATCACACTCCCCTACAACCTCATGGTTACAGTATTAACCATTTACCATCACACTCCCCTACAACCTCATGTTACAGGTATTAACCATTTACCATCACACTCCCCTACAACCTCTGGTTACAGTATTAACCATTTACCATCACACTCCCCTACAATCTCATGATTACAGTATTAACCATTTACCATCACACTCCGTACAACCACATGGTTACAGTATTACCATTTACCATCACACTCCCCTACAACCTCATGGTTACAGTATTAACCATTTACCATCACACTCCCCTACAACCTCATGGTTACAGTATTAACCATTTACCATCACACTCCCCTACAACCTCATGTTACAGTATTAACCATTTACCATCACACTCCCTACAACCTCATGGTTACAGTATCAACTATTTACCATCACACTCCCCTACAACCTCATGGTTACAGTATTAACAATTTACCATCACACTCCCCTACAACCTCATGGTTACAGTATTAACTATTTACCTATTTCCACATGCATCTTGATAAAAACTGGTAGACTGGATAAGTTTTCTTCACACACTTTCAGTTTTCTCAAAACATTGTCTGAGCAATCAGAGTGAAATCCATATGAACTAACAGCGCATATGCCGAGTGATGGAAAAATATCCCAAATAATCATGGCATTAAGCGTAAGTCTGAATACAAACCCTGCATGCTGGAAGATCGCCTCTAATCAGCAAACTGCTGATAAATTGCATTTGTACTAGTTCACATCTCCACAATTCCAAATCTGATACAGTGTGGGGCATTACCTCTGAACGAAATGAAATGGAACCTTTCACGAAATGAAATGGAACCTCTCAGAGTACTTCCATGCAAAATGGTTTTTACCCAAGAAAACAAAACATAAACATACGACATGCGTAAAGAATAAAGGCTAAATAGCAATCATCAAATAAAATAAAAATTAACATTAATCTTTGCAATCTCTCAGCCAATCTACCAGCTGCAAACATTTAACCTTTTCATTCTTTCAGCCTATCCACCAGTTTCCTGCAGAAGCTGGAGCACAGGCTGAGGGGATGATAGGTTGGGTTCAGTTTTTGCTTTGCTATCATGGCTGGCAATGCAGGAGGAAGCTGGTAAATAAGGTTGAAAAAATATGAATACACGGATATAAGCATGCAATGAAATAAATGTAAACTAATTACATCAAAAACATAAATAAACAACAAAATTAAATGCTCTGATAGAACATAATTCACATCCAAATGTGCATGAACCATTGAAACCTTTCGAAGGGTTAAATGTTTGAACTTTTACCCTGTGAATGATAGATATCTCCATCCAACATGAATATTAAAATGCACAGTAACCGACAGTTTATTTGTATATCGATCAAAAGGTAGCCTTCAAATCTTCAATTTGACATAAACATTATTTCAAAGAGAATGCTTCAACAACATGCATCCAAACACCACAATAACTCAAACACATCATCATACATACTCACACATGCACACATATATGCCTCAAGTGTGCAGACCAAAACAGCAGACATCAAATGTGGCCACATTCAAAATGACCAACTGATAAAAGAACTTTCAAAACAAACAAAAAGATTAACAGAGCATACAAAACGAGGCGTTACTCACATCTGAACTAAACAGCAAAATCACTGCCACAGAAAACAACTTATGGAATAATCAACAGGCACACACACCAAAAGTTTTTCCCTCATCCACTTTGACTCCAGACACACCATTTCCACACAAGTCTCTCCAACAATTGACAGACAGACATCTGTTCTCTTTTCCTTTCCCGTTCTACTGAGAAGGTTCTTTTGTTTTCCAAGAGGTGTACAGCATTCATAAACAGCACAGACAGAACCCCATGTCATAACTCTGTTTCCAACTGGTCTGTCTCTTAACCTTTTGACTCCTGCATCCTATCCACCAACTACAAACACTTAACCCTTTGGCTCCCTCACCCTAACAGTATGTAGGAGTCAATAGGTTAAGTTTCTGCTTTGCTAACGTCGTCGACAAAACAGGATGCTGGTGGACAGGGTGCTGAATTCAAAGGGTTAACTTTGCGACATGCGTAGTCTCTCTATGCATACATATATATATACTGTGGTGATGCACTTGAGAACCGCTCAGAGAACCAGACGGAGACAGACGCAGAAAGAGCATGTGAAAGGGAGAGGGTCGGTGGGAATGAGGAAGATGGAAGCGGAGAGGATGGGGCTGTGCCTGTTTTCCTTTGGTCTGGTTTATTTTAAAAAATTTGTTCTCCTTTTTTTTTTCATCAAAAGACAAAAAGAGGACATCTTTTAAATACCAAAATAGAAGCTTAGATGCCTATCTCCTTGTTTGTGTGTGTGTGTGTCTGTTTAGAAATAATGTCAGCAACACACATGTTCAGTAAACTGTAAAGTCAGATTTTACTCTGATACAACTGTGTAGTGACAGGAAAACATCATTCCTGTAAGTTCTACCAAGACTGGTCAAAGGTCACGATCACAAATTATTATCGTCATCACCATCATCATCATTATTATTATCACAGTTGTTGTTCTTCTTGTTGCTGTTGTTATTATTATCATTATATATTATTACTACTATTATTATTACTATCATTAAAAGGTCAAAAAGATATTTGACCAAATGCTGACCATACATCTAGTATAGTTTCAGTTGCATACACTCTATATGAACTGGATGAAATATGTGGACAGCTGTAGTTCATAATGTAAAAAACTATCATTTACTTCATCCTTTTGCTGCCGGACAAAATTAAAATTTGATGTCTCAGAAGCTGCACAACTGACCAAAGGAAGCAACTGTAGTTTTATAGCAGCAGCTTTCACCCACTAACAGTCGTTTCCCTTGTTCCCAATCTTGTTGCCAAATGTTTTTATGTAAGTTGTTCGGACTTTAGGAAAAATACTTTTTTTTCTTACAGGACGTTGCATGCCATCCTACAGGCAGGAGAAGAACGTAGAAACATTAACTAATAATGAACCAAACCGATCACATTTTATCCATATATGTGAAGTTAGTGGGTTATAAACTGCCGAATATTCATGGAGATTTTTAGTGTAAACATTGCACAGGATATGATTATATATCATATATCATATATATCCCTTTCATTGTCACTTTACCCTGAGGAAGGCCAAGGGCAGATACATAAAAAAAAAATCAATCCAAGCTCTTGTGTGTCTTTTCAAGAATGAATGAATGAGAGAGAGAGAGAGAAAAGAGAGAGAGGAGAGAGAGAGAGAGAGAGAGAGAATGTGCGTGCGTGCGTGCGTGTGTGTGTGCACAGGAGAATCAGATACATCATATATATATATATATATATAAAGAAGAAACATATATATCATAAATGTGGTTTATATAACTTATTTCTTATATTTTATACCATACTGACAAAAAAGAGACCGTGCGTCAAAAGAATCATGTCCTTGCGAAATAATTCATAACGGCTAATTTGCAACAAAAGTGGCTGAAGACAAAGAGGGTGGAGGAGGTGCTTGAGGCAAAAAGGGATAGAAACAGATGGAAGGCCATGATCGCCAACACCATGTGGCAAGGCACCTGATGATGATGATGAATTTGCAACATACAAACGGGCTTGTGCACTGCCCATCTTAATGTTCCATTCCTTTTGGTAGCAGAGTGTTGTACAGATCCTGTTCTCCTCCCTATTACATGACTTTGCCAGCATAAAGGGCTTTGCACAGACTCAAGGAGTCAGTCACCGTGTCAGATAACTGCTGGCATATTTAGGTGGAGCACATATGGAACTGTTCAAGTGCGACAAATTCCTAAATTCCTCTTTACCAAACTCCTCCCTCCAAACTTCAGTCAAGCATATCTGCATGTTCTCTGATAATACACTTTCAAATTAAGGCCAATTCAACCCTTTCCCCCTTTCTACACAAAACAGACAACGCTCAAACATAACATCATGCGAATTTTAAACCAAACTTTTCATTGTCTTAACTTGATGAGCTGAATGTGCTCCAAGCCTTAACTCCAAGAAAACATATGCTGGAAAAGTATTCTAGTATGATCTGCTGCTCTCAGATGAATATTTTGTTTCACTTAAAAATTTTTGTGAAACAGTCAAGACTTCCATGATAAAACAAGCTTCTTTTCTGTAAAAATTTTCAACTTAAGGAACTTCTTTGAAAAAAAAACAAGCGTCATGTCCATGAAAATATCAACCTCAGGCACTTCTTTGAAAAAAACAAAATTATGCTTCATTTCCATGAAAATATTAAACTAAAGCACTTCTTTGAAAAAAAAAAAACGCTTCATTTCCATGAAATTATCAACCTCAGGCACTTTTTTGAAAAAAACAAAAACAAGCTTCATTTCCAAGAAAATATCAACCTAAAGCACTTCCTTTGAAAAAAACAAAAAAAAAAGCTTCATATCCATGAAAATATCAACCTAAAGCACTCCTTTGAAAAAAACAAGTTCATTTCTATGAAAATATCAACCTAAGCACTTCTTGAAAAACAAGTTCATCTTTCAACTTCTTTGAAAAAACAAGTTTCATTCATGAAAATATCAACCTATGCATTCTTTGAAAAAAACAAGTTTCATTTCCATGAAAAAAAAATATCAACCTGATGGCATTTCTTTGAAAAAAAAAAGTTTCATTTCCATGAAAATATCAACCTATGGAAGTTCTTTGAAAAAAACAAACTTCATTCCATGAAAACTATTCACACCCTATGTGTAAGGTTGATGGGAATTAATCCCATCTTTATTCCCTCTCACTCTTAGTAACCAATCCACTGATTGTTATGGTGAGGACAGAAAGGATTAATTAATGTGGTATTTGCTTAGTAACCAAGCACTGAAATATTTTGTACATTCTAAATTTGCACAGCATGGTTGGCGAGTAAATGGTAATTTTCACTGTAAATGGCATTATTGTTGTTGCTGTAATATTGGTGGGGTGGGGGGGGGTGGTAGTTGTGACTGTGTTGCATAAATGGGGTGCATGAGAAGTGTGTGTATGAGTGAGACAGACAGAGCAGAGAGAGAGAGAGAGAGAGAGAGAGAGAGAGAGAGAGAGAGAGAGAGAGCATACACAAGCTTATGTTTGTGAATGAATATTCTATATGCTGAACCAAATTTCATTTCTAACAGTAACAGTAACAGCAAGAGATCCACCTTTCCTCTGCCAGTCACTTCAACATGACAAAGAAGAATGAAAATAGCATGAATGAAACAACAGCCAAGAGTGATGCACTAAACGCAGCAAAATGAAAAACTATTGATTGATGGAACCGCTGATCAAGGAGACAATCACATGGCTGAGACAACAAATGGCCATGTCAAGCTTTAGCCTTATCCTGGCTGATTTGGGAAAACACTTGTTCCTTACATTCCCTCAAGACTACAGATTATGACTATCCCTTTGACTCCCACATTCTATCCACCAACTGCAAACACTCAACCCTTTGACTCCATCATACTATCCACCAGCTTCCTGCACGAGGCTGGTGGATAGGGTGAGGGACTCAAAGGGTTCAGTTTTTGATTTGTTAGCATGGCTGACAATGCAGGATGCTGGTGGACAGGGCACGGGAATCAAAGGGATATACATTCTCTCAAGAATACAGATTATGTATATACGCTGGGTAATATCTTTTCAGCCAAAAGTAGGGCAATAAGAGGACATGCATTTTTCTCCTCCCTTCACTAGATCTACAATGGTGGTCTAAGTGCTAGTCTTCTGAATGAGATGGTAAACTGAATTCCTGTCAGCAGCACACTCAAGAGTTTGTTAATGTTCTCATGGCAATGAAGCAGTTGTCCATTGCAAAATTCTGTAGCAAAAGCACTTTCACAAGCAAACAGAAATATGTGCATACAGAAGAAAAAGAAAGAAGAAAAAAATCTGGTGGTACTGCACTGCAGCTATACACTCCCCAAGGAGAACAGCCCAAATTTCAATCATAAATTAACTGACCAAAAAACCAAAAAAAAACTAATAACTAAACACAATAAAATGGAGGGAAGGGAGGTGGGGGGACAGAAAGAATAAGAAGGTCAGGAAACAGTACTAACCTTCCTTTGAAAAATTTATTCTTCTAAATTCAAAAATGCCATCATCCCCATAACCATAAAACCATGTTAACATCTGTGTCAGCTAATGCAATTTAATGACACACGCACATCACCAGGACGATGAAGCCCATGAACATTTGTGAATGATGAAACATCATGGTCAATAAAACTAAAAACATATAAGAAAGTATTCAATTTCACAAATAATTATCTGCCACAATCCTGTACCAATGCCTCATTTTGCATGTATAAGCAATGATCCAATTAGTATTTCTGTTAGGTATTACTACTGTTAGAGAAGACTATATTTTCTTGCTCTTTTCACATCACCAAGCAGCCAAAAATAACAATTATTTCCCCTCTTTATTTCAATTTCTCCACTTTACTTAAATTCCAGATACCAAAATGTTACTCAGTTCTATGAATAGAGAACCTTTCCATTTAGCCCACAGGAATCATCACCAATCCTGCCACACTTTGGCTTTACAGTAATATTCTCACCACGCTTGACTCATCTTGATCTTTTTACCATTCATGACAAGTTTCATGAGTTCAGAATGTTGAATGTGTTGCAACTTCTGGCAACAGCTCAGTGTATGGAGTCTGCAATGCTGACAAATCAACATCGTTCCAGATTCTGTTAGTAATTCCTTTAAAAAAAAAAAAAAAAAAAAAAAAAAGAAACTTAGCAGAAAGCCTGTTTTCTTGTCAACAGAACCAAACAAAACAGAAAACAATTCCCAACGCTGGTGACCCTATCAATTTGAGACAAATATGACACATTTATTCTAACTCCTCCCTCGTCTTTCTTCGTCACATGTATATTATGCACAGAGTAAAACACACACACACATACACAAAGATACACACAAATATACATGCTGAGTCAAAACACACATCCTTCAGCTTTATGTTGTAACAGGCAAGATATGAACACGATCACCATCTCACTCATAACCTTGAACTGTAACCTACTATCAGACTATGAAGCAACACTTCTACTACTACATCTACTACTACTACACAAGATGAGAATGCTGAACTGTGATTATAATAATCATATTTAGAAGGTATTAAATACTGATGTATAAATGAAATCAAAGCACACACTAGTCTCACTATTCGATGAAACATTCACTCACAAATACAAAAACAACTTAATGTTTTGCACAAATTACATGCATACTGGCAAGGAGAGACCAGGATGAGAGACGGGTGAAGCAGAAGTGGAAGGAGGGGGGAGGCCCAGTGAAGGAAATCATTGCTGGACAAAAAAGCATGTCTTCAAGTTTGGGACAAAAAGGTATTGTTTTCAAGTCAGACTTGAAGGAAGAAAGAGTCTGTAACTGTCAAAGAGACAAGAGAAGCTCATTACAGTTGTGTGGACCACACACAGAAAATGAACTGCTACAAACTGTGAAACATATGCATCATGGAAAAGGTAAACAAATAGCATCAGAAGCAGATCGAACGGAGAGGTGAGGCAGGGGTAAACAGTCAAGGATGGTCACACAGTTAACCTCTTCACTGCGCTGTTGACGAGTGACGCTCGTCATAGAAACCGTCGTCTGCAATGCTCTGTTGACGATCGCGGATCGTCCCGTATCAAACACTCTTTCTCTTTTCGTCTAGCATATCACAGAATCGTTCTATTTATGATTTGATTAGGTCCCTTGACAATCTTCGCTCTTTGAGTGCCGTTTGTTCAAGTTATTTAGATCATTTGCATAATTTATCACGATCGATTGGCAAGGTGCTACGAAGTTGAGCTTTCAGTTTTTGAAGCGCTATGGCTGCCCCACAACGAACCTACACAGTTGCAGAAGTTATTGAAGCGATTTTTCGAGATCAAGACAGTGGAGATGAAGACTTCAAGCCAGCTGGCTTCGAACTTCGTGAAGTTGATGCCAACGACCCAGATTTTGATGTGGAAGAATCTTTGGGTGACTGATCGTCTGAATCAGAGTAGGCCTATGGAGATCCGATTGTTCCAGATGCAGGTAGGTGTATTTGAGAGCTTTATTCATTTTATAACATGATTGTATTGCTTTCTTCTCAGTATATTTATAAATAGAACAGCTAAGTGTGTGTATTGTATGGCTGAGCCCTTTGTTTGGGCCTGGTCAGCGAGTGAGCCAGTGACCGAGTGGGCAGTGTGTTCAACCTGTGGGCGTGTCACTCGTCACTCGCTCGTTGTCAGCCACGCTGTGTGTGTCTTGTTGATGATTTGTTTTTCTGGTCGGCCTCTGCCCTGTGCTATCTCCCTGGCCTTTGTGTGTTTGTGTGAGGAGTAGGCTACTATCTCTATGGCCTGTGTGTGTTTATGTGAGGAGTAGGGTGGGAGCAGAGGGGTGTGCGTGTGTGTGTGTGTGTGAGAGAGAGAAAGAGAGACAGAGAGAGAGAGAGAGACTGTTGGTGTGACTTTTTATAGGAAATTGAAAGCATTCAGTGATAATACTGACAGAAACAATGTTGTAATGAAGTCACTTTGGTAGAAGCAGTACTCACTGGGTTTCTTTGCACTGTTTGCTTGAGGAAAATGAAAGGGGGCGTGGCATGGGGGAGTAGCATGCTACCTATGTCAGTGTGTTGTATGTATGTGTGTGTGTGTATGTATGTGTGTGTGTGTGTGTGTGTGTGTGTGTGTGTGTGTGTGTGTGTGTGTGTGTGTGTGTGACTTTTTTTTATTTCATAAAATATGTGGAAATTTGAATCCTTGCTTTCACTGTGCTACAGGTATGGTAATGCAGCATGGTGATGATGTTTGGCCTGGACCTGCTGTTGCTGGACCTGCTGTTGCTGGACCTGCTGTTGCTGGACCTGCTGTTGCTGGGCCTGCTAGAAGGGGAAGGGGAGCAAGAGGGGGAAGGAGAGGACTGTGTTTAGAAGACTGCTTCCAGAACTACCACACTCAGAAGCGTTTTTACTGGGGATAGACACTGGGAGATAAAACTCTTTCATTTTATGTGTGGCTAGGCTGTGCTTATAATGTTATATTGTGGCTGGACACTGCTTTCTGACCTTTGTACAGTCTATATCTTCAAATCAAAGTGTGCTATAAACTGCTTGTGAGCTCCTGCATCACTTGATTACATCATCATTGACTTTAACATTTTTTTTATTGCATTTCAAAGAGTACATGTGACACTCTGGTACATTATTTCATTTTGAAATTGTCATAAACACAATCTTCATTCAATTTCGTTTCATTTGATATATACTTTTATGTATCTATCTTCAATGCCTTCTGAATTATAAGCAATTGAAAATAATAAGCGTGATTTTTGTCTGTTTCTGAAAAAAATCTTAGCATGTGTCTTAGCAAAACATGATAGCAGCGAAAGGATTAAGAAGGAGTAAACTTTTAGCAGAACGCATCAGTTCTGTATGAAATTCTTCAAGTAACCAGCAACTAGTGAAGGGACAGAATGAAGTAAGGGAGTGAAACAATCGTGCTTCTTTCTATGAAGGACATGATGGGCTACCACAGAATTCTTGATCTGCTGTGCTGGAAGCAAGTGACAGGAGAAGCAGGCAAGCCAGAGAGCACAGAGTTACAACAATCAATACAAGACAAGATGAAAGCAATTTAGTATTAAAACAGTCACTCTCTCTCCTCCCCTCTCTCTCTCCTCCTCTCCTCCTTCCTCTCTGTCTCTCTCTGTCTCTTCCTGTGTCTCTCTCCCTCTCTGTCTCCTCCTCTCTCTCTCTTGCTACTTGTTAACCAAGACTGTCCAGCGTCATAAACGTCACTGATTGCATAACAGTGAAATACACAAGACAGATGAGTTAGGGACATGTTACAATACCGTTAAAGATCACTCAGCTTTAAATCAACCCCTTCTCTGCCACAGTATAAAAGCATTTTGGTATCGCTGTGTGCCAGGGCAAATTTGTGCAATCTTTGGCTGGTTCACTAATATCTTCGCTGCTCATTTATTTTGAAATGGCTACCATATGGCATCAGGAGCTGGAAGGTGATTGTTTGGTCAGAGGTATGCCATTGTTGCTCTGGGTCCCATTAAGCATTCTCAGGTGTTTCTTGCTCAGATGTTAACTCGCTT
>CM060306.1:127848215-127873215 GCA_030674185.1 Monoplex corrugatus | reverse complement strand
CTGGTTCTTAAATTTGCAGGATGTATCACCTCTGTCCTCCTGTTAATTACACCAGAAACTACCTAAAAGCTTGCCAAGTCTTACATACTGGTTACTTAAAAAGACAGTATCACAAATAGATGACTCTATGCTCACTTCACAACTTACAAACCATTAACGAGTGTATACAGGAAAGCTTTAAAAAAAAAACTGAACAGAATCTGTACATCTTTCCCCTGTTCCATGTTTCATTCATCATAAAAGAAAATTTAAAAAAAGAGATATTAGCATGGCTTGACCATTTTGTTTCTTCCTCCATTCATTCCTTAGTTAAAGATGTATTTATCACTTTCTGTGCCATTATGACTGAACCGATTACAGTGCTAATAATACTGACAGACTGTGCTGTTACTTACGCCTGATTTGTGAGGACATTATCAAAGCGAGTGGCAAGTGATATAAACATATTTCATTCAGGTTTATGTCAAACATCGAACAATTCATACATTTCTATACTTTCCAAAATTTAGTGGGCTTACCTCAGCATAGGTCTGACTGATGTTTTCAATCAGATCCTGATGGCTTTGTAGAGCTTCCTCCAGCTCCTCTATGTTGGTGGGAATTTTGGTATTCTCACATGTCGACTGCCACACTATCACTTGGGCAAGATACTGAAATACACGAAAAATAGACCTTCAAAGGAGGAATTTCCGAATAAGTTTACAGTGTCTTGCCCGTTTCAACATATCTAGCATTACGTCCACCAGCTTACCTACTGATGAAAGTGAATGCACATATGATATCAATGTAAAGCAAATGGAATAAACAAGTTGAATAAAACAAAACATACAAAGTGAATGACCTGAAGATGTTGAAAAACAGAGGGAGAAGATATTCAAGGTGTGGGTTTCAAAGTTTAGTGTCTTTCACATCTTAAAAGTAGGCCCTAACTAAAATTAACGTCTACCCTTTTTCCTTCATGCAATGATGGAAATTAATGCATGTCAAGATGCTGCATACTTTCTTCCACATTATAGCCCCAAAATATGACACTAGTAAACATATAAACAAACAAAACCTGCATATATTGACTTATCATACACTGAAAACCATGCCTATAATTATTGACATCTGAAATTTTGGGGGAACAGACAGTCTTTGGGCATGAAATCATCTCTCTATGTTACTGATAACTTTTTATAAACAAATGAAATTTTACCAATACAACTGTTTTCTAGCACATCTCTCTCTCTCTCTGTCTCTCTCTCTCTCTCTCTGTGTCTCTCTCTCTCTCTCTGTGTCTCTCTCTCTCTGTCTCTCTCTCTCTCTCTCTCTCTGTCTCTCTCTCTCTCTCTCTCTCTGTCTCTCTCTCTCTCTCTGTCTCTCTCTCTCTCTCTCTCTCGCACACACACAAACATGCACGCACGCACGCACGCACATATACACACACATGCGCGCGCTGGCACACACACACACACATACACCACATACACACACACACACACACACACACACCACACACACGCATGCACGCGCGTATACACACACACGCGCGCACTCGCACAGACGCGCACGCACACACGCGCACGCGCACACACACACACACACACACACGCACGCGCGCACACACACACACACGCGCACACACACAGACGCGCGCGCACGCACGCACGCACGCACGCACGCACGCACGCACACACACACACACACACTCACACCACTAACCATTTCTGCCTTTTTGTGGAAGACGACGGACATTCTCAGCACAGTGCTCCTATCTTCCAAAGCCGCTGCTAGACTTTTCCATTCCCTCTCCAAGCGCCCAGCCTCCACACGGATCATGTTGGAGGCGTAGTGGCCAGAGTCACACATCCGCTGGGCCATGCTCAGGATGCGGGTGATGTTCACATACACATTCTGCAAGCAAAAGATCAGAATAAGAACAATAATGGGAAAAGGAAATAAAGAGATAAGGACTACTTTTCACGTAGAAGAAATTGGTACAGACTAAGCTGAAAATCAAATTATGATCAGAAGCAGTCTGACGAATTAAAACAGACTAAGCTGAAAGTCAAACTAAGAATCAGACATGGGATTCTGAAAATGTCATTTTTACTGACAAAAGTGTGGGGGTCTGGGGGCTGCAGAAGGCCCCTAGTAGGGTTAAGGGGCAACGCCCCTGTGGGGGTCAGGGGCGAAGCCCCCTGAAGCTGAAGGGTTATTGTGATTTAGTCACCCAGAACTGGCACTGAAACATAAGTAAACACAGCTTTACTTCTAGAAAAGCATTCATTTCAAGGATTGAAGGGTTTTTATTTGGCCACGTGACCTGAGCTTGTGCAGTACTTTCGGTTTCACAGTTCTTCCAATGTGGTCGCAATTTCATCAGATGAATCAGTTAAGCTTCAACAAAACAAAACTATAGGTCTACGTATATAATAATTTCCAGCTCAGACTGACCACTTTGTCGAGCCAGTCAAAACGCCACATGCTCTTTTCCCTTTGTCGATCTCTCGAGCGAAAGCGCTCTCGTCTCGCTTAAGTTTTCTCAACATCGTTTATCAGCACAGTGATATTCAGCGAAGTACACCGCAGGAAAATCAAAATGGCGCCACAGCATTCTCATACTGGCTGATAATACACGCACCATGTGTGGATTGGATCCTCGGTAGCTTATCGGAAATAGTCTCGGTTAACAATAAAACCATGTTCCCATACAGCGGAAGTCTTGTTTGGAATACGAAATCATTTTACGAAGAAACCGTTTAGGAATAACGGATCAATGTGTAGCGTCGCGATCGTGGCTAACAAACTTGCATTCATACATATATACACCCTAAAATTTTCTCAACGGATTTGCGCGAATCTCAAGAATGACCCCTGGAGCTTTCAGATTTACGGAATTCCGTAAATTTACGCAAGAATCACATGTCTGAAGAATAGAACCAGTCAGCTAAATTAAAACAGACTACGCTGCAAGTCACACCATATCCCATCACCCAGCCATATTGAAACAGACTAAGCTGAAAGTTAAACTATGAATAGATGCAATCAGCCAAATTGAAACAGACTAAAATCTGAAAGTCAAAGACTAAAAGCTGAAAGTCAAACTATGAATAAAGCATTAAAATACATATATGATTAACCCTTTGAACCTGGCTGGCCGATGCAGCAGCCAGTGCGATTAATACCTCTGTACCGGCAGGCCGCTGGAGCGGCCTGACATGTCCGGTTGACCTGGCCTGGTATGGTGCTGGCGTGCAGTATGCGACCTACCGGCACTTACTCTCCTCTGCCACATCCTGTTTATATTACCGAATTCCAGACACCCTATACTTTCTTCCTGGCAAATTTTTAAGCATTAGAAGGATTTATTCTGAGACATCGAGTTTTGCTAGAATTTCTCTAAAAATACTCAAGGTTGAGGGTATCAGAGGTCTAGAAATACTTAGGGCTGAAAGGGTTAAAAGCAGTCAGCCAAATTGAAACAGACTAAGCTGAAAGTCCAACTATGAATAGGAGTCAGCCAGCCTGCAAGAACATGACCACTATTTGGCACATCAAAACAAAACAAAAACCTATCCTTCTGCCTACCATCTCCCCAAAATCTTATTAGATTAACACGACGGACTGTTTTCATCACATCCAAGAGAAAAATTAGCTGTTGTTTCAGTCTTTTCTTCCTTACCAGCACACAGGGTTATAAATGTGGAAGCTTATAAACAGCTTCTACTACGATCATTTTGGATCCTTTTTCATCACATGCTATTTGTGATGTTTGTGTTTATGAAAATTATTCCAAGCATGGACAGTTCATTGTGAGAAAAACTAAAAGTGTTTTGTCAAAGTTCTTTTTCTGACTAACATATTTCATCCAAAGAAAGAATGACAGAAGAGAAGGACAGATTGAAAGAAAGAAAAATTCTGTTTATCTTGTTACTTTGTACATTGCTTCAAAGGATAACAATATTTTAACCTTTTGACTCCCTCACCCTATCCATCAATTTCCTGCAGGAAGCTTATGGGACAGGGTGAGGGAGTCAAAGGGTTAATGCCAACTAACCTCAGCACTGGTGGCAAACTGACAATGCTCCGACTCCAGCTCTACAGCCATCTGATGGCAGGTGCCAATCTCTGTGTAGTTCACCAGGAACAGGTCTCGGTTATGGCTGATCCACTCAAACATCTGCACACACAACACCCAACAATGCTCTCCAGCCTCCAATTTCATTTGATCTTTTATCTATCAAACATCTGCTCACGTATGCTCCACTACTGTTCTTCAGCTAATCACTTACCTGCTGTCTCTAACAACTGCACAAAAATGATTTTCTCAGATGTCGCCTATAAACACAAAAATCCTTAAGCATGTAAATTCAGCACTTAAAATAAATACCTTTTTTCCATTTCATTCATGGCCAATCCAAATTCTAAACACTAAATTCAGACCACTTGTACTGTATCTCTCATGCAACATACTCAGAGAATATCTGTGTCTCTAACATCTTATTAAATCTCATTTCTCAAACAAACATGGCAAAAATCTCCAATGAAAAATGCAGTTTTTACTGCAAGTCAGTAAAACTGCACTGATCACATCCATGTTTCTGGCATCACGTCAAGAGCTAATTATTCTGTAACTTTCATCTCAGCTTTGTTATCTATATTCCAGAACATGCACAAGGAGATATTCTTCTGAGTTTAACACATCCATCTCATTTTCCTGCATTTATACTGAAAACCAATTGTTCAAAATCTACTAAATCTGACTATGCTACCAGACTTTAAACACTCAGACTAATATTGGTGTTCTGAATCTGACTGTATCTTCTCTATTCTTCAATTTTATTATTATTTGTAGACCCTCTGACTCTGATCTGAATTCAAAAGACACTTGAGAACAAGACTTTCAGCTGTACACTCACCTTCTCCACATCCTCTTCAAAGATACGGAGTTGTAGACACTGTTCCAGCCTCATCTTCTTCACCACCCACAGCTGGTTCAGATGCTGCTTGGTGGACTGCAGGTTCTCCAGCAACTGGGAGATCTGCGGCACTGCGCTCTGGAAGTCAGTGTTGCCAGAGATCTTGGCACGCCTCCCCACACTCCCTGCAACACACATTACAATGATGAGAGGTACTGAACATGCCATGCCACCATCAAGAACAATTAGTGCGGCAGGCTCAGGTGATAACACTTAAAATTCTGATTGCCCTGAATATAACCGAGATACTTCAAATCATGACATGACTGCACAATGGATTCAGTTGGTAGATTAGAACTATACATCAGAGTCTAAACCACTGAGCTGATTCGACCTGAGTATGTTTAACCCTTTGACTCCCACACCCTCCCACCACCTGCAAAAACTTAACACTTTGACCCCCTCATCCTGAATGAGGGATTCAAAAGGTTAAGTTTTTGCTCTGCTAGCACCACTGACAATGCAGGATGCTGGTGGACTGGGTGCAGGAGTCAAAGGGTTATGCTGATCAATCAAACATGAAAGTCTACACTCTTATGCATAAATAAACAAGGTATCAATGTATTTTCGCATATGATTGAATGTGACCAAGCAAAGAAGTATCAAGTCAAGAAGTCTCTCTCTATAGCACACCATAATAAAGCCTCATCTACAGTCAGGTTCCAGCCAACTGTTTCACAGACACTAAAGACACAGAGGCAGAAAAGATACATGTTCAACAATCACAGCTGGAAAGAACTTTCTGTATAATCTGTTGTGCACTTTCAGTTTTAAAATATAATGCTATGTTCAACACAGTCATTAAATCTACTGATCAGCAACGTAAATGATTATTCTAAATCCAAATATGTCTTTTTTTCTACCTCCAAGTAACATGATTCTCACTGAACTTGCAACATATCCCTAAAACTAACATACAAAATAATTGACATGAAAGGTAAATCTACTGATAACAATGTAAATGATTATTCTAAATCCAAATATATCTATTTTTCTACCTCAAGTAACATGATTCTCATTGAATTTGCAACATATCCCTAAAACTAACATACAAAATAAATGACACAAAAAGTTAACTTCTACACATGGTAACTGAAATGCTTAGCAGAGCATTAAAATAACCACCCTATAGCAAAGCATTAACATCCACCCTATGTGATAACAATAATCTCTAAACATGAAAACTCTAGCAAAGCATTAATAACCACCACATGTGACAACAATAATTCCTGAATACAAAAACTCATGTAACAAGACAGAACTTTGCTGCAAATATACTCTACCTACTCTGTTGCAGAATCAATGGGTCATTAAGCCAACAGCTGACCTGACTGTCCAGGGATCTCCCCAGTGATCTTGGTGAGGATGTGATGACCTTCCATGGACAACTGCTCCACAGGGGCCAAAGTGACACGACGCTTCAGGTGATTGTGCTCTTCCAGGACGTGCTGAGCTCCTGCCAGGTCGTCAGGCAGGTCTGGGTTGGTGAGGATTTCACCCAGCTCATCCAGCTTGTCCAGCAAGTCCAGAGCTTTCCAGATGAATTCCTCCAACATCTAACGACACAATAATACAGCCCGATGGATCAATGCTGCCTTTTTATGACAACAAATGTCTCAATGATTTTGTGAGATCTGCTGGGTTTGAAGAAACTAGAACTTACATACTATGGGAAAAAATCAGCACAGTGTAAATTGTTACTGTTGGTGTAAATGAGACAAAACATACAACAAATATTTCTTTCAAACAAGACTTCTAAATTGTATGTGGTTGGAGAGTGAGAGGTGGGCATGTAAAAATAACACAAAAGATATATATATATATGTATGTATGTATGTATGTATGTATGTGTATGTGTGTGTGTGTGTGTGTGTGTGTGTGTGTGTGTGTGTGTGTGTGTGTGTGTGTGTGTGTGTGTGTGTGTGTGTGTGCATGAGTACAAAGTGAAAGAGAGAGCGAGAAAAAAAAAAGGACAGATATTTTGAGCGTGTGCACTACAGGGCATCTATGTATGTGCCAAAATGCAGGATGTGTGTGTGTGCACAGATAATCAGTGCAGGAAATCAAAACTCCATCTAGGTTCTACGAAATTCAAGTGATAATAATCAATAAGCAAGTCAAGAGCTTTCTTAACAAAACTCTCGAAGACTATATGATATACCGTACCAAATAAATTTAATGTAAAACAATCTCCCAATCTAGTCCCACTCTTACAGTCAAAACAAAAACAAAAACAAAAAAACAAAACAAAAATTTTTAAAAAACCACAAACTATAACCAACAACAGGAACCACAGCAAATGATAATCTAGTCCCTGCACATGTTAAAAAAAAAATACAGGGTGATAAAGATTGTCAAGTGACTCTGGTCTTAGGGAAATGAGGTGATAGAGACCTCAACATTTCTGCAGGTCGGCACCATGATGGTGGTGTCTTTCTCTTCTCCTTCACTGTTTTACTTTCCCCAATCTTAACCCTTTCACTCCCTCATCCTATCTGCCAGCATCCTGCATTGTCAGCCATGATAGCAAAGG
This sequence comes from Monoplex corrugatus, assembly GCA_030674185.1. Classification (NCBI taxonomy): domain Eukaryota; kingdom Metazoa; phylum Mollusca; class Gastropoda; order Littorinimorpha; family Ranellidae; genus Monoplex; species Monoplex corrugatus. The sequence goes on along the minus strand of CM060306.1, from coordinate 127,865,718 downwards.
AAAAACTTAGCCATTTCACCCTTTCATACTGTGAAAGAACCAAAGGGTTAAGTTTTTGCAGCTGATGGATAGGGTGCAGGAGTTAAAGTGTTAAACAAGGGTGAAGTACCCGTTCACAGCTGGTTGGACTGGACAGCACTTGCTTAGAGATTTTCTGGCACAAGGTTCATATCCGGGCAAACCTGTGCACTTAGAATAGAAGATGGCAGCTCTACCTCCAAGCTGACCAGGTCTCAATGTGTACATATGTCCCAACACACACACACACACACACACACACACACACACACACACACACACACACACACACACACACACACATTAAATTCAATTTAATATCACTTTACTTATCCACACAGAAATTCATTTCGGCAGATTATCTTTCTTCAGGAAACTGACGAATATGGTGAGGGAGTGAAAAGTTTACACTGATACTGATGAGAAAATAAAATGCTGCCATAAGCAGCACCTCATTAAAAATGATTAAGAACAAAAACACAAACACACAAATCAATAAACACACAAATAAGCAAATGTGAAATAAAACAAAAGAAAAAATCAGACAACAAATATGCAGAAAACGGGAAGCCCCACCAGTCTAAGTTGTATCCACTGTTCATGGTCATATTCCAAAGAGCCATCAAATTCTCGTGTCAGCTGTGATGATTCTATCACTTTTGTCAGGTTGTCTAGAGAGATCATGTTGGTCTGAAAGAGACAAATACTATGATAAATTCTTGGTCTGAAAGGCACTCAAATGAAATGTGTAAATTAGTCTTAGTGTACAGATTATGCAATCATACACCATGTGTATTCACCTAAACATATGTACGTGCGCACCCAGCACACACATACACACTGACACACACACGTGTGTGCACAAACGCGCGCGCACACACACACACACAGCACAAATGTACATATGCACGCATGCATGCACACACACACACACACACACACACACACACACGTAAATATCCATTCTATTCCTCCCAGTATCGCATAATATGCTTTTCCACACTCTCTCTAAATCAATCATCTGCTCAGAAAAGCAGCAACAACAACAAACAATTAAGTTAAAATGAATTACACAGTGCTCTTACTTCAAAATTATATTTTGCGCTGCCTAAACTGGTCCGCTGTTTTTCCCAGAATCCCCCAGGCTTGATAATGTATGCCATGTTAATGTTGCCAGGAAAACACTCCTGCAAAGAGAACAAACATCAGAATAACAACAGATCATAAGACACTCTACTCAAATCTACATCATTCTCTTTAAAACTTACAAGAGTCAGGAATATGATAAGCATATAAAAACAGTCGCCACCCTTGGCGCATATCTTTACCTTTAAGCCAGCCAAGCCATGGAAACGAGCATATACCTAAGTTACCATCATGCCAGCCAAGTCATGGAAATGGAGCACACATCAAAGTTACCGTTATGCCAGCCAAGCCATGGAAATGGAGCACATATCTAAGTTACCAGTATGCCAGCCAAGCCATGGAAATGGAGCACATATCTAAGTTACCATTATGCCAGCCAAGCCATGGAAATGGAGCACACATCAAAGTTACCATTATGCCAGCCAAGGCATGGAAATGGAGCACACATCAAAGCATGGAGCACACATCAGTTACCATTATGCCAGCCAAGCCATGGAAATGGAGCACATATCTAAGTTACCATTATGCCAGCCAAGCCATGGAAATGGAGCACATATCTAAGTTATCATTATGCCAGCCAAGCCACGGAAATGGAGCACATATCTTTACCATTATGCCAGCCAAGCCATGGAAATGGAGCACATATCTAAGTTACCACTATGCCAGCCAAGCCATGGAAATGGAGCACATATCTAAGTTACCATTATGCCAGCCAAGCCATGGAAATGGAGCACATATGTAAGTTACCGTTATGTCTGTCAAGCCATGGAAATAGAGCACATACCTAAGTTACCTTTATGCCAGTCAAGCCATGGAAATGGAGCACATATCTAAGTTACCACTATGCCAGCCAAGCCACAGAAATGGAGCACATATTTAAGTTACCATTATGCCAGTCAAGCCATGGAAATGGAGCACATATCTAAGTTACCGTTATGCCAGCCAAGCCACAGAAATGGAGCACATATCTAAGTTACCGTTATGCCAGCCAAGCCACGGAAATGGAGCACATATCTAAGTTACCATTACGCCAGCCAAGCCACGGAAATGGAGCACATATATAAGTTACCATCATGCCAGCCAAGCCATGGAAATGGAACACATATCTAAGTTACCATTATGCCAGCCAAGCCATGGAAATGGAGCACATATCTAAGTTACCATTATGCCAGCCAAGCCATGGAAATGGAGCATATATCTAAGTTACCATTAAGCCAGCCAAGCCATGGAAATGGAGCACATATCTAAGTTACCATTTTGCCAGCCAAGCCATGGAAATGGAGCACATATCTAAGTTACCATTATGCCAGCCAAGCCATGGAAATGAAGTACACATCAAAGTTACCATTATGCCAGCCAAGTCATGGAAATGGAGCACACATCAAAGTTACCATTATGCCAGCCAAGCCATGGAAATGGAGCACATACCTAAGTTACCAGTATGCCAGCCAAGCCATGGAAATGGAGCACATATCTAAGTTACCATTATGCCAGCCAAGCCATGGAAATGGAGCACACATCAAAGTTACCATTATGCCAGCCAAGTCATGGAAATGGAGCACACATCAAAGCATGGAGCACACATCAAAGTTACCATTATGCCAGCCAAGCCATGGAAATGGAGCACATATCTAAGTTACCATTATGCCAGCCAAGCCATGGAAATGGAGCACATATGTAAGTTACCGTTATGTCTGTCAAGCCATGGAAATAGAGCACATATTTAAGTTACCTTTATGCCAGTCAAGCCATGGAAATGGAGCACATATCTAAGTTACCGTTATGCCAGCCAAGCCACAGAAATGGAGCACATATCTAAGTTACCGTTATGCCAGCCAAGCCACGGAAATGGAGCACATATCTAAGTTACCATTACGCCAGCCAAGCCACGGAAATGGAGCACATATATAAGTTACCATCATGCCAGCCAAGCCATGGAAATGGAACACATATCTAAGTTACCATTATGCCAGCCAAGCCATGGAAATGGAGCACATATCTAAGTTACCATTATGCCAGCCAAGCCATGGAAATGGAGCATATATCTAAGTTACCATTAAGCCAGCCAAGCCATGGAAATGGAGCACATATCTAAGTTACCATTTTGCCAGCCAAGCCATGGAAATGGAGCACATATCTAAGTTACCATTATGCCAGCCAAGCCATGGAAATGAAGTACACATCAAAGTTACCATTATGCCAGCCAAGTCATGGAAATGGAGCACACATCAAAGTTACCATTATGCCAGCCAAGCCATGGAAATGGAGCACATACCTAAGTTACCAGTATGCCAGCCAAGCCATGGAAATGGAGCACATATCTAAGTTACCATTATGCCAGCCAAGCCATGGAAATGGAGCACACATCAAAGTTACCATTATGCCAGCCAAGTCATGGAAATGGAGCACACATCAAAGCATGGAGCACACATCAAGTTACCATTATGCCAGCCAAGCCATGGAAATGGAGCACATATCTAAGTTACCATTATGCCAGCCAAGCCATGGAAATGGAGCACATATCTAAGTTATCATTATGCCAGCCAAGCCACAGAAATGGAGCACATATCTTTACCATTATGCCAGCCAAGCCATGGAAATGGAGCACATATCTAAGTTACCACTATGCCAGCCAAGCCATGGAAATGGAGCACATATCTAAGTTACCACTATGCCAGCCAAGCCATGGAAATGGAGCACATATCTAAGTTACCATTATGCCAGCCAAGTCATGGAAATGGAGCACATATCTAAGTTACCACTATGCCAGCCAAGCATGGAAATGGAGCACATATCTAAGTTACCACTATGCCAGCAAAGCCATGGAAATGGAGCACATATCTAAGTTACCGTTATGCCAGCCAAGCCATGGAAATGGAGCACATTCAGTTACATATGCAAAGTTGGACATATGCCATATCAAGTTACTATGCGCAGATGAATGGAGCACATATCTAAGTTACATTATGCCAGCCAAGCCATGGAAATGGAGCACATATCTAAGTTACCACTATGCCAGCCAAGCCAGGAAATGGGCACATTCTAGTTACCTATGAGCAGCCTAAATGACATATCTAAGTTACCATGTATGCCAGCCAAGCCACGAAATGGAGCACATATCTAGTTACCATATGCCAGCCAAGCCATGGAAATGGAGCACATATCTAGTATATGCCGTGAAAGACTTTGTTACCACTATGCCAGCCAAGCACATGGAAATGGAGCACATATCTAGTTATCACTATGCCAGCCAAGCCATGGAAATGGAGCACATATCTAAGTTACCACTATGCCAGCCAAGCCATGGAAATGGAGCATGTCTAAGTTACCATTATGCCAGCCAAAGCCATGGAAATGGAGCACATATCTAAGTTTACTGTTATGCCAGCCAAGCCATGGAAATGGAGCACATATCTTTACTTATGCCAGCCAAGCTATGGAAATGGAGCTAGCATATTTGCTAAAATGTTTATCTAATCTGTTTGACTACACACAATACAGTAAGAATATGGATGGACTATTATGTGTGTGTCCAAAAAGAGAAGATTTGTGGGGAGTGACAAGTTGGGTTAAGGGTCATTCGTCCAACAGGCTTGAGTGTATCCTAGCTCTGCATCCTCTGTGTGTGTGTGTGTGTGTGTGTGTGTGTGTGTGTGTGTGTGGTGTGTGTGTGTGTGTGTGTGTGTGTGTGTGTGTGTGTGTGTGTGTGTGTGGTGTGTGGTGTGTGTGTGCATGCATGTGTGCGTGTGCATGCGCGTGTGTGTGCGTGCCTGTGCACATGCGTGTGTGCATGAGACAGACAGAGGATGACAGCCTGGGTCAGGGGCCAAGCACCCTACTTTGCTCCCGTCTTCCCCTCCCAGTTTGCGTGTGCTTTGAGCCTGGAGATTTGGTCACTGTTGGCGACTGATGAGAGTGCACACTTTGGTTTGATCCTTGAATCACGATTTGATGCCTTATGAATATTTATTATCATCATCATCATCATCATCATTAATACTATTATTATTATTACTACTATCTACTACTACTACTACTATTATGATTATTATTATTATGATTAAACATTCTATCACAGACCACTAGTACAGCACTTGATTTGTATTACCTGTAGGGCCTTGAGGATAGGTTTGACAGTCTCCCATTTGGATCCTCGCATATCCAGGATGACTGTGAAGCCTTTCTCTCGCACCTCATCACTGAACAACATAAACAACAGTCATACCAAATAAAGTTTTCTTTTAACTTTGAGGTTAACTGATCTGGAACAGCATCAGAGAAACATCAATATACTAACAGTCCTATTGTGATGAGCTGGGATATGGTACAGGCAAATCAGTTATTAACACTATACAAAACAATCTCTATGTTGCTTAACAGTGTTAATCATATGATGAGCTGGGACATAGTATAGTTAAATCAGTTATTAAACACAAAACATCTGTATTAGTCAACAATGCCAACCCCTCCTCCACCCACCTACCCCACCCCTTCCGTATGATAAGCTGGGACATGGTAAAGGGAAGTCAATTATTATGAACATCTATATTAGTTAACAATGCCAACCCTCCCCACCCCCCAACCCCTTCCGTATGATAAGCTGGGACATTGTAAAGGGAAGTCAATTATTATGTATGCTACATAAAATGATAATACTGTGAATGATACTGTAATGAAAAAAGTTACATCATTCAATATGAAACCACTTTGTCAGGGCAGAATATCTGTGACCTGACAAGCATACAACTTTAACACTTCAACCAGGGTCAACCATTACTTTGAATTCGAATAAAATGTACTTAATTCTAATTCACTAAGTAAAAAACAAAGCAATAATGAAGAGAAACAATCACCAAAGAAAAAACTGCAATCTTTAGATGACAAACATTTACCACCACTCTACAAAATGTTATTATGCATAAGTCATCATTCCAAAAACCTGATAACACAACTGTGGAGATGATCATCTATCTATAGGTGAATATGGAAATAATCAATTAATAAAACGGTTGTCCCATATTCACATTGGTCAATGAAAAAAGCCGAGAAGACAGCTCCATAATCTAGGGACAGTTTTATCTTGCTCAACCTTGAGTAGGGTCAGGCATATATTAACAGCTGGGTGGAATGAAGGTAGCACACACACACACTAAAGTTCTTACAAACTAATACAAACTAATATGTCTAATGCAAATATACAGAAGCAACAACAAAGAACAAATCGTCATCACTCTGACCTTGACACACTAGCAAGGTAGGTCATGAGTCTATATAAATACAGAAGTAATAACAAAGACTAAATCATCATCACTCTGATCTTGACACACTAGCAAGGTAGGTCATGAGTTTATATAAATACAGAATAACAAAGAATAAATCATCATCACTCTGACCTTGACACACTAGCAAGGTAGGTCATGAGTTTATATAAATACAGAAGTAATAACAAAGAATAAATCATCATCATTCTGACCTTGGCACACTAGCGAGGTAGGTCATGAGTCTACGCAGGTCATCATACTTGAGTCGCTCAGGATGAGTGTGTGAAGGGAAGGTCAAGATCGGCCCACCCCGCTTATCTCGGCCACCTGAAAGAGAAACATAAAATTTGAAAATTAACTATTTCCACCCTGCTTATCTCGCCACCTAAAGAAGAAACAGAAAATAAGAAAATTAACTATTTCTGCCCAGCTTATCTTGGCCACCTGAAATAGAAACATAAAATATCAAATTAACTATTTCAACCATTTCTTTAAAACTGTACCTCACTGCAATGCAAAAGTTTTTTGGGGGGGAAAGTGTCTGGTTTCAATAACAGCGATATTCCTCATGATTTTAAGCACATCCCCTATCACCCATGATATGAATCCAAGTGCCCATATGATCCACATACATAAAAATATAACTGACATTTCTTTTTTGTTGTTTATTTTGATCTCAATTTTAACACTTTACAGATGTTTAAACAACTATTTGGGGTTTTTTTTTCATTCAGGGCTAAATCACTGGACGGAAATTACAGACATAAATCAGTTTACAGTTTCTGAACACGAACTGATCCAAACAAGCTTTTCAGGTATTATGCTTAACTTCTCACAGTGTTCACAGGTTATTATGAATTTCTGACTTGTTCAGCCAAATTCCTGGTTTAGTGGGAATAGCTAAGTACTACTACTAGCAGAGTATTCCATTTTTTACTGTGCAGTTAAGGCCAGGAGACAATTTAGCACACCCGGGTATGGGATGACACTGTTAAGCCATAACCAACAAATAAATGAAACACATGAGAACACTGTGTACAACTTTTTAAATTTTAAAAAGAAATGTACATGAAAGCATTGTGCACATGTGCACAAAACACACACACACACGGACACAATGCACATGAAAGCACTGTGCAAAAACACACACACACACACACACACACACACACACACACACACACACACACACACACACACACACACACACACACACACACACACACACACACACACACACACACACACACACAACACAACACAAAACATACAACTGGATCATTACATATCAAGAATGCAAGTACAACTTTAGATAATGATGAAACATAAAAGTTATGATATAAACAGTTATGGGTAATGGCTGTTCCATAACCCTGAGATCATAGATGAGTGAGATGCTTGAGACCTCAACTTTTCTAAGGTCAGCACCAAAAGAGCAGTGTCTATCTCCTTTCCTCTCCTTTCCCTTGCTGCTTTACTTTGTCTAACCTTGAGGAAACTAAGGTATCCAATCACACCTGGACAGACTGCAGGCCATACACACAAAGCCTCGCATGGGTGTGATTTGCACTCATGCAAACCATGTAGTCAGACTGGAAGATGAGTGTTTTGCCTCTGAATGAACCAGGCCTGCTAGGATCTCAGGACCTGGCCAGCTCATGGGTTAATGTGCATGCTAAAGGCTTGTGCCATGATCACCATATACATGGCACCTGCGATGTTAGTGCATACGGAATTCATTCCAAGATTGGAGATATCATAGTGCATATGGAATTCATTCCAAAAGTGGAGACATTATCTTGAGAAACTGAAACTGAAACTGAAACAGGCCTCAAAAGTTAATGAGTACTCTAGTACCAATAAAAACTTACCCAAATAATCATTATGCACTCTATTCCGACACTGAAAAATAACTCACACACACATTTTAAGGCAATAAAATTCATCCAGCACCCATTTATAATCATAATACTAATATGATAAGTATTGATCACACAAAATAATAATAATTAATAATCATTCTGTACAGTGCAAAAGACAGTGTCAAATCATGTTTGTTGCATTCACATTGAAAAAAAATAAGGTGGAGGTGGGTGGTGGGTAGGGGCTATGTCCAAGCACATTATTGCAGTATAAACAAAACTAGACACACACCACACAACACACACACACACACACACACACACACGCACGTATGCACACACGCACGCAAGCACGCACGCACACACACCAATGCAGTATAGTCAGTTCATCAACAATAACAACACATCATGTCCATGAAATTAGAAATAGGTCGTACAACTGGTATACTATATACCAATACCATACAATGTATCATTAAAATTTTGTAAACTGGCACATACCTGAGAGATAGGCCACCCTCTCTCGCAATACAGGAACAATGTCTGCCGCCTTCAAGCCATCATTGCGTCTTCCACCTACGCACATTCACACAAAAATGAAAAGCAGTCAGGAAGGGGAGAGGGTGTTAATGCCAAGCATTCTGAGAAAATTGTTTGACCTCTTTCATTTTTCAGTATGCAAAAAATCAGAAATGTCATATGCCAAAAAGTGTGTACACTGATACTAGTTGTGTGTTTTTCATAATCAATAAATTTACGGTTTTATGCTTATCAATGACCTCTAATGGGTTTTTCTGATATGCTAAATTCTTTATGCAACTGCTGAGGAAGGCCCATAGACACATTAAAGCTACCAAACCCACACACAGCTTTGCAAAAATTAGAGCGAGACTAATTTTTAGCGCCCCAAACTGGTTTGAAAAGACAATGGTACACAAGGGAAAACACAAATGGCTGCTTAAACAAAAACAAAAACAAAAGACCAGTACGAACCATGACATAACCAGACAAACTGTAGCTATGACCACATACGGACACCACCTCAAAACTTGATGAAACTCACAGAATCAGGTATTTTTGCCTAGTTTAAGCAACTGTATCCACTAAATCTGGCAGCTTTGGGTAGGAAAACCAACCTCTGGCAAGGTCATTATTCAGAAAACAGGCAATAGTTGTATTTTGTACGACTACTAACCTATCAATGTTTTCATCAAACTCAGCATCCATGACCACTATATAACATAACATTTGACAAGTCTTCTTCTCCTCATCTCATAACTCCATGAACAGTCATTAGGACGCTGCCTGCTCTGAAGAACTGTTCACCATATTAAATATTTTCTCCAACTCTGTCTATTTGTGTGCAAAAGCCTGGGTCTCTGCAAATGGTTTCTCAGTTCTCTGTCCATTCCATAATGCTGTCAGTCCATCGTTTTGGTTTTTTTCTGTTTTTCCTTTCAGCTCCCTCTCTCAACAGTTCCCTGGAGGACTGATTTAGCGAGGTCACTGGATCTTGTTATACCACCATAACAATTTATTTCCCTTTTCTTAACTGATTTCGATAGATCCATGTATGGTCCAATGTACTGCTCGATGGTTTGGCGCACTTGTCCAAGGTGACCGATTTAAATTAAAGTCATTTTTTTCACACACTTCATCTTCAGTTTTTATAATTGAAACTGAAAGTGATGTCCTGGATCCATGTCTTACTTTTTTCATTTAACCCTTTGACTCCCGCACCCTCTCCACCAGCATCCTGCATCATCAAACATGCTAGCAAAGCAAAACTTAATCCTTTGACTCCCTCACCCTATCCACCAGCTTTCTGCAGGAAGCTGGTGGATAGGGTGATGGAGTCACAGTGCAGGTTAAAGACAGCTATGTGGGGAAAGCGTTGATATGTGTCTGCCCATGATACAGGTCTATAAACTGTTATTCTGCTGCATGCAACCATTGAGTCTACATAATATTTCAGAACTGAATGACTCTTCAAGGCCTAAAAATATTTTGTAATTCAAAACTTTTCCAGGATTACCATTTATTACTGATCAAAAATGCATGAAGTGATGAACCCTGAATTCAATTCAGTGCCAATCCTAATGCCATGGCAAAAGATGTTTTGTTGGCCGTTTGATTTTGGTTATAATCATTGTTGTTGTTCGTTACCTTGTTTGTTTTCAAGTTGGTTGGCTGATCTTATTACCATTAGGCTGGTTGGTTTGTCTGTCTGATTGTCTGTCAAGTACAAGAAAGCTACGGCAAAAATATATTTTCAATAGTTTTTTACATGAGGATTTGTAATTGTACTCTAAATAAAAAAATTAAAATATCAGAACTTTTATTGACTTTATCAATTTTAGAATAGCAATTCTTTTTCAATTGCTCCAAAATTTACAAGAGTATTTCCATTACTTTCTCACCTGTTCAATAAGCACCTTTGTCACAGGATATAATTATGCACTCCACCACCCAAATCGCCTATTTAATAATTTATACCTGACGACTACTTGTACATCGGTCTATGGATGCAAAGCTCTGTCCAATTCCAAGTGCTATATATTTCCAGTCAAAGTTTACTACAAAAGAAAACAACAAATGCTTTACTATGCAAAATTAGTAAAACTACCAACAGATTGACAGATAAAATTTCAAAAGACGGACGGTGATGACTGACCAGTGAATGTGCCAAGTTTTATTTTGCAGGTTATTGTTATCGTTATTTTGTTTTAAAGCCCAGCTGACTGCGTAGAGCCATATCAGAGCTCTATAACCATTTCAATACACACACAATATTTCAAGATGGAAAAAAGGAAAAGAAAATTAAGCACGCACATCAATACATTCGTGCTCATAATCTAAGGTTATGCCCGTGGCGCTGATCACTGTCCAATTTATCACACAGGGGATTTAAAAAACGTACCTCAATACAAATTTACAGATGGGACACTAAAGCATACATATAACAACAGACCTAAATTACCTAAAATTACTACGCCTTTCTCATTTCCCTAAAGCCAACAATGCACTTAACACATGTACCCAATTATCAATCCTATGAGAAAGTACGTCAGACTTTACTGAACACATACAGGTGAATGGACCAGCAAGGCAGAAAAGGATAACAAGAAATGACAGAAAGCAAAGGAGCAAGGCAGAAACAAAGAGAGTGACAGAAAAGAGGAAATTTCTAGCACAGAATTTCCAGAAGGTGGGGATACTATTTACACTGAAACTAGTGAAAGAACCCTCGGCACCCCCATAGGGGCAGGATCGAACTTAAAACATCAAATCCTGGAGTTACAGCTTTGAGAACTGAGCCAACCAGCTTGAAGTCTAACTGCAAAATACTGATCAATATCATACAGACACGCACATATATAAATTTGCATAATTTTCGTGCAGGGGGAAAGACAGGCTGCATCGTGTGGGGGAGAAGAATACTAGCTTGCAGCAAAGTGCATACAGAAACAAAAATAGACAGTGACGAGTAATTCCAGACAACACTCATTGATCATGTTTACTAATTAGCTATGGGTATGCCAATGGAAGTCAGACAGGGAGAATGTTTCTGGGTCATCATTTTTCTAACACCATATTCCAACATCAACTCTTCTAGGGTGTTAGAGAGAAAACAGGGAGAATGTTTCTGGGTCATCATTTTTCTAACACCATATTCCAACCATCAACTCTTCTAGGGTGTTAGAGAGAAAACAGATGCCTGTAGCGAAAAAAAAAGTTTAAATTGTAAACAAAGAGACTGTAGTCAAACTCTGACATCACATGCTGCACCCTGTATTTAAAGCGAAACGTCAATTTTTTCCTCTGATGCGTAGCAAATATGTACAGCAGTGATATTCACACATGTATACAAAATAATGTGTTATAAAATCTATAACTGACATGTTCTTTCTTTTAAATAGTGATCATTTTTGCTCCTGATCCATGTTAAAACTGGAAATTTCAATCACCTACAATATTCAATCATATAATTTAATTTTGAGCTGATCACAGGGCACCCTGCTCAAAGAGCAATGGACAACTCTTGCTGTGGGATAAACCTCATTGTGATCAGATTCTCTCTTCTTCCAGGATGATGTTAGTATTTAAAACATAAGATATGAATCCAATGTTTTACAAAACTGAGAACTGGATGATTAATGAAAAATAAACATTTTAGATGATTAATGAAAACTAAGCATTTGTATACATGTATGAATAAGTGAATAAATAATTATACTAAAACTAGTAAAGTAAAACATTTTAGATGATTAATGAAAACTAAACATTTGTATACATGTATGAATAAGTGAATAAGTAATTATACTGGTAAGTGGTATATTATCATTATTATTAATATTATATATTAATGTCATGACACAGTGCACTTCTTCAAACCGATCCATTTACTTATGTGTACATAGTGCATAAACACATACAATTCACAGACATCCATTGCATGCTGTGGTAAATCCTTCTGGAAAAGAGAGGTTTTAAACTTAAGAGATTTCTTTTATATTCCTGGTCAACGGATGTGCAGACCTGCTAGTGCTACTAATCTATGAACCTCCTTCATGTGTAAATATCAAAATTATCATGTACATAATCATCAAACACACATAACATTATTAACCCTTTGACTCCCACTCCCCACACGCTATCCACCGACTGCAAAAATTTAACCCTTTGAATCGATTTGATTCTTTCACCCTATCCACCAGTTTCCGGCAGAAAGCTGGTGAATAGGGCGAAGGAATCAAAGGATTAAGTTTCTGCTTTGCTAGCATGAATGACAATGCAGGATGCTGGTGGACAGGGTGCGGGGGTCAAAGTGTTAAAAATCCTGTTAGTGTAAGCCATGTCAGTGTGCAGTGATTTCTGGAAACATGAAAATACCAAGCATAGACACTCCATGAAAAGCTATGACTGCCCATATGTTGAGGTAACCCAAAGAAGACCAAGTACACTGACTGCACATTAATGTTAATGCCCACATAGTGTGGGCCCAAACAATTACAATGACATAATGTACATACACTAATCTGAAAAAGACATTGCAAGGAATGAAAAAAATTGATTTGATTTAAACTAACTCACTAAATCAAAGTCAAACTGACAGACATCAATAGTTCCAAAGATAGCCTGCTACTGTGCTAGGAAAACAATGATTACTAACAGACTATTCTCAATCTATAGCTAGGAATCATTCAAAACTTTTAACTGGATGAATGGAGAACACTTGGTATTTTGAAACATATAATCAAAAGTAATATGATAGCGAGAAAGCTATACAGTAATGAGCTTGAAGCAGCGCAGGCTATGTTTCTAATTCAAAACTTTTCACTGGATGAATGGAAAACACTTGGTATTTTGGAATATATATCGAGAGTAATACTAATAGGATAGTAAGAAAGCCAGACAGAACTGAACCTGATGCAGTGCACTTTTTAGTGCAGATTACGTTAAGAACTATCTGCAAAGTAACTATTCTATACTGATTATAGAAATACCTGGAAAACAGTAGGTTTGTTGTTGTTGTTGTTGTTGTTGTTGTTGTTTAACTGATGACAGCATTTCATTGGAAGTCAGTGCAGTGTTATCATAGTATCAACAATGATGAAACATGATCTTGAAATCAAAATCCTCTTCTGACCAATCAGCAGCCTGGATAACCATACAATGAAAGTGGAGGAAATAGAACTATATTCAATCCTACACTCGTAACACTGACATCACCAGAACAATGAGTTATTATATAAATCACCAGAACAATGAGCTATTATGTTAAGATGGGTTTAGTAACTAAGTAACTAAATGCTCTGAGCTTTACCTTCAATTTTCAGTTAATAATTTGTCTGCTTAATTTGATTTGATGAGCACCCTAAATTTCTACACCTGTTGTACCATACTATAGTATTGCAGTTGACAAAATGACCTGGAAATGTATAAAATATCAATCAATATTATTGTCCATTATCATTTGTATAACCACTGGATCATACTTTAACTTGCTTAAAACAGATGAAGAGCATACACAGTACTAGAAATAATTACACTGCTGCAAGGCCTGTATGCAACTGAGACTAAATTAAATAGTCAAGCCATATCACTGATCTTCCTTTTTGCACTCTTCTTACATGCTTTGTGCAAACTGCAATATTTAAAAGAAAAAGCCCCAAACAATAGAACTAGTCTAAAATTTCAATTCAGTTAGTTTTCCAAATACAGGACTAGTTAATATGACACAAATCTGCTCACAAATATTTATGATTAATGTTCTTTTTAAAGTCTACAACATTCCAAACGGAGGACCATGCCTCAATGACTGTGTATCTGAGCTTTATGCAACTAAGACCATACACATACTAAGCTGGATACATATAAAAAAAAAAAACATGATATGGGTTAAAACAGGGTGAAACGCCATGAAAAAAAAGTCTTGGTCATAATGCATTAAATAAAATTTAAAAAAAGATATCACTGCTGAAACACGTCTGACAGGTCTGCATGAAACTTGCAAGAATTATGAAAAACATTTTCCTTTCACATTTGACAATTTAATCTAACTTGTTAAAATAATAATTATATACAGGTTTTAAACAGCCTCAATACATTTTCCTCTAACTTGTTAAAATATACAGGTTTTAAACAGCCTCAATACATTTACCTAATTAGAATGAATAATTTCATAATTTGGACCAGCTCAATCCACATTAATACTGGATGGTTCCTGTCCATATTTATACATGTAACATGATAAGGTAGAGGGAATTTACAAATCAAATCTGATAAAAATTCATTCACAAATGGCTGAGAAATGTTAAGATGAAAATTAAGACACAAAGGAAGCTCTGAAAATGTTTGCTGATCCATTTTCTTGACACATGCAAATGCACACACGTACACATGCACGCGCGCACACACACACACACACACACACACACACACACACACACACACACACACACACATTGACACACACACACACACACACTCACGCACGCACGCATGCACGCACACATGCACGCAGGCACGCACACACACACACACACAAACACACACACACACACACACACACACACACGCACACTGACAGACAATAAGACACACATCTTTGTGTCAATGCTAGATAATCTCCCTTGTTTACAAATCACATACCTGCTTGTTTGAACACCACAAGTACCCAATTATAAATAATGGCTGATCATCTGGGTCAGCTTTATGTCAGCACTAGCCTCATGTGATATGACTGATGGGAATACCCATCCCAGGAAAGTGGAGGAAAGGGGGCTTCTGATCTACTTTACAGTGACACCACCAAAACAATAATCAGGCCTCTATTACATGGGATGGCAAGACTTAAGAAGGCCTGTTTATTGTATCAAACCCCAATTTCAAACCCACTACTCCCAGCATGTGCATCTAACACTCAACCAACTGGGCTATGAAATTCACACTGTATGCATCACAGTACAATATCAAACACCCACCCACCCTTTTCCCACCTCTACACAACATTCACTCCCCCATTCCAAAGTCCAACTCTCTCCCCATACGCATACTCAAACAGAATCATCATAACTTTTAGTCAAAATACTGAACAGTAGTCATGTTTTCATACTATCATACCACCAAGTTCTACCACTTCTAGCAGCAGTTCAACCTCAAGAGCAGGGGGTTAGGGATTATGAAAGTAAGGAAAAAATTTCCAAATATACTGTAAATCTTTAGGAAAACAAAGTCCCACAGGCTTTAAAATGGAATGCTGCTGTTTAGATCCGATCATATAGGCCTAAACCAGATTTTCCAATTATCTGAAATGGTACACTTCTCACATCCTCACTCCAAAGAATAATAAATTTAGCACTTAACATGCCAGACCCATTTTTGTTTCTATTTAAAGCAACCACTGGATTCATAACATAACGTGTGGCATCAGACACACGCTTTTGCTTCATGGAGTACTCTCGATTAATATTATTATGAAGTAGATCTTCCATCTCAGTCTGGGAGCAAATTGATAAAGAAGCCCCCTTATCTTTGGCCTGTTGGGGGCCGACTCAGCAGCAGCATCACCTGTATCTCTATGGAATGCAGTGGCATCACGATTCCGACCTCTAAACAAGAGGAATGCATATTTAAAGCAAATATCAAACAAGTCCATAAGATTATCTAGACGGAATCATCTGATCATGAAAGCATAGGAAGTCAAATCCATAGAATTATTACGGTGGCACCGGTGGCGAAAGTCAGAAATGGTAATGCCAGACTGGACTTCCATTCAAAACTGTGGGATCAAATCAATGTAATTTACCTGGACGATAATAGTATTCCACGTCTTTTTCGGCCCCAGCGTCTCCTCCTTGATCTCCGGTGCTCATCATCAACCACACAAAGCATTCCAATAAATTGCAACCAAAATTTGAAAACCCATCTTCATCATCAACTCTCCTCAGTCGGCCATTGTAATAACAGAACTTCGGCAATGTTCGGAAAATTTCGCCAAGACCGGATGTGAGTAATTATCGTCTGCACTTGAGCATTGATAATTTTTCGTTCAGTGCTAATTTTAGGAACAAGTCGGCAGCCCACTTGTAAACTATTTTATTTAGATTGATTACCTACATATCTTTGTTTCTGTTTGCTTTATTTCATATTCAAATAAGACAAAATAGAAACTACAATTTATTGATCGGGAGGTGACGAAGAGCGTGCTTGGATGCCGCCGCTAGAGGGCAGGCGCAGAGATGTAAAGCTCTGAATCACTTCGAAAGTGAAGAAGTGTGCTCTTCTTATCAAAGAATGACCAGCAGGAACGCTGGCATCGGAATATACGACGAAGTTCCAGGCTCCATCTGCTCGATCCATTCGTGGAAGTTCACTATACCAGCAGGGCTTAAACTTGACTCAGAGCACCATATTTATTGCGTTATGAAATTTGTATAGTCTGACAAAGCTGAACGTATGTGTGTCTGTCTGAGTGTCTGTGTGTTTTTTCCCCCTCATAATCTTAGAATATTATAATATTTCTTATCACTCTTACAGTGACAGCAACAACGATGTGGCAGCTTATGCAGTTGTCTAAAAGTACACACATGAATGACCATTAAAAAATTATAAAGAAGAAACGACAGAAGTAACACTCAATCATAGTGAACTGGAAAGATAAATGAATAGATTAATAAATAAATAAACAGAAGAAGCAGGAGGAGAAAATCG
>CM060306.1:127830715-127838215 GCA_030674185.1 Monoplex corrugatus | reverse complement strand
TGTGTGCATGTGTGTGTGCATGTATGTATGTATGTGTGTATGTATGCATGTATGTATGCATGTATGTATGTGTGTATGTATGTATTAGTATGTATGTATGTATGTATGTATTTTGTGTATGTATGTATGTGTGTATGTATGCGTGTATGTATGTATGTATGTAGTACATATGTATGTATGTATGTATGTGTATGTATGTATATGTACATATGTACTACGTACGTACATACGTATGTATGTGTGTATGAATGTATGTGTGTGTATATGTGTATGTGTATGTATGTATGTATGTATGTATGTATGTATGTATGTATGTATGTAGCATGCATGCATGTATGTATGTACTGCATGTATGCATGTATGTATGTATACTGGATGTATGTATGTAAGTAATATGTAGTATTATGTGTGTATGTGTGTATGTGTGTATGTATGTGAGTATGTGTGTGTGTATGTATGTATGTATGTACATGTATGTATGAGTATGTATGATATGTATGTATGTATGTATGTATGTATGTATATATGTATGTATGTATGTATGTATGTATGTACCTGTGTCAGGTCGGATAGATGTATCCGCTACTGGTAACCTGGAACCCAGTACTACCTGTCACAGGGTCGAATTGCTGGCGACTAAACCAGCACCCCCACCAGTCCTCTCAGGAGGATGATGAGGAGTGCAGAACCTGGTGGAAATAAATTAGATCCATCAAAGGGCGCCAGCTCTGAAGACCTACCCGCGGCCATCTAGCTAAGGGAATAAACCCTGACAGTAAATCCGGTGTGGGGCCCCTAAGGCGGTTGGATGGCAAACTTTGTCACTTTCCGGCAGCTCCTGCGGCCGCGTTGGCACCAAAACGTAACAGCCCTGCTGTTCCTTTTGATCTGTCAGCGAGGTGGAGAGGGGGGACAAGTTGCATGGGCAACAGCCTGTCTTCCATATTACACTGCCCAGGCTTACATCACGAACCCTCTGCACCTACGACCTGGAGAGGACACTCCAGCCTCGCTACTAACACTGGTATCGGCTCAACACGGGAAGCAACAGATACCGGTGATAAGTCATTGCTCAACTGGCTAAGGGTGTGGACAAATCCCAAGCTGACCACACAGACAAAGATGGCTGTATACAACGCCTGTGTCCTCAGCATCTTGCTGTATGGCAGCGAGGCGTGGACCACGCATGCTCATCAGGAGAAAAGGCTCAATACCTTCCACCTGAGAAGCCTACGGCGCATACTCGGCATTTCCTGGCAAGACAAGGTGACCAACACCGAAGTTCTGACCCGCGCTGGCCTCCCAACCATGCATACCATGCTGAGACAGCGTCGGCTGCGCTGGTTGGGCCACGTTCACCGCATGGAAGATGGTCGCATCCCAAAAGACATCTTTTATGGTGAGCTTGCCACAGGGCAGAGAAACATTGGCCGCCCACAGCTGAGATACAAAGACGTTTGCAAACGTGACATGAAGGCGCTTGAGATCAACACTGAGTCCTGGGAGGACCTCGCAGACGACCGCAACAGCTGGAGAACCACTCTCAAGAAACAGCTGCGGATTGGTAAGGACAAACTGTCAGCTGCTGCAGCAGAAAAGCGAGTTCGCAGAAAAGGGATGCAGCCAACAGACCAGCATCAGCATACACATGCGACCGCTGCGACAGAGACTGCCTCTCTCGCATTGGTCTCTACAGTCACAGGCGACGCTGCTTGGACCAAGCAGACAGCCCATCTAGACATTAGAACGGATGTACTTTGTCCATGGTCAGCCATGACCGAGGGAGGCTACTATGTATGTATGTGTGTATGTATGTATATGTATGCATGTATGTATGTGTGTACATATGTATCGTATGAAATGTAGTGTACGTACGTAGTAGTATGTATGTATGTATGTATGTATGTATGTATGTATGTATGCATGTATGTATGTATGTGTGTATGTATGTATGTATGTACATGTATATATGTATGTATGTATGTATGTATGTATGCATGCATGTATGGTGTATGTATGTATGAATGCATGTATGCATAATTATATGTTTGTGTGTATGTATGTATGTATGTATGGTGTATGAATGTATGTTTGTATGTATGTATTATGTACGTATTATGTATGCATGTATTATGTATGTATGTATGTATGTATTATGTATCTACCTACCTATCTTCCTATCTAACTACAAAAATATCTATCTATCTATCTATCTATCTATCTATCTATCTATCTATCTATCTATCTATCTATTTATGTATGTATGTATGTATGTATGTATGTATGTATGTATGTATATATGTATGTATGTATGCATGTATGTATGTATGTATGTATCAATCTATCTATCTGTCTATCTATCTATCTATCTATCTATCTATTCTATCTATCTATATCAATCATTTATCTATCTATCTATCAATCTATCTATCTATCCATCTATCTGACAGTCTGTGTCTATCTGTCTATCCTATTATGCATATATCTATATGTATACCTATGTATATGCAGATATATATGTATATGTATATATATGTATGTATGTATGTATGTATGTATCTATGTATCATATTATATACATATATATATATGATATATATATATATATAATATATATTATATATTATATATCATACATCGTGCACGACAGACTGGTTGGGCTATGTTTAAGGACATAATAATTGTCTTCATTTTGTTGATAGACAGCTGAAGCTTTGTGCATTGACTTGGGGGCTTTCTATGGTGTGAGACAAGTTTATACTGAGTGGCTGGTTGTGTCGTAATTCAGACCTTTGAATATTTATTTATTTTATTTATCTGTTCTTTTCTTTGAAGAGAGACAGGCAGATGTGCATGTCAATTACATGTAACCAACATCGTTCCAGTGACATAGTGAATAAATACTAGTATAAAAATGTAGACTAGGTAAAATATAGGACAGGTGGGACCTCAAGACCTGGCCAGCTCATGGGTTTATATGCAGGCTTAACAAACTGTGTGCCATGATCGCCATACACATGGCACCTGTGACGTTAGTGCACACGGAATTCATTCCGAGCGCGGAGACGTCGTCTTGAAAAACTGAAATTGAAACTGTTCAAACCGTCGTCTGGTCTATCTTGACTATCAGAAGTTGATCTGTCTTATCAACTAGATATTAATGGACAGTCCTGAAGTCTGTAGTTTACGCAACAATGGATAATCCTGCTTATCTAAACAATGTGGCCTGCCTTAACCACCAAGCCTTATCTATCTTATCAACTAACAGTAACGGAAAGTTATCAAGCCCTAGTTTACACAACAATGGATAATCCTGCTTGTTTAAAACAATGTGGTCTGCCTTGACTAATCAAGTGTTATCTATCTTAACAAATACACAGTAATGGAAAATCGTCAAGCCGCGGTTTACACAATAGTGCAGAGTGGCTGGGGACAGAGAGGGTGGAAGGTGTGACTTGCAGAGACAGGGGATAAGTAGATTCGTATGGAGAGCCATGATCGCCAACGCCATGCGGCAGGGCACTTATGATGATGATGATGATGATGTGATGTGATGATGATGATGATGATGATGATGATGATGATGATGATGATGGTGATGATAAAAGCTTTTTAATTTTTTTTTATCAAACAGGTGTAAATGGTTGAGTGATTCATTTTTATTTCAGTTTTTACGTCGACACCCACCTCAAATATATGGCTGACGGGGATAACCATCCCAGGGAAGCGGGGGAAAGGGGGACTTATCTAATGCTATACTGACACAACTAGAACAATGATGTTATTTAAGATGGGACAGTGAATAGGCCAGGTTTAAATATACCGCACCCCGGGATTCGAACCCACAACCATTAGCATGTGAATCCGACGCTCAGCCAACTGAGCTACTGGGGCCCACTGGGTGTCAACGAAAGTTCTTGAAGCCGTCATGCACACGAACGGTGGATGCTCCTATTTGCTGAAACAGTTTGGCCTGCCTTGACTATCACGTATAACCCCTCTTATCAAACAGGTGTTTATGGAAGTTCGTACAGGCGTAACATGAGACACGAACAACGTTTTAAGTCAAACAGAAGGATACATAGATAAACAACATGCGTGTCTCGTTATCACAACAGGCACAAAAATATGGGTGGCGCTGCACTGCGGCGACACGCTCTCGAAGGAGAGAATAACCCGAATTTTGTGTGGTGAATCCACTGTGACAAAAGAAATGAAGATGAATATGAATATGAACATGAACATGAACATAAACATAAACATGAACATAAAACATGAAATGAATATGAATTGAATTGAATTGAATATGAATATGTATATGAATAATGAATATCCATATCTAATCAAAATAAAAACCAGCCAGTACTGCTGTCTTTCACCTGTTTGGTTTTATATTGAAATTAGACAGGACGTCCAAACTGTCTTTAGGCACTGATGACTTACCATACACTATCTTATAGTAACAGACTGCCTTACTACAGTCAATAATTTATATAGTATAAAACGACTTAAATGTCTTGGACATTATGAGCGTTTTTTTTTTTTTTTCATCTCTATTGTTGCTTAAAGTCCAGCCGACTATAGAGCCATATCAGGGCTATAGCCGTTACAATACACGGAATACTTCAACAGGAAAAGAAAAAGGAACATAAAACTAAGTACACAATCAATGCATTTACGCACATAATCTAAGGAGATGCCCCTGGCGTGACCACTCCGTCCAACTTATCACATAGGGGATTTAAAAACATACCTCAACACAAATTTAAACATAAGTAAGGACACTAAAACATATAAAAAAAGGGCCCAAATTGCTTAAAATTGCTTCCGCATCTCATTTCCCTAGAGCCAAAAATGCACTTTATGCATGCACCCAAGTATCAATCCTAACGGAAAGTATGCCAGGCTTTATTGAACACGTACACACTCTGGATTCACTGCAGCGTTGACAACCATAGACAAGCATGTCTTAGAGGTACAAAACACTTGGTATTTCAGCTCTGCACTCCAATGGTTTCAGTCTTATCTCCACGAGAGGAACAGAAACAATTTCGTAAATGGCAACCACTGTTTCCTTCAAACATTCAGTTATGGCGTTCCCAGGGATCTGTGCTTGGACCCGGTTTTGTTCTATTTGTAACACCATACAGCTTTTTGTATGTGATCACGAAAACATTCGGTCAATCATCACGCTTTTGCTGATGATAATCAGCTTACAAAGAAACGCATCCTCGTGACATCGATTCTTGTACTGATTCTATCCAAAACTGTACTGAAGATGTAAAGATATGGATGAATGAAAACAAACTGCAGTTAAACGACAGTAAAACAGAAGCTATTATCATTTCTCTGGCAGACAATCTGTAAACAGCACTTTACCTTCTTCTCTTCGCATTGGACAATCTGATGTCAATTTCATTTCCTCAGTGAAAAATCTAGGTGTCACTCTTGATTGCAATCTTTCCATGAAGCAGCATGTAAATAATATTTGCAAAGCCGCATATCTCCAACTCCGGAAAATCAGTTCCATTCGGC
This sequence comes from Monoplex corrugatus, assembly GCA_030674185.1. Classification (NCBI taxonomy): domain Eukaryota; kingdom Metazoa; phylum Mollusca; class Gastropoda; order Littorinimorpha; family Ranellidae; genus Monoplex; species Monoplex corrugatus. The sequence goes on along the minus strand of CM060306.1, from coordinate 127,832,680 downwards.
ATCTTCTCACTACTCAGGCAGCACAAACCCTGGTTTGTTCTTTGGTACTGTCAAGACTTGATTACTGTAATTCCTCCTTGTTGGCTGTCCACACTACTTGATCCAAAAACTACAGAAAGTCCAAAATGTGGCAGCTAGATTGGTCTGTAGGGCTAAAAGGAGAGATCATATTACACCACTTCTGCAGTCTCTTCACTGGTTACCAGTATCTGCACGGATACAATACAAAATAGCTACTCTGACTTTCTCGTCTCTTACAGGCACAGCTCCCCCTTATGTTTCAGAAATGATTTCAACATACCTGCCATCACGACAGCTCCGATCAAGTTCTGACACCGTTTGCTAATTGTACCTCGTGTAAAAACTCAGTCGTTTGGTGAACGCTCTTTCTCTTTCTCAGCTCCTCTCTTTTGGAACAGTCTCCCATATGACCTTCGCCATGCTCCTTCTCTCACATCTTTCAAAACCGGTCTCAAGACCTACCTGTTCAAAAATGCTTTTGAGACAACACTCCATATTCACTCTTGATTCTATCATTCCTCCTTATCCCATTGTTGAAGAGGGTGCATGCTGTGTGTGTGTGTGTGTGTGTGTGTGTGTGTTGTGTGTGTGTGTGTGTGTGTGTGTGTGTGTGTGTGTGTGTGGTGTGTGTGTGTGTGTGTGTGTGGTTGTGTGTGTGTGTGTGTGTGTGTGGGTGGGTGTTTTGTTGTCATGCATAGTTCTGTTTTCCTTTCCATATTTGTGTGTAGTGATGTGGTATGAGATGTGTTATTATGTTATCATGTGGTATTATGCGGTATGATGTGTTTTGCAGTATGAAGTGTGACATATCTGTCCATATGTCTTATGTTATATGTGTACACTATTTGTGGCTGTTCTGTGCGTCTATTATGTGAAGCGCCTTGTGCTCCCTCCTTGTGAGGGAGGAAGGCGCTCAACAAATGTCCAATATTATTATTATTATTATTACAGATGAATGGACCAGCAAGGCAGAAAACGATAAGAAGAACTGACAGAAAGCAAAGAAAGAAGGCAGAAACATAGAGAGTAACAGAAAGGAGGAAATTTCTAGAACAGAATTTCCAGAAGGTGGAGATACTATTCATACTGAAAGAGCCTCCGGCATCCCCACGGGGGGACTGATGGGTTATCATATATTATTTTTGTTACAAATTGCCTTACTGCAATTGTTAATATAAATAATACAAAACGACTAAAAAATGTTTTTGGGTAATGATAGGCTACCATGCATTGTCTTACGGTTATTGTTTGCCCTACTAGAATTATTAACATAGCTAGTAAAAATAAGTAAAATGTCTCTTGTCATTGATGGGCTACCACCATACACTGTTATGTAACAGTTTGCTTTTCTGCAATCCCTGATAAAAAGAGTAACACAGATAAATAGTATCACAAATATAAACAGTAACATAATTATAATTATCTATATCTATACAAAATCAAAGCTGTGCATGGATAGCTTACATTGACAATGTTTATGTTTACAGAGCGTCATACATTTCTGTGAGCAGAGATGGGTCACCATAAACTATCCTAATCTATACTACAACATTTCATTACTACAATAAAAGCTCATTTTATATGTTTACGAAACGATTTTTACATTTCTGTAGGCAAGGATGGGTTACTATAAAAGTACTATCCTATTGTATACTATTACAAGAACAAAAGCTGATTTTATTTGTTCAAAGAGCGATAACTTTCTTCGTGCAGTGATGGATTACCATACACTATCTTACGGTGAACGTTCGCCTAACTACAATCGTAAATGTAAATAATGAATTAGACGTGAATTGGGACATTGATACTAACAGCAATATAGATACGAATGCTAACATACAGTTATCCACATCTATGCAAAATCACATAGCCTGCTTTGAGACTCTTAATCTATATTTGTTTACAGAACGACTGAATTTTCTATGGACATTTGATGGGTTGCCA
>CM060306.1:127813215-127823215 GCA_030674185.1 Monoplex corrugatus | reverse complement strand
GCAACTAGAACAGTGTCATCTGCATAACGAAGATTGTTTAACATTTTTTCCTCCAACCTTTATCCAGGGCATTCTTCTAGGTTTCTCGTGATGGTTTCACTGTGAAGTGAAAACAAATCTGGTTACAGAACACATCCTTGCCTAACCCCTCTCTTGATATTTTGGAAAGAGCTTATACTCTTTTCTACTCTCATTGCTGGTATTTGTTCCCCAAAAATGCTTATTGTTCTTAGATCCTTTCAATCAACATTAAGCCTTTCTATTTGGTTGATCAATTCTTCGTGTCTTACCCGATCAAAAGCCTTGGTATAATCAACTAACCATAAATATAAATCCTTATTCAACTCAAATGATCTTTCTATGACAGATCTTAGGATGCATATGGTATCAACACTTCCTTCCCTTTCATAAAATGAGAGGATGTGTTGTATGGAATTATTTGCCGGTCTATGGCCGACTTTCCATTCACTCTTTCAACACTGTATGAGACCTGATGGTCTTCTGACATAAGACGTATTTGATATTGTGTGTTCTGTTCTTTTCTATATTATGTCTCCCTACGGTCCTCCTTTTCCGTTCTCATCAACATCAGTTTCTGAATATGGGACTTTGAGAACGGAGAGTAGACGATAGAGAGGTGAGAGAATGTGTTCCATGAAATTCTCTCCCGATCTATTGTCTGCTCTCCCTTGTCTCTTTCAGCACTTGAGAGTAACTAAAAGTGTTCCGACATAGGTCTACAAGACATTGTGCCTTTTCTATTATTATTATTTTATTATCATTATGAGCATTCACGCTAAAGCAAAATAGTTCTAGGCGTATACAAGATCAATAAAAACGGTAAAAAGGTAATGAAAGTTCAAGTCATAGCACAAAATTGAACAAAATCAAATAACAGACCATGTACTCATTCGATTCACATGACATTCATCTTCAACACGATTCAAAACTACAAATTTAAAAAACGCCCTCATACGCAACAACCAAAAGCACCGACTCCAGCACGCAATATTTCAATCATAAATTCAAAACATTCAATCCAACACTAAGTACATACAACAGATCAGTTGAACTACATGAACACCATCACAGCACATCATGAATGCAACATGCACATGCGACAGACAGTAGGACAAGTCATGAGGTCATGTGTTGAGAGAATATGAGAGAATCCAGAGAGAGAGAGAGAGAGAGAGAATCGAGAGAGAGAGAGAGAGAGAGAATCCAGAGAGAGAGAGAGAGAGAGAGAGAATCGAGAGAGAGAGAGAGAATCGAGAGAGAGAGAGAGAATCGAGAGAGAGAGAGAGAGAGAGAGGAGAGAATCCAGAGAGAGAGAGAGAGAATCGAGAGAGAGAGAGAGAATCGAGAGAAAGAGAGAGAATCGAAGAGAGAGAGAGAGAGAGAGAGAGAATCCAGAGAGAGAGAGAGAGAGAGAGAATGAGAGAGAGAGAGAGATCGAGAGAGAGAGAGAGAATCGAGAGAGAGAGAGAGAGAGAGAATCGAGAGAGAGAGAGAGGAGAGAGAGAGAAGATGAGAGAGAGAGAGAGAGAGAGAGAGAGAGAGAATCGAGAGAGAGAGAGAGAATCGAGAGAGAGGAGAGAGGAGGAATCGAGAGAGAGAGAGAGAATCGAGAGAGAGAGAGAGAATCGAGAGAGAGAGAGAGAGAGAGAGAGAGAGAGAGAGAGAGAGAGAGAGAGAGAATCGAGGAGAGAGAGAGAGAATCAGAGAGAGAGAGAGAGAGAATCGAGAGAGAGAGAGAGAGAGAGAGAATCGAGAGAGAGATGAGAGAGAGAGAATCGAGAAGAGAGAGAGAGAGAGATGAGAGAGAGAGAGAGAGAGAGAGAGAATCGAGAAGAGAGAGAGAGAGAGAATCCGAGAGGAGAGAGAGAGAGAGAGAGGAGAGAGAGAAGAGAATCCGAGAGGAGAGAGAGAGAATCGAGAGAGAGAGAGAGAGAGAGAGAGAGAGAGAGAGAGAGAGAATCGAGAGAGAGAGAGAGAGAGAGAATCGAGAGAGAGAGAGAGAGAGAATCAGAGAGAGAGAGAGAGAGAGAGAATGAGAGAGAGAGAGAGAGAGAGAATCAGAGAGAGAGAGAAGGAGAGAGAATCAGAGAGAGAGAGAATCGAGAGAGAGAGAGAGAGAGAGAATCGAGAGAGAGAGAGGGGAGAGAATCGAGAGAGAGAGAGAGAAAGAGAGAGAGAGAGGAAAGAGAGAGAAGAGAGAGAAAGAGAATAGGAGAGGAGAAGAGAGAGAGAGAGAGAGAATCGAGAGAGAGAGAGAGAGAGAGAGAGAGAGAGGAAAGAGAGAGAGAGAAAAGAGAGATGAGGAGAGAGGGGAGAAGAGAGAATCGGAGAGAGAGAGAGAAGAGACGAGAGAGTGAGAGAGAGAGAAGTCGAGAGAGAGATTAGAGAGAGAGGGGAATGAGAGAGAGAGATAGAGGAGAGAGGAGGAGTTCAGAATATTAATAACACTTTATTACAATGATAGGATAGATCCAGGATTTACAGCTGTCTTGTGAGGAGGAAGACAGAAGAGAGAGAGAGAGAGAGAGAAGGAAAAAGAGGAGAGAGTGAGTGAAGGGGTATGGGAAAGAGAATTGTAGCGATTCAGAAGACGTGCTGTATGATAGTCTCCCTGATCCATGATCGAATTTCTCAAAATTGTTCAAATATACAGACTGCTGAATTTGTCAACTGGAGTTTGATTTCCTTCCTTTTTTTCTTCTGTTTAGCAAACCAAGATCAGCTTTGATGTCTGTAACTGTGTTGGTTCAGTCATGGGCTACCAGCCTTAGGAATAAGACATCAGCAGATGAGGCCAGGATTAAGTCTTAGGAAAATAGTAGTGCTTTTCAGTAAGAGGGCTCATTTTCTTGGGACGACCATTTGAGCTTTAATAGGTTAGCCTGTAATCATGCCATATACAGAATTACATGTACAAACCTTTACAAGAATTTTGACGAGGGGAAACAACTGCAGCAAGGGCAGATAAATAGTGAATATGATCTATTATCTCCATTTCTACAGTTTTCTCCCCTTGTTCTGTACCAACTGTGTGAGTATGAACATGAAGATCAGGATTGCAGTAATAAAAATTTGTGTGACACCAGACATGAGTATAACACAGGAAAATGCCGACTATAGACAGGTGAGAGGATGTGTTATGTGGAATTATTTGCAGATCTATGGTTGACTTTCCATTCACTCTTTCAACACTGTGAAATCTGATGGTCTTCTGACATAGACGTATTTGATATTGCGTGTTCTGTTCTTTTCTGTATTATGTCTCCCTACGTTTCTTTTTTACTGTTCTAATTACCTTCAGTTTCTGAATTTGGGAATTTGAGAATGGAGAGTAGATGATAGAGAGGTGAGAGAATGTGTTCCATGGAATTCTCTCCCGATCTATTGTCTGCTTTCCCTTGTCTCTTTCAGCACTTGAGAGTAGCTAAAAGTGTTCCGACAAAGGTCTACATGACATTTTGCCCTTTCTATTATAATTATTATCATTATCATTATGAGCATTGACGCTGAATGAAAATTGTTCAAGGCGTATACAAGATCAATGAAAACGATAAAAAATGTAATATAAGTACAAGTCACAGCACAAAATTGAACAAAATCAAACAACAGACCGAGTACTTATTCATATGACATTTATATTCGACACATTTCAAAAACCACAAAATTCAAAAGGCACACTAACATGCAACAATCAAAAGCACTGACTCGAGCAAGCAATGTTAAATAATAAATTCAAAACATGAAATCCAACACTTCACTCATAAGCACATATAACAGATCAGTTGAACTACATGAACACCATCACAGCACATCATGAATGTAACATGCATGTGTGATAGACAGTAGAACAGGCTGTGTAATGAGGAGAGAGAGAGAGGAGAGAGAGGAGAGAGAGAGAGGAGAGAGAGAGAGAGAGAGAGAGAGAGAGAGAGAGAGAGAGAGAGAGAGAGAGAGAGAGAGAGAGAGAGAGAGAGACAGAGACAGAAGAGAGAGAGAGAGAGAGACAGACAGACAGACAGGAGAGAGAGGAGAGAGAGAGAGAGAGAGGAGAGAGAGAGAGAGAGGAGAGAGAGAGAGAGAGAGAGGAGAGTTCAAATTACGTTCTACGTCAGAATACTTTATTACTCAACGATAGTGGCATTAGATCCCACTGGACATGCCTTACCCCTTGCACTTGCTAGAGGGAGAGAGAGAGAAGGGGAAGGGAGAGAGAGAGAGAGAGAGAGAGAGAGAGAGAGAGAGAGAGAGAGAGAGGAGAGTTCAGATTACGTCTACATCAGAATACTTAAGTACTCAACGGTAGTGGCATTAGATCCCACTAGACATGTCTTACACCTTGTACATGCTAGAGAGAGAGAGAGAGAGAGAGAGAGAGAGAGAGAGATAGATAGATAGAGAGAGAGAGAGAGAGAGAGAGTTCGAGTTCAGATTACGTCTACGTCAGAATAATAATAATAATAATATATTTTATTTATATAGCGCAAAATCTTGATAAAATCAAATCTAAGCGCTGAGCGTATACATGCATAAATACCTACATACATATGAGCGTATACATGCATACATACATGCATACATACTTACATACATAAATCTAAGCTGAGCGTATACATGCATACATACATACATACATAAATCTAAGCTGAGCGTATACATGCATACATACATGCTTACATACTTACATACATAAATCTAAGCTGAGCGTATACATGCATACATACATACATAAATCTAAGCGTATACATACATACATACATACGTACGCACATGCATACATAATAATTACAATATTTATATAGCGCAAATCTCGACAAAATCAAATCCAAGCGCCGAAAAGACACACACGCACACACGCACGCACGCACACACACGCCCCACACACACACACACACACACACACACACACACACACACACACACACACACACACACACACACACACACATGCATGGCCACAAATGGGGAGAAAAGAATAAAAGCAATAAAAGCAAGAATAAAACCAATGGAAAACCACAGAGAGCACATCATATACAATTATATATTAAAACAAAGTGATTCCCCTCCGAGCGGAGACAGGCTGCAGAGGGGGGTTGAGTGAGGTTAGGATTTTATGCAGAGGAGAAAAGGTGAGTTTTGAGAGCGGACTTGAAGGAGGCAAAAGTAGGTTGCTGACGGACTGAGAGAGGAAGTTTGTTCCAGGAGAGTGGACCAGAAACAGAGAAGGCTCGTGGACCATAGGTATTGAGCTTAGTGCGTGGAAAGCGAAAAGTCAGAGGATCGGAGGCAGAGCGGAGGGTACGTGAGGGAAGATAGATCTCAAGTAGGCTTGACAGGTAATCGGGGGCTGCGTTATTGAGGCTTTTGTAGCACATGGTGTCTAGTTTGTACTGTATGCGCTTTGATACAGGGAGCCAGTGAAGTTGTGCCAGGAGAGGAGATATGTGGTCATACTTAATTACTCAACGGTAGTGGCATTAGATCCCACTAGACATGTCTTACACCTTGTACATGCTAGAGAGAGAGAGAGAGAGAGAGAAGAGAGAGAGGAGAGAGAGAGAGAGAGAGAGAGAGAGTAGAGAGAGAGAGAGAGAGAGAGAGAGAGATCAGATTACGTCTACGTCAGAATACTTAATTACTCAACGATAGTGGCATTAGATCCCACTAGACATGTCTTACACCTTGCATTTGCTAGAGAGAGAGAGAGAGAGAGAGAGAGAGAGAGAGAGAGGGGGGGGGGGACAATCATACAATCATAGCGAATCAGAAGACATGCTGTATGATACTCTCACCTGATCCATGATCAAATTTCTCAAAATTGTTCAAATGTACAGACTGCTGAATTTGTCAAAATGGTGTTTTCTTTTCTTTTTCTTTTTCTTCTGTTTAGCAACCAAGATCAGCTTTGATCTCTTAACTGTGTTGGTTCAGTCATGGGCTACCATAGTAGTAGTAGGCCTCCTTCGGTCATGACTGACCATGGACAAAGTACATCCGTTCTAATGTCTAGATGGGTTGTCTGCTTGGTCCAAGCAGCGTCGCCTGTGACTGTACAGACCAATGCGATAGAGATAGTCTCTGTCGCAGCGGTCGCATGTGTATGCTGATGCTGGTCTGTTGGCTGTCATCTCTTTTCTGCGAACTCGCTTTTCTGCTGCAGCAGCTGACAGTTTGTCCTCACCAATCCGCAGCTGTTTCTTGAGAGTAGTTCTCCAGCTGTTGCGGTCGTCTGCGAGGTCCTCCCAGGACTCAGTGTTGATCTCAAGCGCCTTCATGTCACGCTTGCAAACGTCTTTGTATCTCAGCTGTGGGCGGCCAATGTTTCTCTGCCCTGTGGCAAGCTCACCATAAAGGATGTCTTTTGGGATGCGACCATCTTCCATGCGGCGAACGTGGCCCAACCAGCGCAGCCGACGCTGTCTCAGCATGGTATGCATGGTTGGTAGGCCAGCGCAGGTTAGGACTTCGGTGTTGGTCACCTTGTCTTGCCAGGAAATGCCAAGTATGCGCCGTAGGCTTCTCAGGTGGAAGGTATTGAGCCTTTTCTCCTGATGAGCATGCGTGGTCCATGCCTCGTTGCCATACAGCAAGGTGCTGAGGACACAGGCGTTGTATACAGCCATCTTTGTCTTTGTGGTCAGCTTGGGATTTGTCCACACCCTTTGTGTGAGGCGGGCTAGTGTTGTGGCTGCCTTCCCGATCCTCTTGTCGACCTCTGTGTCAAGGGAGAGGTTATCGGTGATGGTGGACCAAGATATGTGAATTGATGGATGGCTTCAAGCTCGTAGTCATCAATGGTGATGGCTGGTGGAGATGGCGTGTCTTGGCCCAGGACGTTTGTCTTCTTAAGACTGATGGTCAAACCAAAATCTTTGCAAACCTGGGAGAAGCGGTCCATTAGTGACTGCAAGTCCCGCTGAGTATGGGTCACAACTGCGGCATCGTCGGCAAATAGCATGTCTCTGATGAGGGCTTCACGGACCTTTGTCCTTGCTCTGAGGCGGGTGAGGTTGAAGAGCCTGCCATCTGATCTGGTCCGCAGGTGGATCCCTTCTTGCGCTGTGCTGAACGCATGCCTCAGGAGGAGAGCGAAGAAGATTCCAAAGAGGGTTGGGGCCAGGACGCAGCCTTGTTTCACACCGCTGCGTACGTCGAAGGGCTTGGAGAGATTTCCGTTGAACTGCACCATCCCTTTCATGTTTGAGTGGAAGGACTCAATTAAGCTGTGCAGTTTGGGGGGGCAGCCGATTTTTCGGAGAGCCCTGAAAAGGCCATCTCTGCTGACTAGGTCAAAGGCCTTGGTGAGGTCAATGAATGCCACATACAGGGGCATCCGCTGCTCTCTGCATTTCTCCTGGATTTGGCGAAGGGAGAAGACCATGTCTACCGTGGATCTCTCTGCTCGAAAACCACACTGTGATTCCGGGTAGACGCGTTCAGCCAGTTTCTGCAGGCGGATTAGGAGGACCCGAGCATAGACTTTGCCAACAATGCTGAGGAGCGAGATACCTCTGTAGTTGTTGCAGTCGCTCCTTTCGCCCTTGTTTTTGTACAGGGTGACGATCTTGACGTCCCTCATGTCCTGTGGTACAGCTCCCTCATTCCAACACTGACAGAGAACTGCGTGCAAAGGGTGCAGAAGAGAAGTCTTGCAGTGCTTGATGAGGTCTGGGGGAATTCCGTCGTTGCCAGGTGCCTTCCCTGATGCCAGGCTATCAATGGCCTTGCTGAGTTCGTCCGCAGTTGGCTCTGCATCAAGTTCTTCCATTACCGGCATGCACTTGATGGCATCGAGGGCTGAGGGGGACACCATGTTCTGTGTGGAGTAGAGGTCGGAGTAGTGTTCCGCCCATCTTTCCATCTGTTGGCTAGGATTGCTGATTATTTCCCCAGTGGAGGATTTGAGGGGGGCATCTTGCTCTGTGTTGGTCCCAGTGCCTTCTTGATGCCATCATACATTCCTCGGATGTTGCCTCTTTCAGCAGCACTCTGTATCTCTTCGCTGAGCTCTGTCCAGTACTCGTTTGCGCAGCGCCTGGCGTTAAGCTGAACCTTACTTCTGGCAGCCCTGAGGATTTGCAGGTTCTTCTCACTGGGTGACCGCTTATACTTGGTGAGTGCGGCACGCTTGGCCTCAACAGTGGGAGTCATCTCTGATGATTTGGCCTCAAACCAGTCGTGGGACTTCACAGTTTTCTTCCCAAAGGTGGCCATAGCAATGCGGTGCATGGTGTCTCGTAGCGTTTCCCATCTCTCAGTGGCAGAGTCTCTGGGCTGCAATGCATCGTATTCTCTCTGAAAGGCCTCTGCGAACTGTTCTACAAGATCTGGCTGAGACATCTTGCTGACGTCAATGCGAGGGTTCCCTTGTTCCTTTGAGCAGTGGAACTTCTTTGGTTGTAGCCTGATCTTGCAACATACCAGAGAGTGGTCTGTGTCGCAGTCTGCGCTGTGATAAGAGCGAGTGTGGAGAACGTTTTTGATAGCGGCACGTCTTACTAGGATCAAATCCAGTTGGTGCCAATGTTTTGAGCGGGGATGCCTCCAGGAGACTTTGTGCTGAGGCTTCGTCTTGAAGAAGGAGTTGGCGATGCACAGTTCATGGCAGGCACAAAACTCAAGCAGTCGCTGTCCATTCTCATTCATTTTCCCCACTCCAAAGGAACCGAGGCAGAAGGGCCATGAGTCATTGTCTGCACCCACTCTGGCGTTGAAGTCGCCCAGGAGAACAAGTTGTTCTGTCCTGGGGATGTTCCTTATGGTTGATGCAAGATTTTCGTAGAACTCATCCTTGGTGTCTGGAGAGGCGGACAGAGTTGGGGCATAAACGCTGAGGAGAGTGACATAGCCTTCGGTGGTGTTGAGGCGGAGAGTCAAGAGTCGTTCTGAACCGCCGCTGCCTGGTTCAATCATGTTCAGCAGGCTGTTCCTTACTGCAAAGCCTACTCCGTGCTCTTTTGGGGCATCAGAACTCTTTCCTAGCCAGAAGAAGGTGTAGTCCCTTTCCTTTAGTGTTCCTGAGTCAGCCAGCCGTGTTTCCTGCAGAGTGGCAATGTCCACATTGAGCCTCTTTAGTTCGCTGTTTATGACGGCGGTTTTTCTGGCGTCGCTGATGTCTTGCAGGTCTTGGGAGAGCCCAGGCATCATTGTTCGGACATTCCAACAGCCCAGTTTCACTGCTGATCCTTTTCCTGATCCGTTTCTTGAATTTGAATTTTTCTTTTTGTTTGGTGCGGTAATTAACGACCTGCTTGTCAGATTTTCTCCTAATCTTCATGCACCCAATGAAGAAGGCAGGTCGTGGCGGGACAGCACCTAACTGGCTGGGGGCTGCCCAGCTTAGGTGGGCGGTAGCTGTCCAGTAAGACACGAAGATCTCTCCCACCATCAAAAGCAGCCCCTGGCGTCAGCTCTACGCCAGTTGAGCAATGTCTTATCACCGGTATCTGTTGCTTCCCGTGTTGTGCCGACACTAGTGTTAGTAGCGAGGCTGGAGTGTCCTCTCCAGGTCGTAGGTGCAGAGTGTTTGTGGATGAATGGACGGATGTAAGCCTGGGCAGTGTAATATGGAAAACAGGCTGTTGCCCATGCAACTTGTCCCCCCTCTCCACCTCGCTGACAGATCCAAAGGAACAGCAGGGCTGTTACGTTTTGGTGCCAACGCGGCCGCAGGAGCTGTCGGAAAGTGACAAAGCTTGCCATCCAACCGCCTTAGGGGCCCCACACCGGATTTACTGTCAAGGTTTACTCCCTTAGCTAGATGGCCGTGGGTAGCTCTCCAGAGCTGGCGCCCTTTGATGGATCTAATTTATTTCCACCAGGGTTTCTAGCCACCCTCCTCACCATCCTCCTGAGAGGAGCCATAGGAATACCAGCAGATGAGGTTGGGATACGTTTAGAACACTAGTAGTTCTTTTCAGTAAGAGGACTCCTTTTCTTGGGACGATCACTTGAGCTTTAACAGGTTAGCCTGTAATTATGC
>CM060306.1:127808215-127810715 GCA_030674185.1 Monoplex corrugatus | reverse complement strand
CTTCACAGGGAAAAAACAATCTGCATGATATCAGATATAACTAACTTCACAGGGAAAAAACAATCTGCATGATATCAGATATAACTAACTTCACAGGGAAAAACAATCTGCATGATATCAGATATAACTAGCTTCACAGGGAAAAACAATCTGCATGATATCAGATATAACTAGCTTCACAGGGAAAAACAATCTGCATGATATCAGATATAACTAGCTTCACAGGGAAAACAAAATCTGCGTGATATCAGACACGAGTAAAACAGAGAGAGATGTGTCTATGGAAATGTGACAGCGTTACATGGAATTCTCTCCCCTTTCTATGGTCAACGTTTCTTTTCTCTATTTTCTAGTCATCATGACATCTGATGGTTTATTTTTTGACAGAAGTGTACTTTGTATCATATATTATGTTTTCCTCTTTCTTTCGTTTTCAACACCACTGTACTCTGAATATAGGAAGATGAGAAGACAGGGAAGAGTAGATGATAGACAGGTGAGAGGATGTTATCTGCGAAATTCTCTCCCGCTCTATTGTCTTCTTTTCCCTTTCACTTTCAACACTGGTGAAAGGTAATGAAGGATTTTTGACAAAGGTGTCTCTTCAAACAATTGCGATGGACGCTGCAGTCATTCTCTCACAGGTGTTTGTGTGTGTTTTTGTGTGTGTTTGTGTGTGTGTTTGTGTGTGTGTGTGTGTGTGTGTGTGTGTGTGTGTGTGTGTGTGTGTGTGTGTGTGTGTGTGTGTGTCTGTGTGTGTGTGTGTGTGTGTGTGTGTGTGTGTGTAACAGGAATCTCAGGATAATGCTTTTCAGTCTCTGATGAAGAAGTCACTTTTCACCGGGATCACCACCTGAGTTTTTCAAGTACAGATGTAACACTGGAGAGTTCGGTCTGTAATCATGTAATGTGACATAGTCACATAGTGCAATTGAACTGAGAACTTTGACAAAGGGTGACTTTTGTAACAAGGGGAGATAAATGATGAATGTGAGGAAGACTTCTGTAACAAGGGGAGATAAATGATGAATATGAGGGAGACTTCTGTAACAAGGGGAGATAAATGATGAATATGAGGAAGACTTCTGTAACAAGGAGAAATATTTGACGAATATGAGGGAGACTTGTGTAACAAGGGGAGATAAATAATGAATATGAGGGAGACTTGTGTAACAACAGGAGTTAAATGACGAATATGAGGGAGACTTCTTTAACAAGGGGACATAAATAATGAATATGAGGGAGACGTGTTTGACAAGGGGAGATAAATGATGAATATGAGAGAGACTTGTGTAACAAGGGGAGATAAATGATGAATATGAGGGAGACTTTTGTACAAGGAGAGATAAATGAAGAATATGAGGGAGACTTCTGTAACAAGGGGAGATAATTGACGAATAAAAGGGAGATTTCTTCAACAAGGGGAGATAAATATTATGAGGGAGATTTCTGTCCCGTTTCTGTGGTCATTTCATCTTGGTCTGAGTCTCCTGTATCGCGTGTATGTGGTGTGTGTGTGTGTGCGTGTGTGCGTGTGTGTTGTCGCGCGCGCGCAATCGCGCGTGTTTGTGTGTACAGATGAGGAGATTAACTTTATAGGACAAAAAAATCTGCATAATATCAGATATAAGTAAATTAGAGAGATACGTGACTGTAGAAAAATGACAGTTTTACATGGAATTCTCTCCCTTTCCATGGTCGACTTTTCTTTTCTCTCTTTCTCTGATCATCATGATATGTGATGGTCTTTCCTGACAGAGGTGTAAGTGGTTGGCATTATATGCCATGCTTTCCTCTTTCCTTAGTTTCCAACATCGCCATTCTCTGAACAGAGGAAGATGACAAGACAGGGGAGAGTAGATGATAGACAGGTGAGAGGATGTTATCTGTGAAATTCTCTCCCGCTCTATTGTCTCGTTTTCCCTTTCATTTACAACACTGATGAAAGGTAATGAAGGATTTTTGACAAAGGTGTCTCTTCAAATAATTGTGATGGACACTGCAGTCTTTCTCTCACAGACGTGTTTGTGTGTGTGTGTGTGTGTGTGTGTGTGTGTGTGTGTGTGTGTGTGTGTGTGTGTGTGTGTGTGTGTGTGTGTGTGTGTGTGTGTGTGTGTGTGTGTGTGTGTGTTTGTGTGTGTAACAGGAATCTCAAGATAATGCTTTTCAGTCTCTGATAAAGAGGGCACATTTCACTGGGATGACCACATGAGTTTTTCAAGTACACAAAAAAACATTGAAGAGTTTGGTCTGTAATCATGTAGTGTGACATACTCACATAGTGCAACTGGACCAAGAATTTTGACAAAGGGAAAGTTCTGTAACAAGGGGAGATAAATGATGAATGTGAGGGAAACTTCTGTAACAAGGGAAGATAAATGATGAATATGAAGTAGACGTCTGTAACAAGGGGAGATAAATGATGAATACGAGGGAGACGTCTGTAACAAGGGAAGATAAATGATGAATATGAGGGAGACTTCTGTAACAAGGGAAGATA
>CM060306.1:127790715-127795715 GCA_030674185.1 Monoplex corrugatus | reverse complement strand
AGTATGTTTGAATGTGTGTGTGTGTGTGTGTGTGTGTGTGTGTGTGTGTGTGTGTGTGTGTGTGTGTGTGTGTGAATGTGTATGTGTGTGTGTGTGATACTGTATTTCATAGGATAATGCCTTTCAGCTTCTGGTGCAAAAAGTCCTTTTTCTTGGGATAACTAGTTGACCTTTTCAAACCTGGATGTAAGACTTGAGACTGGACATATGAACACATTTACATATACCATCCTGACCCAGAACTTTGCACGGGAGACAACTACAGAAAGGGCAGATAAATAGTGACTTTGATCTATTATCTCCGTTTCTGTAGTTCTGTCTCCTTGTCCGTGTCATCGGTGTGTGAGCATGGATGGAGAGATCAGTGCTGCAGGAATAAAAATCTGTAAGACACCAGACATGAGTAATATACAGGAAGATACCGACTGTGAGGATGTGAAAACACGTCTTGTATGGAACTTTCTCATGGTCTTTTGTTGAAATGTCCCTGTGAGTTTTAACGTCGTGAAATCTAATTACTTTCTGACGTTTGATTATTTTGCTTCTTTCTTCTCTGTCCGCGTGTCTAACTTTGTTTTTTCTTTTTCGTTTTTTATTAATTAAGTTTCAGGATATGTGAGTATGAGAATGATAGAGGATTATCCATTATAGAGAGGTGAGAGGATGTGATAGTGGATTATCCATTATAGAGAGGTGAGAGGATGTACTCTATGGTGTTCTTTCCTACCCTGTTGTCTTATTTTCCTTGGCTTTTTCAGCGTTTGTGAAAGATAGGAGGGATGAAGATTGGAGTTGGGCGAGACAGGGATCTTCCATTCTCTCTTGGTCCAGAGGATGGGCTGGACCTGGTTGGTGCGCATTATGTGGCTATGTCCCGGGGTTTGTCATCTATCCACTTTGCCATTCGGTTTATAATAACGGTGGCTGATGACTGAGTCTGAATGGGTCATGCGACACATGGACAACTGCCCTTTGCTTGAAGAAATGACTGTTGATTGGCGTTTGGGAGCTTGGGAGGTGAATGTCCCGAGAATGGCGAGGCATTGGTGCTCCGGGTCCCGTTCGCGCCTTCATGATGTTTCTTATTAACCATGGGGTTCTTTTCAAGGGAAAGAGAAAAAAGGAAGGCCAGCAAAATCCTTCATGGACAACATCGCTGACGCCTGCAAACTGGGGCTCCATGACATCATACACAGGAGCAGAGACCGTGTCGCCTGGCGATCCTTCGTGACAAAGAGTGGAGCTCCCACAGTCGTCCACGGCGATGGAAATACATGTAGATGAGATTTGATGAGATGAGATTTCTTTTCCCTGGCTCTTTCACCACTTGTGAAAGGCCTCAAAAAATTTTTTTTGTGTGGTCAAAGATATGAGTTTGTGGTATTCTGATACGATTGTTAAAATATTCTTTTCAGTTTTTTTTTGAGTGGATCGTCTTCGTAGGGATGATTTTGTGTTTTTCAAGCATGGCTGTAACACATGCGATCGGTCTGTAATCATGTCACGTGCTGTCTGTACGTCTCCATACCACGCCTCTTATCAGTTTTCAATATTGCTATAGTCTAACTATGGGAATATGAGATCGATGGAGAAGAGTAGATGACAGAAAGGGGAGAGAATGTGCTCTATAGAATTATCTCCCGTTCTATTGTCTCCTTTTCTTTGTCACTTTCAACATTTATGAAAAGAACTTGATGTGTTCTGAGATATGTCTGGTATTGTGCTTTTGTGATTTGTAGTTTATCTGTGAATATTGGAGCACGAGAACGTCAGAGACAGGTAGATGATAGAGGTGTTAGAGAATGTGTTGTGTGGAATTCTGTAATATCCTATTGTCTGCTTTTCCCGGACACTTTCAGCACAAATGAACACGACTGGAGGTCCGCTTTGGTTTGAGCCTTTGTGAATTGTAGCTACTCCGGTGTGTGTGTGTGTGTGTGTTTGTGTGTGTGTGTGTGTGTTTGTGTGTGTGTGTGTGTGTGTTGTGTGTGTGTGCGTGCGTTGTACGTGTGTGTGTGTGCGTGTGTGTATGTGTGTGTGTTTTGTGTGTGTATGTGTGTGTATGTGTGTGTTTGTGTGTGTGTGTGTGTGTGGATGTAACACTTGAGACTGGCCTGTAACCAAGCAATATATACAGAACCACATAGACCAACCTGACACAGACCTTTGACAAGGGGAAACAATTACAGTAAAGGCAGATGCCGTGTGGGTGTGATGTAGTGTTTCCGTTTCCATTGTTCTCTCAATGAGAGCACCTGGTCACAACAGGAAGGTTGGAGGGAAAGAGAACACCAGGTGGACCCAGGGGGAAAATATTGGACGGACTTGCAGGGTGACTGAGGACAGAAAGGGTGGGAGATGTACTTGCAGCGACAAGGGATAGATTCGTATGGAGGGCCATGATCGCCAACGCCATGCGGCAAGGCACTTGATGATGAAGATGAAGATGATGATGATGATGATGATTGTTCTCTCCTTTCGATCTGTATGTGATCATACATGGAACCAAAGCATTAAAGGAAACGCATGATTGATATCAAACATGCGTGAAACACAATAAAAAAAAATGCCGACTATAGAGAGGTGACAAGATGTGTTACGTGGAATATTCTACCTGTCTATTGTCGAAATTTCCTTGTCCTTTCAACAATGTAAAATCGGGTGGCTTTCTGATACTGACGTCCTTGATATGTGTTCTTTTTTTTTCCGTGTGTCTGTCTGAATGCATTTCTTCTTCTTTTACTTCCTTTTACGTTGCTATGGTTTGATTTATGTGTGAACATTTAGCGGCTCATACATATCATCATGAGTTTTATTTCTGTTACTGTTGCTATTCCCAGAAAGTTTGAATGTAAGAAAAACACAGAAAAGCAGATTATAAAGAGATATGATGATGCGTTATGTGGAGTTCTCTCCCATCAAGTTTTTTCTTTTCTCTGGGTTTTTCAGTGATTGTCAAAGATATAGAAATCGTGTGTTTGTGATTTTTGTGAAAGGAATGTTAGGATATTACCTACAGTGTCTGGTGGAGAGGGCCCTTCTTCTAAAGCTGACGTCCTGAGCTTTTCAAACATGAATGTTACAGCTGAGCTTTGCCACCAATGAATAATCGGCGTATAATAATGTAGACCAACCCAACTAAGAACTCAAGAGTAGGGGAGACAACTGCAGCAAGGGTAGATAAATAGTGAATATAATCTATTATCACCGTTTCTGTGGTCCTCTCCTCTTGGTCTATGTCATCTACGTGTGTGCACAAAGAAGGAGATCAGCATTGCAGGAAAAACATTTGCATGATATGAGACATGAGTAAAACAGGGAGATGTTGATTATAGCACGGTGAGAGATGTGTTATGTAGAATTCTCTCCCGGTCTATGGTCGACTTTTCCCTCTGTTTTTCAACATCATTGGTCTCATGTCCATGTGACATAGGCGTAATTTGATCTTGTAAGTTCTGTCTATCGTTCTGTCTCCCTACATTTCTTCTACCATGTTTTCAATATTGCCATTCTATGAATATGGGAATAGCAGAATGATAAAGGAGAGAAATAACAGAGAGGTGATAGGATGTGTTCTGTGGAATTTTCTCCCAATGTATAGTCTCCTGTTCCTTGACACATTCAACTCTTCTTCTGTCTTCTTATGTCATGATCATTTTGGATCTTCTCTATAATATAGCATCAGCGACGTCAGGGCATTTGGAATTCATTCTGACGTAGAGACGTTATCTTGAGTTCGTGAATATGAAGCTGAAACTGAAACTGTTTTCTAGTTTGTTCGTCTATTGTGAAAATCATTGAAGGGTTTAACCGAGAAATATATGTGATTGTGATGTTATGATAAGAATCTTAGGAGAGTGGTTATCAGTCTTTGGTGGAGAGGGTCCTTTTTTAAACGATGACCATTTTGATCATTTCAAAATAGATGTTATACTTTAGATTGGCCTGTCCTGTGATGCCGTCATATCATGTAGACAATCTGACAGAGAAATTTGACAAAGGCAAACAACTATAGGAAGGGCAGATATATAGAGAATGTGATCTATCAACTCCTTTTCTCTCCTTTTTATCTGTGCCACCTTTGTCTGAGCGCAGATGGAGAGGACAGCATTGCAGGACATGAATTCTGTAAGACATCAAGGATGAATAGAACACAGGAAAGTGCCGACTATGGACAGGTGAGAGTATGTGTTGTATGGAATTTTCTCCTGACCTATGGTCGAATTGTCAGTTGTCTTTCTTCATCATAAAATCTAACAGCTTTCGGACAATGACGCTCTTGATAGCTTTTTTTTCTTTCTGTCTCTCTCTGTTTGTCTATCTGACTTTATTTATTTCATTTCTTCATTTTACATTGCTATTACAAGAATATTGAAGTATGAGAATGTTTAAGGAGAGTTGGTTACAGGGAAGTGAGAAGGATGTAGTCTTGTAGAGTTCCCCCCCACTCTATTGTTTCCCTTTTCCCTGGCTCTTTCATCTCTGGTGGACGGCATTAATATCTTTTGGTCAAAGTGTGTGCTTGTGTGTTTGTGATAGGAATCTTAGGATATGCTTATCAGTCCTTTGCGAAGTAGGTCCTTTCCTTGGGAATGACGATTTGAGCTTCCGAGGTACAGATGTAACACTGGCCTGAAATGATGCAATGTGCACAGAATCACGCAGAACAACCTGACCAAGAACATATACAAGGAGAGAGAACTACAGGAAGGACAGATAATGAGTATGTATGGTCTATTATCCTCTTTTCTGTAGTCCTCACTACTTTGTCTTTATCTTCTCTCTGTGTGTGCACATGAATCAGGAGATTACAAGTGCAGGGAAAAACATCTGCGAGGCATCAGGCATGAAGAAAGTAGGGGAGAGAAGACTGTAAAGAGGTGAGAGGATGTGTCATACTGGAATTCTTCCCATTCTATGGTCGGCTTTTCTTCTCTCATTCAACACTATGAAATCTGATGTTTTTCTGGACGTGGGCTAAGCATTGTCTTGTTTTCTCT
>CM060306.1:127768215-127770715 GCA_030674185.1 Monoplex corrugatus | reverse complement strand
CATTATAACGAAAAGAACTATGAGAAGGTATCCAGCAGAAAGTAATATCAGTGCCTCTTAAAGATAAATTATGAATCAAGTGACTAATTTCCAGAATCATTTCTGATCTTGTTTGTAATTTTGATAATTCAAGAGCCTGAAGTACTGATTTTGAATCAACGCAAAAAAGTGTTTGAAAAATTGTCCTAGGAAGACTTATCATAAAGTTTAAAGCCATTAATATTGCAAAAAGTTCAGCTGTAAAGACAGATTTATCAAGTCCTATGTAGAAAGATTTTTCAATTTTGAGAGCAGGTATTAAAAACGCTGAGCCTGCTTTTCTTTCAATTACTGATCCATCAGTGTAAATTTTCAAATGATCGGAATATAAGTCGTCTATATGACATTTAACCTGACTTGCCAGTAAGTTTACATTGTCTCCTTTTTTTAAGTTAGTGTGATGTACGTCAAATTGTGCTCTTTGGAGTTCCCAGCTGGGTACTGGCGAAAAGGAAGGTCTTATAGATACAGGATCTACGTGTAGATCAATCCCTGAACCTTTCATGACGTCAGATGTGTATGTTGCAAGAGTGACCTGTGAAGATATTGATTTAGCTCTTTTTGGAAAGTCGGTATCTGATCTCAGTTTAATTTCTGTTTCAGAGATGTTTTCTACAGTGGTGTGTCTTAACAAAAATTTAGTAGAAGCGAATTTCCTTTGCTCATCAAGTGGCAACAGTTTGATTTCATTATATGTGCGAAGACAGGAAGCATGCATTGGAAGACCCAGTGCAAGTTTGAAACCTTTACAATCTATGCTCTGCAGTTTTTTCAGTAAGTGTTTCGGTGCACTGAAGAAGATTTCTTGGGCATAGGTTAATTTAGATCTAACAAGCGATTTACAAAGATGAACAAGTATTGATGAATCTTGACCCCATGCCTGTTTGCGAACTATTTTTAAGAAATTTAAACTTTTTTGAGCTTTGGTTAATAAGTATTCAATATGCTGATTCCAAGATAATTTTGCCGTAAGAAAAACTCCTAAGAATTTAATTGACTCATTAAACTGAAGAAGAGTATCTCCCAGTTTGAAAGTGGGAATATTTACTGGGTTAGCTCCATTATTAAATAAAACTATTTTCGATTTTTCCAGGGATAGATGTAACCCATTTTCTACCATGTATCGTGCTATTTTATCAAGTTCTAATTGGTAGCATTTGCGTGTATAATTAATACAGCGCAAAGGAGTTTTCCTTTTCATATTTACCTGCATCCACATGCATAAATCGTCAGCATATTGAGCTAAAACTACATGCTTAGATACTTTACTGGGTAAGTCATGCATTAATATCATGAAAAGAAGGGGAGCTATAACGGATCCCTGAGGGATACCCATTTGAAGAATTCGTTTCGTGGAATATACATTTTCAATCCTCGTTTGAAATACTCTGTTTTCTAAGAAACACTTAACATAGTCAAAAATGTGACCTGTCAGCCCAATACTTTTAAATTTAAATAACAATCTGGAGTGCCACACTTGATCGTATGCTTTCGTTATATCAAAAAATGTAGCTAAAACACATTGACGTCTTGCAAATTGTTGTTTTATGTTAGTAGTTAGCTTTGTTAGGATTTCTACTGGTGACCTGCCTTTTCGAAATCCTGCCTGATTTACTGGTATTATTTTATTCTTTTCACAATAGTGCATCAGTCTCTTTAAGATTATTTTCTCCATTAGTTTACATACGTGTGATGTTAATGCAATTGGCCTGTAGTTTTTCAGATCGGTATTACATTTACCTGATTTTAGTACAGGAACCACTATTGTTTCTTTCCAGTTGTTGGGCATTTTCCCACTATTCCAGCATTTTTTAAATGTCATGTAACAAAATTATAAAATTTTCTGGTAAATTTTTCAGCATCTCATTGGAAATTGCATCTAGTCCAACTGACGTTTTTTTTACTTGGAAGGGACTGAATGGCATCTTTTAATTCTTGAAGTGTGAGTGATGCATTTATGTAGTGAGTATTGTCAGAGGCAGGATCCTTATATACATCTTGCTTTTCTTCTCGTTCCCTATAGTCTCTACTAGAGACAGGAAGTCCTTCTACACGACAGGTCTCAGCAAACACGTCTGCAAAAGCTTCTGCTTTTTCCAGTGAGTTAGGAAAATGGTTATTTTCTAGCTTTACTGGAATTGATGGCAACTTAATCCCGTTTTTCATTAATTTTAGTTTTTTCCCAAATCTTTATCATGTCTTTGTGGTCATTTACTTCACATTTACAAAAAGACGTCCAGTGTTGTTCTTTGGCTTGCTCTATGATTCTGTTACACTTAATGTTGGCACTTTTCATCGCTGTATGATTTTCAGGTGACCTGTTTGCTAAATAGATTTTGTATTTTTCTTTCTTTTCGTTCACTGCCTTTTGACAATCCTCATTCCACCAGACATTTCCATGATGTTTTCCTATTTTCGACACTGTAAGTTTTGGAATTGAAATGTTAGCAGCTCTTAACAG
>CM060306.1:127758215-127763215 GCA_030674185.1 Monoplex corrugatus | reverse complement strand
CGACAAAATAGAGGTGAAGAAGACGCTGACAAAAGGGAGGTGAAGAAGACGCTGACATGACAAAAGAGAGGTGAAGAAGACGCTGACAAAAGGGAGGTGAAGAAGACGCTGACATGACAAAATAGAGGTGAAGAAGACGCTGACAAAAGGGAGGTGAAGAAGACGCTGACATGACAAAATAGAGGTGAAGAAGACGCTGATATAAGAGAGGTGAAGAAGACGCTGACATGACAAAAGAGAGGTGAAGAAGACGCTGACATGACAAAAGAGAGGTGAAGAAGACGCTGACATGACAAAAGAGAGGTGAAGAAGACGCTGACATGACAAAAGGGAGGTGAAGAAGACGCTGACATGACAAAAGAGAGGTGAAGAAGACGCTGACATGACAAAAGAGAGATGAAGAAGACGCTGACATGACAAAAGAGAGATGAAGAAGACGCTGACATGACAAAAGAGAGGTGAAGAAGACGCTGACATGACAAAAGGGAGGTGAAGAAGACGCTGACATGACAAAAGAGAGGTGAAGAAGACGCTGACATGACAAAAGAGAGGTGAAGAAGACGCTGACATGACAAAAGAGAGGTGAAGAAGACACTGACATAAGACAGGTGAAGAAGACGCTGACATGACAAAAGAGAGGTGAAGAAGACGCTGACATGACATAAGACAGGTGAAGAAGACACTGACATAAGACAGGTGAAGAAGATGCTGACGAAAGAGAGGTGAAAGGATGTATCATATGGAGTTGTCTCCCCATCCATTGTCGAATTTCCCTTGCTGTTTTCAACATTGTGAAATATGATGGCTTTCTGACATTGGTGTACTTGATATGTGTTCTCTCTGTCTGACTGCATTTCTTCTTTTTCAGTTTACATTGTTTTTTCAGAATATGTGAATGTAAGAATAATGGAGGAAAGGAAATTATGGACAGATAAGAGGATGTCTTCCATGGAATTCTCTACTTCTCTGTTTTCTTCTTCTCTTCGGCTTTTTCAGAGACTGTGAAATGCGTGGAAGTCATTTTGACAAGGTGTGTGTTCGTGGTATTGCAGTAGGCATCTTAGGACATTGCTTGTGAGATATTGGTGAAAAAGGTCCTTTCTCTTAGGATGTCCACTTGATCCATTCAAACTTGGATGTATGTTTCAAATTGGCCTGTAATCAAGTCATGTACACATGAACATCTAGACGATCCTGACCCTGAACTATGACGGGGGAAGAGAACTACAGGAAGGGCAGATAAATATTGACTATGACCTATTATTTCCCTTTATGCAATCTTCTTCGCTTGGTCTTTGTCTTCAATGCGTGGGCTTGAACGTGGAGATGAAGATTGCAGGAATCCCATGGACATGACATCAGACATGTATAAACAGAGAAATGCCGGCTATATATAGAGGTGAGAGAACAGATTGTATAGAATTCTCTCCCTGTCTATGGTTGACTTTTCCATCTCTCTTTCTTCTGAAATCTCATGTCTCCTAAACAGACGTATTTCATCTTGTGAGTTTTTCTTTATCTCTGTCTGTATGTTTCCATACATTTCTTTTTCTTCGTTTCTAACATTTTTCAGTTTTGGAATATGGGAATACAAGAATGATCGAGGAATGTAGATGATAGAGAGGTGAGAGGATGTGTTGTGTGGAATTCTCTCCCGATCTATTGTCTCCTTTTGCTTGACATTTTCAGCATTTGTGAAAGCAATGAATGGGAGATGTGCTAACATTTAGATCTAGTTGGAATTGTGTATATATGTGGTTTGTTCCTGTTCTTGTAGTTGTGTGTTTGTTTGTGTTTGTGAGTCTGTGTGTGCGTCGTTTCTATATTTCTTAGCTTAGTGCTGCTCAGTCTCTGTGTATGTATGTACATATGTGTGTGTGTCTGTATGTATGTATGTGTGTGTGTGTGTGTGTGTGTGTGTGTGTGTGTGTGTGTGTGTGTGTGTGTGTGTGTGTGTGTGTGTGTGTGTGTGTGTGTGTGTGTGTACACAAATAAACATCGTGAAAAACCTGCGGCACTAAAATTATGATGGAACTTGCTGACTCACAGGAAGAAAATTTTGATGTTGGTGTGTATGTGTGTGTGTGTGTGTGTGTGTGTGTGTGTGTGTGTGTGTGTGTGTGGTGGTGGTGGTCTTTGATTTAATGTCTATTCACTAAAGTGATTTTAGACAACAACAACAACAACAACAACAAAAAAAAAAACAAAAAAAAGGGGGGGGGGTGATAAGAGGAGTGAAGAGAATATTTGAAAATTGTCAATTTTGAACTTGAGAAAAGATGATCCAGAAAACAACTGTTTTGAAGAGGGGAAGGTAAAACTAACAAATAATGTTACCATAATTAACGATTTAAACAAACTAACAAACAAAATTGATAAATATCTGGAAGAAACGAAGAAAAAAATAAAACTAATAATTGACTAACCATAACAGTGAACAAGTGAAATAACATTTTAAAGGTAATTCGCTATAGGACTTTTTGACAGGCTAACAAAAAATTCATACAGTAATGATGATGAGGCAAATATATCAGAAACTGTACTCATAGATAGTGTTGGAATATGTCGTTTTACCTTAACGCAAGAAAGAATATGACTATGTGTTATCTTCTTTCCACACAGACATACTATGTTCTTGGTGTATTTTGTTTTGAATGCATCAAGTTTCCATCTATACATAAGGGATTGTATAATTCTGCTGGCATGAAGCTGCTTAAGTATTTTGCTAATTTCAAAGTTCATGTGACATTTATCATACTTTTTCTGTTTTAATTGGAACTGCTTCCAGACGTAGTTGTCTACTAAAGTGTAATTCTCGTGCAACGAGAGAGAAAGCTGGATATTGTTTGAATCTGGTGAGTTATTAGCTCCCCGTTTGGCAGCCCTGTCAACTTTATCATTATAACGAAAAGAACTATGAGAAGGTATCCAGCAGAAAGTAATATCAGTGCCTCTTAAAGATAAATTATGAATCAAGTGACTAATTTCCAGAATCATTTCTGATCTTGTTTGTAATTTTGATAATTCAAGAGCCTGAAGTACTGATTTTGAATCCACGCAAAAAAGTGTTTGAAAAATTGTCCTAGGAAAACTTATCATAAAGTTTAAAGCCATTAATATTGCAAAAAGTTCAGCTGTAAAGATAGATTTATCAAGTCCTATGTAGAAAGATTTTTCAATTTTGAGAGCAGGTATTAAAAACGCTGAGCCTGCTTTTCTTTCAATTACTGATCCATCAGTGTAAATTTTCAAATGATCGGAATATAAGTCGTCTATATGACATTTAACCTGACTTGCCAGTAAGTTTACATTGTCTCCTTTTTTTAAGTTAGTGTGATGTACGTCAAATTGTGCTCTTTGGAGTTCCCAACTGGGTACTGGCGAAAAGGAAGGTCTTATAGATACAGGATCTACGTGTAGATCAATTCCTGAACCTTTCATGACGTCAGATGTGTATGTTGCAAGAGTGACCTGTGAAGATATTGATTTAGCTCTTTTTGGAAAGTCGATATCTGATCTCAGTTTAATTTCTGTTTCAGAGATGTTTTCTACAGTGGTGTGTCTTAACAAAAATTTAGTAGAAGCGACTTTCCTTTGCTCATCAAGTGGCAACAGTTTGATTTCAGTATATGTGCGAAGACAGGAAGCATGCATTGGAAGACCCAGTGCAAGTTTGAAACCTTTACAATCTATGCTCTGCAGTTTTTTCATTAAGTGTTTCGGTGCACTGAAGAAGATTTCTTGGGCATAGGTTAATTTAGATCTAACAAGCGATTTACAAAGATGAACAAGTGTTGATGAATCTTGACCCCATGCCTGTTTGCGAACTATTTTTAAGAAATTTAAACTTTTTTGAGCTTTGGTTAATAAGTATTCAATATGCTGATTCCAAGATAATTTTGCCGTAAGAAAAACTCCTAAGAATTTAATTGACTCATTAAACTGAAGAAGAGTATCTCCCAGTTTGAAAGTGGGAAGATTTACTGGGTTAGCTCCATTATTAAATAAAACTATTTTCGATTTTTCCAGGGATAGATGTAACCCATTTTCTACCATGTATCGTGCTATTTTATCAAGTTCTAATTGGTAGCATTTGCGTGTATAATTAATACAGCGCAAAGGAGTTTTCCTTTTCATATTTACCTGCATCCACATGCATAAATCGTCAGCATATTGAGCTAAAACTACATGCTTAGATACTTTACTGGGTAAGTCATGCATTAATATCATGAAAAGAAGGGGAGCTATAACGGATCCCTGAGGGATACCCATTTGAAGAATGTGTGTGTGTGTGTGTGTATATGTGTGTGCGTCCGTGTGTGTATTTGTGTGTGTGTCTGTATGTGTATCTGTGTGTGTCTCTTTGTGTGTGCCTCTGTGTGTGTCTTTGTGTGTGTGTGTGTACGTGTATGTGTGTGTACGTGTATGTGTGTGTATGTGTGTGTATGTGTGTGTATGTATTTGTGTTTGTGTGTGTGTGTGTGTGTCTGTGTTTGTATCTGTGTGTGTGTGTCTCTGTGTGTGTGCGTCTGTGTGTGTCTGTGTATGTCTGTGTGTGTGTGTGTCTGTGTCTGTGTGCACTCACGCACATGAAAGTACTACGACGAGGGGAGATAACTACAGAAAGGGCAGATAAATAGTGAATATGATCTATTATTTCCGTTTCTGTAGTGTTCTTCTCTCAGTCAGTGCCATCTGCGCGTGTGAACAAGGCAGGAGATTATCATTGCAGGAGAAAGCAGTTTATCTCCGCAGTGTATGTATGAAATATCGGGAGGAACCGTCCATGGAGAGGTGAGAGGATGTGTTTTGTATGGAAATCTCTCTCGATAGGATGTGTTTTGTATGGAAATCTCTCTCGATAGGATGTGTTTTGTATGGAAATCTCTCTCGATAGGATGTGTTTTGTATGGAAATCTCTCTCGATAGGATGTGTTTTGTATGGAAATCTCTCTCGATAGGATGTGTTTTGTATGGAAATCTCTCTCGATAGGATGTGT
>CM060306.1:127745715-127753215 GCA_030674185.1 Monoplex corrugatus | reverse complement strand
TATCAACAACAACAACAACAACAACAACAAAAAGAAAACTAAAACAATAACATCTTTTTTCAATTCCATGTTTTGTACATGTCAAAGTTACTATGACTTCAAATAAGCATCAGATTAGCTTGACCATTTGACCACCGCACCCTGTCCACCAGCAAACTGCATTTTCAACTTTGATACCAGAGCAAAAACTTAACCCTTTGACTCCTTCACCCTATCCACCAGCTTCCTGCAGGAAGGGAGTCAAAGAGTTAAGTTTTTGCAATTGGTGGATACGATGCAGGAGTCAAAGGGAAAAATTTAACGCGAAGCGAGACACAATGGCAGCCTCTCACGACAGAGAAAGCATGATGTGAATATTGTCCCAAGTTCCAGAGAAAGTGCCGTGCACACATCTTCCACAAAGACACTGGTTTTAGGCACATTGTGTGTGTTGGTGTGTGTGTGTGTGTGTGTGTGTGTGTGTGTGGTGTGTGTGTTGTGGTGTGGGGTTGTGTGTGTGTGTGTGTGTATGTGTGTGTGTTTGTGTGTGTGTGTTGTGTGTGTGTGTTTGTTTGTGTGGTGTGTGTGTTGTGTGTGTGTGTTGTTGTGTGTGTGTGTTGTTGTGTGTGTGTGTGTGTGTGTGTGTGTGTGTCGTGCGTGTGTATGTGTGTTTGTGTGTGGTGTGTGTTTGTGCGTGTGTGTGTGTATGTGTGAGTTTGTGCGAGTTTGTGTGTGTTCGTGTGTGTGCATGTGTGTTTGTGTGTGTGTTCGTGTGTGTGCATGTGTGTTTGTGTGTGTGTATGTGTGTTTGTGTGTGTGTGCTTGTGTTTGTGTATGTGTGTGTGCAAGTGCAATGTGTTTGTGTGTGTGACTGTGTGTGTGTGTGTGTGTGTGTGTGTGTGTGTGTGTGTGTGTGTGCGCGCTTGCTTGTGTGTGTGTAAATATGTGTATGTATGTAAGTGTGTGCATTAGTGTGTGTTTGTGTGTGTGTGTTTGTGTGTGTATGTGTGTATGTGCGTGTGTTTGTGTGCGTCAGTGTGTATGTGTGTGTGAGTGTGTGTGTGCGTGCGTGCGTGTATGTGTGTAAATGTGTGTGTTTGTGTGTGTGTGTGTGTGTGTGTGTGTGTGTGTGTGTGTGTGTGTGTGTGTTCGTTCGCTCCTTGATTTAACGTCTTTTCACTTATGAGTGATATAAGACGGGAAAAAAATGGTACGGAGGATGAAATTAGGGGGGAGGGGAAGGGGAGGGGGAGGGGACAGAGGGGAACAGGGAAAGAGACAGAAAATTTTTAAAAGGAAGCGGCAAGGTCTTAAGAAAAAGGATATGGATGAACAGAGAAATGAAACTAGAACAACGCTAACATCAATAATGTAAAAGAATAATCGTCAAAAAAAAAAAAAAAAAAAAAAAATAAAAAGAAGATAATAATTGTAATAATAACCTTAAAGTAACGCATTAACAGGACTGTGAACCAATGAATCTGAAATTTTTACTAACATAACTTGATCTGATATTACTTCTTCAAAATCAAGATAGTTTCCTTGTGTAAACATCTTTGGTAAAAAGGAACGAAGCTTTCTGCAATAAAACGAACAGTGATACAGTGTGAATTGTTCACCGCAAATACATAAAACGTTTTTACAATATTTTGTTTTCAAAGCGTTCAGTTGACTACGAAAATATGTGGTAACAATTAATCTCAAATGACATAACGAGGAATACTACAGTTTTTTTTTTAGATATTTTGAACTGTAAGTTTGATTCTTTTTTGAGACACAAATTTTTCTTTTGAATGTTCATGAAATCGAACCCATGATGCTAAATCTAGCGAGTTGTAAGCTTCTTTTACTGAGGTATTTGCATGTAATTCTATGGAATTTTCAAAATGGAGTGTACCGGATTTAGCTGCCATGTCAACTACGTTGTTGCCGTGAAGACCAACGTGAGAAGGCACCCAGCATAAACTGATTTCCGAGCCATTTATCTTTAAACAATGTATTAGATGATTTGCCTCAATAATTAAATATCAGGTGTTGTGTCTGTATCAAGGAATATAATACAGATTTTGAATCTAACAGAACTACTTTGAAAGATACAGGCCGAAGGCTTGTTAAATAATGCAACGCTTGAGCAACAGCGACCGATTCTGCTATATATATATAGATACATTTACCCCAATGAAAAAGGACTTTTTAATGTTAAATTTTGGAACATAAAAGGCTGCTCCAGCACTCTGATTTGCTAAGACTGACCCATCGGTAAAAATGTGGAAGTGGGTACGGTACTTTTCATCGATGTGTTCACAAGCTGTGGATAGCGTAATGTTGACATTATCATCTTTTTTAACGTCTGCATAATCGAGATCAAATGTGGCCTTTAGCATTTCCCATGTAGGGATAGGCGTTAACGTTGGTTTTTCGGCTATTTCATCCATTGTTATGTTGGACTGTTTGATCAAACCAGATATGTAAGTTGCGGTTGTAATTTGTGATGAAATGTTTTTTGCTCGTTTTGGAAAGTCAATATCAGACCTGATCTTAATTTCTTTGCTCACAAAATTATCCCTTTGTGAAGTAGTTCTAATTGCAAACTTTGCTGTAGCTAGCTCACGATAGTTGTTTAGAGGTAGAATTCCAGCAACTTTGTATGTTTCCAGAGTAGAAACATGAGTTGGTACACCTAGTGCAATTTTAAGACTTTTGCAGTCCAAGCTCTGAATCTTCTTTTTTTTTTAGTAGATATTTAGGTGCATTGAAAAAAAAACTTCTTTCGCGTAGGATAATTTAGATCTGACCAGCGCTGTTGACAGATGAATCAGTATATTTGTATCCATTCCCCAGGGTAATTTGCTTATTATCTTTAGAAAATTTAAGGTTTTTCGCGCTTTTGTTGAAATATAATCAAAATGGACATTTCACCTTAATTTCAATGTAAACTCCCAGAAATTTTACGACCTGTTTGTAATTAAACACTTTACCAAGCAATTTGAAAGTAGGCAAGTTATTTGAGTTACCACCAGGATCGAACAGCATCATGTTAGTTTTTTCTGCTGACAACGACAGACCATTTTCTAACATATAGTTTTCCAGATTATCAAGATCAATTTGATACAACTTCCTGATGTAATTCCGTGTTCTCTGTGGAGTTGTCTTTTTTAAAGTGATATTCATCCAAGTGCATATATCATCAGCATATTGTACTTAAACAACACGATTTGAAAGAGCTTTAGGAAGATCCTGTATAAGGATATTAAATAAAATAGGTGCTATCACTGAACCTTGTGGAATCCCCATGTCGAGGCGTCGTGAAGTAGAATAACTAGCTCCCACTCTTGCCTGAATTGTTCTACTAGTTAAAAAAAAAAAGATTCAATGTAATTGTACATAAAATTATTGCCAGATAAACCAACAGATTTTAGCTTGAACAATAAACGTTTATGCCAAACTTGATCGTAAGCTTTTTTTACATCAAAGAAAGTAGCTAAAACACCTTTTCTGCGGGAAAACTGTTGTTTGATCTGAGTTGTAAGTTTAACCAAGTGCTCAACTGCGGGTCTCTCTTTTCTAAAACCTGCCTGATTTACCGGAATAACATTATTTTTATCACAGTAGTGCAAAGTCTGTCTAAGACCAATCTTTCCATTAGTTTGTTCGCGTGGGACGTCAAAGCAATGGGTCTGTAACTGTTTTGATCGGTTTTCGATTTTCCTGCTTTTAATATCGATACAACTATAGACTTTTGCCAGATTTGTGGTACAGTTCCGCTAACCCAGCATTTCTGCAAAATTTTGTGTAGGAAAATAAGATAGTTTTCAGGGAGATGTTTAATCATTTCAGTCGAAACTGCATCAACAGCTACCGAACTCGTTTTGTTGTGTAGAAACAGTATTGTGTTTTTTAGCTCTTCTAAGGTGATTGGAGAATTAAACCAGAGATCATTCTGAGGTATTGGATCAGTGTAGATTGGGTTGTTATCTTCCATTTCTCTGTGATGTTCACAGTCTGGAGATAAACCTTCTACTTTACTGTTTTCACACACAACACACACACACACGACACATATATTCACACATGTACACACGCACGCACACACACACAGACTCACACACACATATACACACATACACACACAGACACACACACACGCGCCCGCGCGCACACGCACACACACACACACACACAAACACATAAACACACACAGACACAGACTCACATTCAAAGACAGACAGGCAGACAGACAGATAGACAGGCAGACAGACAGACAGACAGACAGACACAGCACATACACGTACACACACACACACACACACACACACACACACACACATATACACGCACAAAGACACACATACATTCACATAAATACGCACACAGACTTATGCACGTACACGCTTACGCGCGCGCGTGCGCGCGCGCACACACACACACACACACACACGGACACACACACACACACGGACATACATGGACACACAGACACACAACACACAAACACTCATACAGCTACACACACACAACACACAGCTACACACACATACACACACACACTCACTCACACAGCTACGCACACACACACACACACACACACACACACACGCACGCACGCACATATAAACACTCACACGGCTACACACACAAAAATAACATGAACAAATTGCTCAGCATTTTATTCCTGTGAGTCAGCATTTTCCATTAAAATGTTAATGCCGCAGGTTTTTCACGATGGACATTTGTGTATGTTAGCCCTTAGTTCGATAGTTGTTGTCTGGCATGTGAAGAGTGCACACACACACACACACACACAACGCACGCACACACACACACACACACACACACACACACACACACACACACACACACACACACACACACACACACACACACACACACACACACACATAAAAAACCCAAAACCAACAACATCCATGCTGAAATAACGTTGTCGTTTTTGAAACACATGTATGTCTGTGCTAGAAACACACATGCGCCAGTGCACACACTGTGGGCATGCACACATACTTGAGCATGTATGTGTATGCATACATTGACGTTAATTCAAATGATGTACATGCGTGCATGCATAAACGTAGCTCGCTCCAAGGCGTGTATACAAAAGCGCACAAGTGTACGTAGATAGTTACACATACACGTACGCACACACACATATATTCAACACGCGCACGCGCGCGTGCACACACACACACACACACAGTCACACACACACACCATTCCTTCAAACATACTAAGATGGCACGACGTGAAAACGCCTAGTCATTCTAAAAATGACAATGACAGTGACAACGACAGTGACAGTGACAATGACAATGACAATGACAGTGACAGTGACAGTGACAGTAACAGTAACAGTGACAATGACAACGACAGTGACAATGACAGTGACAGTGACAGTGACAGTGACAGTGACAATGACAACGACAGTGACAGTGACAGTGACAATGACAACGACAGTGACAATGACAATGACAATGACAGTGACAACGACAGTGACAGTGACAATGACAATGACAATGACAATGACAATGACAATGACAGTGACAGTGACAGTAACAGTGACAATGACAACGACAGTGACAGTGACAATGACAGTGACAGTGACAGTGACAGTGACAATGACAACGACAGTGACAGTGACAATGACAACGACAGTGACAATGACAATGACAATGACAGTGAAACGACAATGACAATGACAATGACAACGACAGTGACAATGACAGTGACAGTGACAGTGACAATGACAACGACAGTGACAGTGACAACGACAGTGACAGTGACAGTGACAATGACAACGACAGTGACATTGACAGTGACAACGATAGTGACAATGACAACGACAGTGACAATGACAACGACAGTGACAGTGACAATGACAACGACAGTGACAGTGACAACGACAGTGACAGTGACAGTGACAGCGACAGTGACAACGACAGTGACAGTAACAATGACAACGACAGTGACAGTGACAACGACAGTGACAGTGACAATGACAGTGACAACGACAGTGACAGTGACAGTGACAGTGACAACGACAGTGACAACGACAGTGACAGTGACAGTGACAGTGACAATGACAGTGACAACGACAGTGACAGTGACAGTGACAATGACAATGACAGTGACAACGACAGTGACAGTGACAGTGACAGTGACAACGACAGTGACAGTGACAGTGACAGTGACAAGGACAGTGACCGTGACAATGACAGTGACAACGACAGTGACAATGACAATGACAACGACAGTGACAACGACAGTGACAATGACAACGACAGTGACAGTGACAATGACAGTGACAGTGACAACGACAGTGACAGTGACAATGACAATGACAATGACAGTGGCAACGACAGTGACAGTGACAATGACAATGACAGTGACAACGACACTGACAGTGACAATGACACTGACAGTGACAACGACACTGATAGTGACAATGACAATGACAATGACAGTGACAGTGACAATGACAATGACAGTGACAACGACAGTGACAATGACAATGACAGTGACAGTGACAATGACAATGACAGTGACAGTGACAATGACAATGACAACGACAATGACAACGATAGTGACAGTGACAATGACAGTGACAGTGACAGTGACAGTGACAATGACAACGACAGTGACAGTGACAGTGAAAGTGACAATGACAACGACAGTGACAATGACAATAACATTGACAGTGACAACGACAGTGACAGTGACAATGACAATGACAATGACAGTGACAGTGACAGTAACAGTGACAATGACAACGACAGTGACAGTGACAATGACAGTGACAGTGACAGTGACAGTGACAATGACAACGACAGTGACAGTGACAGTGACAATGACAACGACAGTGACAATGACAATGACAATGACAGTGACAACGACAATGACAATGACAACGACAACGACAGTGACAATGACAGTGACAGTGACAGTGACAGTGACAATGACAACGACAGTGACAGTGACAGTGACAACGACAGTGACAGTGACAACGACAGTGACAGTGACAATGACAACGACAGTGACAGTGACAATGACAATGACAATGACAGTGACAACGACAGTGACAGTGACAATGACAATGACAGTGACAACGACACTGACAGTGACAATGACACTGACAGTGACAACGACAGTGACAGTGACAATGACAATGACAGTGACAACGACAGTGACAGTGACAATGACAGTGACAGTGACAACGACAGTGACAGTGACAATGACAGTGACAACGACAGTGACAGTGACAGTGACAGTGACAACGACAGTGACAGTGACAGTGACAGTGACAGTGACAATGACAGTGACAACGACAGTGACAGTGACAATGACAATGACAGTGACAATGACAGTGATAGTGACAGTGACAGTGACAACGACAGTGACAGTGACAGTGACAACGACAGTGACAATGACAATGACAACGACAGTGACAGTGACAACGACAGTGACAATGACAACGACAGTGACAGTGACAATGACAACGACAGTGACAGT
>CM060306.1:127738215-127743215 GCA_030674185.1 Monoplex corrugatus | reverse complement strand
CTCATTAGGTGCCCTGCCGCATGGAGTTGGCGATCATGGACTTCTATCCATCTCTATCTCTCATTGCCCCTAGAACTCCCCCACCCTCCTCATCCCCAGCCACTCTGCAAGTCCGTCCAGCATTTTCTCCCTGGGTCTACCCGGTGCTCTCTTTCCCTCCAGCTTTCCCGTTGTGACCAGGTGCTCCAAATCCCCTTCCTCATAAATGGTCTATAAATGTTGCCTGTCTTTTCCTAATCTTCCTTATGAGTGATCTACTTGTGTCTGCCTCCATCAAGACTGTCTCATTTGTTTTC
Source organism: Monoplex corrugatus (assembly GCA_030674185.1). Lineage (NCBI taxonomy): Eukaryota > Metazoa > Mollusca > Gastropoda > Littorinimorpha > Ranellidae > Monoplex > Monoplex corrugatus. Next base: position 127,742,919 of record CM060306.1, on the reverse strand, counting down.
TTTGCTGTCCATGGAACTCTCAACATTCTTCTCAGAAACCACATCTCGGCTGCCTCAATCTTGCTCTGGCTTTGTTTGTTGACTGTCCACGCCTCGCATCCGTACAACGGTATTGGTTCTATATAACATTCAAGAATTATTAGATGAAATACAAGCTGCCATCAAGCCAGTACAGCGGCAGACTGCCACAACAGAGACAACGGAACCAGAAAAAAACACGAAAAAAGAATAAGAACGTGTATTTAATTCAATACAACAAGACATGACAGGCGCAAATTTTCGGCCAACCGGCCTTTGTCAAGCATAAGATCACAAACAAAACAAACACTAGATACAAAAATTAGGAGAAAAAGAGTGAAACTTCCTGCTGCTCTGTCCTGTGTAAGAAAAGGAATAAACTGCTCAAATAGTGCTGACTTTAGTACCGTTTATTTTTTGGGTCTGTGTGACTTTCTTACACAGACGGAGCAGCAGGGAAGTTTCAGTCTTTTTCTCCTAATGTTTGTATCTAGTGTTTGTTTGTTTGTGATCTTATGCTTGACAAAGGCCAGTTGGCCGAAAATTTGCGCCCGTCTTGTCTTGTTGTATTAAATACGCGTTCTTATTCTTTTTTCGTGGTTTTTTTTCTGGTTCCTGTTTTGCTTGAGCGCGGATAGTCACGTTTGCTTTAGATTTAATAATAATAATAATAATTACAATATTTATATAGCGCAAAATCTTGATAAAATCAAATCTAAGCGCTGAAGCAGACACACACGCAGGCACGCACGCTCGCACACACACGCACGCACACATACAGACACACACACACACACACACACACACAACACCACACACAACACCACACACACGCATGGCTAAAATGGGGAGAAAGAATAAAAGCAATAAAAGCAAGAAAAAGCAATGGAAAATTCAGAGAGCATAGCATACAATTATATATTATAACATGTGATTCCCTCCGAGCGGAGACAGGCTGCAGAGGGAGGTTGAGTGAGGTTAGGATTTTATGCAGGAGAGAAAAGGTGAGTTTGAGAGCGACTGAAGGACAAAGTAGGTTGATGACGACTGGAGAGGAAGTTTGTTCCAGGAGAGTGGACCAGAAACAGAGAAGGCTCGTGGACCATAGGTATTGAGCTTAGTGCGTGGAAAGCGAAGAGTCAGAGGATCAGAGGCAGAGCGGAGGGACGTGAGGGAACATAGATCTCAAGTAGGCTTGACAGGTAATCGGGGCTGCGTTATTGAGGCTTTGTAGCACATGGTGTCTAGTTGTACTGTATGCGCTTTGATACAGGGAGATTTGAGAAACGGAAGTTAAGGTGCACAACAGAAAATACCCGAGCGTGTTGTATTGCACCCAGAGCAAAATACCCCACCACTGACCGGACAATCAGCTCCAGCTCCGACACCACACGATAGTCATTTCGCCACTCAAAGAAGAACCGTCCGTGCGCTGCATGGCCATTCGGACCAGTCATCAGTCACGTAGAAGATCTTTAGGAAATGCTGTCCCACAATCTCCTCGAGGCAGACACAAGCAGATCACTCATAAGGAAGATTAGGAAAGAAAGTAACATTATAGCCAGTTTATGAGGAAGGGGTATTTGAGCACCTGGTCACAACGGAAAGCTGAGGAAAGAGAGCACCAGTAGACCCAGGGAGAGAAGCTGGACGGACTTGCAGATGGCTGGGATGAGGAGGTGGGGAGATGCTGGGGCAACGAGAGATAGAGATGGTTGGAAGTCCATGGTCGCCAACGCCATTGGCAGGGCACTGATGATGATGACATCTCTCAAATAGTGTGATGTTAGTACCGTTTATTTTTTTTAGGTCCGTGTGACTTTGACCTTGGTGTCATGTCTTCTAAACTTACACATTTGCAACAACTTATCAGTCTAATATATTTGACCCAAATTAGGTGAAAATCTTTGCAGAAATTGCCAACAAAAATTTTTTCGTAAAGCAGGGGCTGTGGGGTGTGGGCTTCAATTCTCGGTGGACAAGTTTTTTTTTATATTCATTATTATTATTATTATTGTCATCGTCGTCATCGTCGTCGTCGTCGTCGTCATCATCATCATCATCATCATCATCATCATCATCACCACCACCACCACCACCATCACCACCACCACCACCACCACCACCATCATCATCATCATCATCATCATCATCACCACCACCACCACCACCATCACCACCACCACCACACACCATCATATCATCATCATCATCATCATCATCACACCACCACCACCACCACCACCACCACCATCACCCCATCATCACCATCATACCATCATCCACCACATCTACACATCATCATCATCATCACACATCATCCATCACATCACATCATCATCATCATCATCATCATCATCATCACTCACCACCACACCACCACTCATCATCATCATCATCATCATCATCACCATCACATCATCACCATCACCACCACCACCATCCATCATCATCATCATCATCATCACCACACACCATCACCCCATCATCACCATCATCCATCACATCATCATCATCACACATATCATTGTACATACATCATTCATCTTCTCCATCACATGCATCATGCATCACGCATATGGAATTTATTCAGCGCAAGACGTTATCTTACAGGAACATGAAAGTGAAATGCTAGGAATTATTTTCGTGCACACAGACAGTTACAGTAGACATTAGACAGGAAAATCAGACACAGACACGACACAGACACAGACACACACAAACAGACACAGACACAGACCAACACACACACACAACAACACACACACGACACACAACACACACACCACACACACACACAACAACACACACACACAACACACACACACACACACACACACACACACAAAACATGCACGATCATACAACACACAATCTCCTTGCTTCTGTGTTGAAACTGAGTTTGTGGTGGAGAAAAGAGGAATTTGATTCAGATCAATTCATGGTACATTTCTTCTTGTTCTTGTTTACATATATATCTCTCTCCCCCTCTCTCCCTCTCTCTCGCTCTGTCTGTCTGTCTGTCTGTCTCTTGCCCCCCTATCTCTCCCTTTCTCTCCACATTTATCAATATATGTATATACATACATACATATGTATTATCTATGTATCTGTATATATGTATATACATATGTATAGATATATATACATATGTATATATACATATATGTATATATATCGCTCTCTCTTGCTCTGTCTGTCTGTTTCTTTCTTCTGTCTGTGTTCCCCCTCTCTCTTTTCTCTCTCCATCTGCATCCCTCCCTCCTTCACTCTCTCTGTGTCTCTGTCCTCCCTCTCCCGTCTCTCTCCCCCCCCTCTCTCTCTCTCACACTTGTACATCGCTAACATGGGTGTACACAGCAACATCTGTTTGCTGGCCGCAGAACCAGGAGGAGCACCATGCTGATGTAATTTTTGCTGTATGCAGCCTATGCTAATTACATGTAGCTGTCATTGATCTCTGTATCAACAACATTCGTTCCTGTGACTGTGTGTCCTGCAGGGCTGTTTGGAAAGTGCTTGTTGTTTTTGTTGTTATTGTTGTTGTTCTTGTGGTTGTTGTTTTGTTGTTGCTCTTCTTCTTCTCGCTTTTGTTGTTGTTGTTGTTGTTCTTGTTGTCATCATTGTTGTTGTTGTTGTTGTTTTTTCTCTTCTTCTCGCTTTGTTTTTGTTGTTGTTGTTGTTGTTCTTGTTGTTTTTGTCATCGTTGTTACTGCTGTTGTTGTTGTTGTTCTTCTTCTTCTTCTTCTTCTTCTTTTCGCTTTGTTTTTGTTGTTGTTATTGTTGTTGTTTTCATCGTTGTTGTTGTTGTTGTTTGTTTTTCTTCTTCTTCTCGCTTTGTTTTTGTTGTTGTTGTTGTTGTTGTTGTCATCGTTGTTGTTGCTGTTGTTGTTGTTTTCTTCTTCTTTTTTTTCTTCTCGATTTGTTTTTGTTGTTGTTGTCTTTTTTGTTCTTCTATCCCTCTCTCTTGTTGTTGTTGTTTGTTGTTGTTGTTGTTGTCCTTTTTGTTCTTCTATCCCTCTCTCTTGTTGTTGTTGTTGTTGTTGTTGTTGTTGTTGTCCTTTTTGTTCTTCTATCCCTCTCTCTTGTTGTTGTTGTTGTTGTTGTTGTTTGTTGTTGTCATCGTGTGTTGTTGCTGTTGTTGTTGTCCTTTTTGTTCTTCTATCCCTCTCTCTTGTTGTTGTTGTTGTTGTTGTTGTCATCGTTGTTGTTGTTGTTGTTGTGTGTCCTTTTTGTTCTTCTATCCCTCTCTCTTGTTGTTGTTGTTGTTGTTGTTGTCATCGTTGTTGTTGTTGTTGTTGTTGTCCTTTTTGTTCTTCTATCCCTCTCTCTTGTTGTTGTTGTTGTTGTTGTTGTCATCGTTGTTGTTGTTGTTGTTGTTGTCCTTTTTGTTCTTCTATCCCTCTCTCTTGTTGTTGTTGTTGTTGTTGTTGTTGTTGTTGTCATCGTTGTTGTTGCTGTTGTTGTTGTTTTCTTCTTCTTTTTTTTCTTCTCGATTTTTTTTGTTGTTGTTGTCTTTTTGTTCTTCTATCCCTCTCTCTTGTTGTTGTTGTTGTTGTTGTTGTTGTCCTTTTTGTTCTTCTATCCCTCTCTCTTGTTGTTGTTGTTGTTGTTGTTGTTGTCCTTTTTGTTCTTCTATCCCTCTCTCTTGTTGTTGTTGTTGTTGTTGTTGTTGTTGTTGTCCTT
>CM060306.1:127723215-127725715 GCA_030674185.1 Monoplex corrugatus | reverse complement strand
ATTAATGAAGAAGATTAGAAAAAGACAAGTAACTTCATAAGACATTTTATGAGGCAAGAAAATGCCAGCACCTAGTCACAACAGGAAAGCTGGAGGGAAAAAGAACACTACGTAGACCCTGGGAAAAGTATTGGATGGGGTGGATGGTGATATAGAGGGTGGAAAATATATTTGAAGCCACAAAAGGTATATTTGTATGAGGGGCCATGATCACCAACGCCATGCGGCAGGGCACATGATGATGATGATGATGATGATGATGATGGAGAGAGAGAGAGAGAGAGAGAGGAGAGAGCAGACAGACAGACAGACAGAGACAGAGAGAGACAGAGAATGACAGAGAGATAGAGAGAGACAAAGAGAGGAGATCGACACCACCACCCCCCCCCCCCAAAAAAAAAAAATCGTGAGTTAGCATTTATAAAAAAACATCGTAACTTACCATTCATTGAAATAACAGAAAATCACCCCAATAAAACAATGACCGCCCCCCCCCCCCCCAACAAATGAATGACAAAAACCATCATGACTAAGTATGTACTGAACAAGTAAACGTCGTTACTAATCAATCATTTATCATTGACTCAACAAAAACCGACAGGAACACCACACCTCCTACAAACAAACATCTGTTTGCTTACCTAATCAATAGCGTGACGGCTTGTTCACTGTTCATGCATGTCTCTAAGCCTACTTTTTGTGTCCTTTGAAAACGTGAATGTTCAGAAAGCGTTGTCAATGTTCACTCTGTACAGTTAGCATTTTCGTACCGAAATAAAGAAAAAAAAAAGTTATACAATATGCAATGAATTTTCAACTTTGTATGTGAAATATTGTAGCCTGGAAAACACTATAGTAATGTACTTTTGAACTTTCTTATAGCCATGAGAGTATATGAATTTGAATTTGAATGACTTCAAGACGAATTGATCTCATTCAGGCAATTCCATATGCGCTCCACCGTAATTTGCCAATGATGATATAGAAAAATCCTCGACTCCGCATACACCTCTATGCACTGGCGAAGTCTTGAAATGGGGTAGGGAAAGGGGGAACTATTGAACACTGGGCTGACATGACAGGGATGACTGAACAATAAGACAGGCAACAGGCAGGCCAATTTGTTATGTTGCGGGCTGGAATTGAACTCAGGATGTCTGATTTTGTGTGCATGGCTGTATCAATAGAGCCAGACGACCCATTTTGTGTGCATGGCTGTATCAATAGAGCCAGACGACCCATTTTGTGTACATGGCTGTATCAATAGAGCCAGACGACCCATTTTGTGTAAATGGCTGTATCAGTAGAGCCAGACGACCCATTTTGTGTACATGGCTGTATCAGTAGAGCCAGACGACCCATTTTGTGTACATGGCTGTATCAATAGAGCCAGACGACCCATTTTGTGTACATGGCTGTATCAGTAGAGCCAGACGACCCATTTTGTATACATGACTGTATCAATAGAGCCAGACGACCCATTTTGTGTGCGTGGCTGTATCAATAGAGCCAGACGACCCATTTTGTGTAAATGGCTGTATCAATAGAGCCAGACGACCCATTTTGTGTAAATGGCTGTATCAATAGAGCCAGACGACCCATTTTGTGTAAATGGCTGTATCAATAGAGCCAGACGACCCATTTTGTGTACATGGCTGTATCAATAGAGCCAGACGACCCATTTTGTGTACATGGCTGTATCAATAGAGCCAGACGACCCATTTTGTGTACATAGCTGTATCAATAGAGCCAGACGACCCATTTTGTGTACATGACTGTATCAATAGAGCCAGACGACCCATTTTGTGTACATGACTGTATCAATAGAGTCAGACGACCCATTTTGTGTACATGACTGTATCAATAGAGCCAGACGACCCATTTTGTGTACATGGCTGTATCAATAGAGCCAGACGACCCATTTTGTGTACATGACTGTATCAATAGAGCCAGACGACCCATTTTGTGTGCATGGCTGTATCAATAGAGCCAGACGACCCATTTTGTGTACATGGCTGTATATCAATAGAGCCAGACGACCCATTTTGTGTGCATGGCTGTATATCAATAGAGCCAGACGACCCATTTTGTGTACATGGCTGTATATCAATAGAGCCAGACGACCCATTTTGTGTACATGGCTGTATCAATAGAGCCAGACGACCCATTTTGTGTACATGGCTGTATATCAATAGAGCCAGACGACCCATTCAACAAACCCTAAATTCCAAATTTCATACTCTTACGGTTGGACAGCCTAAACTTCGAAGTTAGGATTTTGCCCTAAAGTTGGGATGCACAAGTTCGAAGCTTCTCGCCAAACTTTGTGCAAGCATCCTTCTGTCTACACTGATGTGAAATTTTTTTTAGGGGTGGGGGTGGGGAGGGGGGCGGAGGGGAAACAGGAGTGATATTCAATCTCCCCAGACATAATAAGATCTCTCCACCTCAACTCTCAACAACCTCTTAACGCTTATGGGACTTCCTTCGTTCGCCACAT
>CM060306.1:127703215-127718215 GCA_030674185.1 Monoplex corrugatus | reverse complement strand
TTGGTTGTGTTTGCTCAAATGTTCTGACCCGACACCCAGGTGTCTGTATCTCTCGGGCCCTGGTTGACAGCAGGGATAGACCATGATACATGCGTTGAGTACAGCCCTAGCATACCGTTTCAGTCCTTGGTTGAACTTCCCCCCGTGGCATCATGGTTTGTCGCCCTTATCATCGTCGTCATCATCATCATGGCATTGCAAAAAAAGACTACTAGCTTTCGTTGCCATTAAGGGTGTGTGAAAATGGGACCACACACACACACACCCCCACGCGCCACACACACGCGCGCACAAAACACACACACAAACGTACACAAACACACAACATACACACACGAACACACACGCGCCGCCACGCACACACACACACACAACACACAACACACACGCAAACACATACACACAAAACACAAACCAACAACAAACACACACACACACACAAGCACACACACCACAAACACACACACACACACACACAAACACAACACACACACACACACACACCACACACACACACAAACACACACAAACCCACAAAACACAAACACACCCCACACACACAACACACAAACACACACACACAAACACACCACAACACACACATACAAAAAAGTGAGCTAAAGAAATACTTAAGTGCGAAGATCAAGTAATTAACAGAAATATAGTAGAAGAGAGAGAGAGAGAGAGACAGAGACAGACAGACGAGAGACAGAGAGACAGACAGAGACAGAGACAGTAACAGAGACAGAGACACAGAGACACAGAAACAGAGAAAGACAGACAGAGAGAGACAGAGAAAACAAGAAGCTATAAGATTTAAGGCCTGAAGCCATAATGAACGACTCTCACCTGGCGTCACAGTACATTATCTTATACACAGCAAACAGGGACAACACACTGGGTCTATCCTGAATCGGACAGGTGAACTTGAACACAAATTTAGGTAACAGCTGGCTCGTGAGCTGTCAGTAAATAATGTGAAAATATTTCATCCCTGAAAAAAAAAAAAAAAAAAAAAAAAAGGTCACGTTTGATTCAATCACTCACTGACTATCGATTTTGACAACAAATTCACGCTAGACAACATATCAGAGAGGTTACCGTAAATGTGCGTCATTATTCTTTCTCTCTGTCTCTGTCTGTCTGCCTCTGTATCTCTTCTGTCCTGTCTGTCTGTCTTCTCTCTTTCTCTGTCTCTCTCTTTATATCTATCCATCTATCTATCTATCCTATCTATCTATCTATCTATCTATCTATCTATCTATCCATCTATCTAGCTATCTATCTATCTAGCTGATCTATCTATCTATCTATCTATCTATGTATCTATTATCTATCTATCTATCTGTCTATCTATCTATCTATCTTCTATCTGTCTACCTGTCTATCTATCTATCTATCTGTCTGTCTGTCTGTCTGTCTATCTATCTATCTATCTGTCCTATCTATCTATCTATCTATCTACCTGCCTATCTATCTATCTATCTATCTACCTGCCTATCTATCTATCTATCTTTCTGTCTATCTATCTATCTATCTATCTATCTATCTATCTATTTATTATCTATCTACCTGCCTTATCTATCTATCTATACCTGCCTATCTATCTATCTATGTATCTATCTATCCATCTATCTATCTATCAATCTATCTTATCTTTCTATCTATCTGTCTATCTATCTATCTATCTATCTGTCTGTCTATCTACCTACCTATCAATCAATCTATCTGGACAATGCAATCTTATAGTACATAACACATAATATAATACACACACACATATACATATATAGTACACACACATACATGGATGTATATATATCATGTATGCATACAGACATTTACATATCTATCCATCTATGCATGCATGTATGTATGTATGTATGTATGTATATGTATGTATGTATGTATGTATGTATGTATATACATATATATGTATATGTATATGTACATATATATATATGTATATACATAAATCAGCGGTAGGCCCATTATAGTCTTGAATTTCCCCACCTTTCAAATATGGGTGGTTAAGTGACTATGAATATTTGAAATCCGATCTTAAAGATATACACCAGTGCATGAAAAACAAAAGCAAACAAATAAAAGACACACACGCACCACACACACACAGTGCGCGCGCGCGCACACACACACACACGCACGCCACGCACGCACACACACACACATGCACATTTACATCCACACACACACGCGCGCCCGTAACACAAAATGGTGTCATGGCTTCCTCTCAAACCTTGCATAGTTTTGGTCTATCGTATACAAACAAACAAGAAACAAACAAACAACTAGCAAGCAAGCAAGCACCCACGCCAGCCACCAACAGCCAGCCAGCCACCCACCCACCCAGCTACCCAGCCACCCACCCAGCCACCCACCCAACCAGTCACCCATCCAGCCACCCAACCACCCAGCCACCCACTCAACCAGTCACCCAGCCAGCCACCCAACCACACCAGCCACCCACCAACCAGTCACCCAGCCAGTCACCCAACCACCCAGCCACTCACCCACCCACCCAACCAGCCACCCAAACACCCAGCCACCCACCCAACCAGTCACCCAGCCAGCCACCCAACCAACCACCACCCACCAACCAGTCACCCAACCAACCAGCCACCCACCAACCATCACCCAACCAGCCACCCAACCAGCCACCCAACAAACCAACCAGCTACCCACCCACCCACCCACCTACCCAGCCACTCAACCACCCATCCACCCACCCAGTCAGCCACCACCACCCACTCACCCTATCAGCCACCCAGCCAGCCAACCACCCACCCACCCACTCAGCCACTCAACCACCCATCCAGCATCCCACCCACACCACACCCACCCACGCAACAAGCCACTCAAACACTCATCACCATCCACACATCACCCATCCATCCACCCAGCCAGAGGAGCCAGCCAGACCAGCCCACAACAGACGAAAAGAAAGAACAGAAAGAAAAGAAAGAAAGAAAGAAACAAACGAAGAAAGAAAGAAAGAAAGAAAGCAAACGAAGAAAGAAAGAAAGAAACAAACAAACGAAGAAAGAAAGAAAGAAACAAACAAACAAATAAGCCAACCCACCAATAACAAAAACAGAAATCCGTCAACAATCAACCGACTGGTTCTTATCGAAAACATTCACATTTCTATTTCATTTGCGTAAAACATAAAGCCGTGACCCTCTCCACTTACGTGGTTTCCTACTTCCACAAAACCTGGACGTGACAGAAGTGTAGCCAACATTTGTTCATCACTGATGACCTAACAGAAACAGATGACTGAGACAGGCGCCGTGGTCGAGTGGATAAGACATCAAACTTCCAACAGGAAAGTCTGGGGTTCGATCCTGCCTGGGTACCTCCCGTATGATGGATCATCATCATGTCATCGTCGTCATCATCATCATCATCATCATCACATCATCATCAACATCATCATCAATCATCATCATCATCATCATCTCATCATCAACAACATCACATCATCATCATCATCATCATCGATCATCATCATATTGCCTGTCACATGGCGTTGGCGATCATGGCTCTCCATAGTATCTATCCCTCGTTGCGCAAGCTCATCTTCCACCCTCTCTGTTCTCAGCCACCCTGCAAGTCCCTCCAATATATTTTTCCCGGGGTCTACCTGGTGCTCTCTTTCCCTCCAGCTTTCCCGTTGTGACCAGGTGCTCTACTTCCCCTTTCCTCATAAAATGGCCTGTATATGTTGCCTGTCTTTTCCTTATGAATGATCTTTTGTGTCTGCTTCCATCAAGACTGTCTCGTTTGTTTTCTTTGCTGTCCATGGAACTCTCAACATTCTTCTTAGAAACCACGTCTCGGCTGCCTTAATCTTGTTCTGGCTTTGCTTGTTGCCTCACAACCGTACAGCATTATCGCTTCTATATAACATTCAAGAACTCTCTTCCTGATGTTAATTGATAGGCATTTGTTGGTAAGAATGCTTTTCATCTTCTTGAATGCTGTTTTGGCTTGGCCGATTCTGCTGGTATATCTGATGTGCATCTACCGTCTGGTGAGAGGATCGTTCCCAGATATTTAAACTTATCTGATGAGCAAAAGGTGGAATTTTTTTTCAATCTTCCAGGTCATTATGTGCGATGACTTTTTAGAGCCTAAACCGTCCTTCGTGTGTAGAACATCAGAAAAAATATTGGACGGACTTGCAGAGTGGCTGAAGGCAGAGAGGGTGGAAGATGTGCTTGCCGCAACGAGGGATAGATGCATGCAGAACATCAAATATGGACATTAGAGATCCTGTAAGTCATGTCAGTGTCCGGTAGCTTGTGGAAACATGACAACACCCAGTATGCCAGCCAACCGAAGACGTAGTATGCAGACTGCGAAGCAGCATACCACCTGCACAGTGTGGATAAAACAACGTGCATACACGCGTGCAAGAGAAATTGGAATGCTCAAAAAATGAAAAAAAAGCAGAACTAAACAAAACTAACAAACACACAAAAACAACAACAAAACGAAACAACACAACACAACACAACACAAAACAAAGTAACAACAACAACAGTAAAACAAAACAAAACAAAACAAACAACCAAAACAACACACATACACACACACACACAGACACACACACAGACACACACACACACACACACACACACACACACACCACACACACACACACACACACACACAAAAAAAAAACCCAAACATTAACACCCCACGATTTCCCATAAAACAAGCAACAACAATAACAAAAAGAGACCTGAAATAAACAGCACACACACACGCACGCCGCTCACACACAATCACACACATTCATACACACCGAGCACACACACGCACACACGCGCCCCGACGCGCACACACACATAAAGGTACATATACCATATGAGAGAGGCCATACACTACAAGCAGCATAAATTACACACACACACACACACACACACACACACGCCACGCACCACAACATACTATAACACAAGAACTCTCCAAATGACACAGTACAACGCACCTACTTTGCACCATCGCCACATTCTGACACTGCATCAAAACACGCCACTATAACGACAACCTTCAATTCACATACAATCAAGGACATTACATCACCAACTTCACTCGCACCACCCCTACACACGACACACTACTACACACAAGTTGTACCAACACACGCAACTGTGCTACATCCAATTTCTTACAGACAGTCAACCCAAACTGTGTCAAGGGGAAGAGAGATACTTACATTTCACGAAATAACATCAATAGCCTTCAGGCTTTTGTCAAAAAAAAATCATTTTATCAGTCATCATTTACACACTAATAGTTTGAGAAGATTTGAAACCCGAACGAACGAACGATGTTAAAACTTGGGGCAAACTCATGCAATCGGCTACATGTTTAACCAAATCGGCTACAGCGTAAATTCGTTTTACAAATTGGGCACATCATTGCCTATTTCGCGTATTAGCACGAAATTGCCTATTTCAAGAACTTCGGGGAAGGTGCGCTACATTAAGACCAAATTGCACCATACTTGGGCCAAGGTATATGACATTTTGTGACCAAGGTACATTTATAACACTTGGGCCAGGTTACACAACTTTTGGCCAAAGTGCATAAACCCAACCAAAACCCAACAAAGAAAAAAGCAAAGCAAACCAAAAAGCCAAGCAAACAAAGCAAAGCAAAGCAAAGCAAACCAAACCAAAGCAAACCAAACCGAAGCCAAGTAAGCAACCAAGCAAAGCAACAAGCAAAGTCAAACCAAAACCAAAAAGAAACAGAAGCAAACCAAAAGCAAGCAAAGCAAAGCAAAGCAAAGCAAAGCAAACAACCAAACAACCAAACCGAACCAAAAGCAAAGCAAAGCACAGAAAACAACAAATCAAACCGAACCAAAAGCCAAAGCAAGCAAAGCAAAGCAAAGCAAACCAAAAACCAAATCAAACAAACCAAACGAAACCAAACCCAAACCAAACAACAAACCAAACCAAACCAACCAAACCAAAACCAAACCGAACCAAACCCAAACCAAACCACCTCAGCAATGTCTTTGCCACGGTCAATAACTTACCGATACTACAGAACGATTTTTTTTCAGCGCGAAATCAGCAATCGTATGACCCCCCCTCCCCCCCCCCCCCCCCCCCCACGAAATATCTTTAACGTAATATGAATCATGAGCTCTCAGGAGAAACTTGTTACTTAATTCTCACATACTGATTCTACATCGCATCACTCATTCCGGTAAAAAGATATAAATGAAGTTATGACTATTACTTAGTTATGTAAGGTATTTTTCGTTTTCCAATAAAGCATCGTATTACTCATTTCTACAAAATTAACCATTGCCAGCGTTTCTAGTTTATGGCCGTCTGTTGCACACGGCAACAAGTAACATATCATCATCATCATCGTGTGTCCTGCCACATGGCGTTGGCGATCATGGCCCTCCACACGAATCTATTCCCTGTCGCTGCAAGTACATCTCCCACCCTCTCTGTCCTCAGCCACCTTGCAAGTCTGTCCAATATTTTCTCCCTGGGTTTACCTGGTGTTCTCTTTTCCCTCCAGCTTTCCTGTTGTGACCAGGTGGTCTAATTCCCCTTTCCTCATAATATGTCCTATAAATGTTGCTTGTCTTTTCCTAATCATCTTTATAAATGTTTTTTTGTGTCTGCCTCAAGACTGTCTCCTTGTTTTCTTTGCTGTCCTACCAAACATTGAAATACAATTTGTTCTGAGCTGTTGTAGAAACGGAATTTCACTCTTCTGTTGCTTTTGTGTGTGTTGTGTGGTTATGTTACGTGGTTTTTCATCTTCCCACCTTGCCATTCGGCTTGTAAACAAGGTAACTGATGGCTGGGTCCGAATGAGTCATGCAGCCCCCTTTGCAGGCCCCTTTGCCTGGCGAAATGGTGATCGTATGGTTAATAAGTTCAAATACCTGGGAACGGTCATTTCATCAGACGGCAGATGCACATCGGAAATAGCTGGCAGAATCGGCCAAGCCAAAACAGCATTCAAGAAGATGACAAGCATTCTTACCAACAAATGCCTATCAATTAACATCACAAAGAGAGTCCTTGAATGTTATATAGAACCAATACTGTTGTACGGATGCAAGGCGTGGACAGTCAGCAAGCAAAGCCAGAGCAAGATTGAGGCAGCCGAGATGTGGTTTCTGAGAAGAATGTTGAGAGTTCCATGTACAGCAAAGAAAACAAACGAGACAGTCTTGATGGAGGCAGACACAAGTAGATCACTCATAAGGAAGATTAGGAAAAGACAGGCAACATTTATAGGCCATTTTATGAGGAAAGGGGATTTGGAGCACCTGGTCACAACGGGAAAGCTGGAGGGAAAGAGAGCACCAGGTAGACCCAGGGAGAGAATGCTGGACGGACTTGCAGAGTGGCTGGGGATGAGGAAGTGGGGGGGGGGGGAATGCTGGGGGCAACGAGAGATAGAGATGGATGGAAGTCCATGGTCGCCAACGACCATGGGCAGGGCACCTGATGATTGATGATGATGATGATGATGGAGTGATGATGGTGATGATGATGATGATGATGATGGTGATGGTGATGATGATGATTGATGATGAATGATGAATGATGATGACGCCAGGAGCTGGGAGGTGATTTTCTGGTCAGTGGTGAGGCAATGTTTGTTCTGGGTCCCATCCAACAACCATCGGATGTTTTTTGTTAACATTTACTTTCCACCAAACATTAAAAGATAGAGATTTGTTGTAAAAACAGAAGTTTCACTTTTCTGGACTAAATTCCAGTAACATAACGCTCACACGCATCCACTCACAGAGACACACATATAAAACACTTACACACATATACACACATATATATAAAACACTCCACACACACGCACACACATACATACACATATTCACACACACATGCACACACACATACACACACACACACGGAAACACACACTCACACATATTACACACAAACACACACACACACACCACACATACACTCTCTCACACACACAGACATAGAAGATGCTGAGCTAGAGTACATGTACAGTCAACCTGCTAGACGTGTGACCCTTGACCCAAGTTGTGTCATCCTGTATCGCTCTCTCTAAAACACACACCACACACGCACACACACACACACACATACGCACACACACACCCTATACCACACGCATACACACACACATATATACGCACACGCATACACACACACGCACACACACACACATCGCGGCACGACACACACACACACACACACACACACACACACACACACACACACACACACACACGCACACGCATACACACACACGCATACACACACACATCGCGGCACCACACACACACATACCGTCTAATATCACTTATAGTGAAAAGACGTTAAATGAAAGAACGAACGAACACACACATACACACACACACACACACACTTCACCATGCAGCCTGAAAGTAGGCAAGTTATTTAAAGTACCACCAGGATTAAAGAGCATCATGTTAGTTTTTTCTGCTGACAACGACAGACCATTTTCTAACATGTAGTTTCCAAGACTATCTAGATCAGATTGATACAACTTCCTGATGTAATTCTGCGCTCTCTGGGGAGTTGTCTTTTTTAAAGTAATATTCATCCAGATGCATATATCATCAGCGTACTGTACCAAACAGGTTGTAAAATTTCTGGGAGTCTTTATAACATCGAAATTAAACTGGAATGTCCATTTTGATTATATTTTAACAAAAGCAAGAAAAGCCTTAAATTTTTTAAAGATAATAAGTAGATTACCCTGAGGAATGGATACAAACGTACTTCTCCATCTATCAACAGCACTTGTAAGATCTAAATTATCTTATGCACAAGAAGTGTTCTTCAGTGCACCCAAATATTTACTAAAGAAGATTCAAAGTTTAGACTGCAAAAGTCTTAAAATTGCACTAGGTGTACCAGCCCATGCTTCAAATCTGGAAACGTACAAAGTTGCTGGAATTCTGTCTCTGAACAGCTATCGTGAGCTAGCGACAGCAAAGTTTGCAATCAGAACTACTTCACAAACGGACAATTTTGTGAGCAAGGAAATTAAACTAAGGTCTGATGTTGACTTTCCAAAACGAGCAAGCAACATTTCATCACAAATGACTGTTGCAACTTACGTATCTGACTTAGTCAAACAGTCTAACATAAGTTTTGATGAAATAGCTGAGACACCATCCACAACGCCTATCCCTACATGGGAAATGCTTAAAGCCACTTTTGATATTGATTATACAGATGCTAAGAAATATGAAAACATTAACATTTCGATATGCACAGCAAGAGAACACATCGATGAAAATTACCGTACCCACCTCCATATTTTTACCGATGGGTCAGTCTTAGAAAATAAATCTGCTGGAGCAGCGTATTATGTTCCAAAATCTAAAATACAAAAGTCATTTTTCCTTGGGCCAAATATATCTATATTTACAGCGGAATTAGTCGCTATTACACAAGCGTTGCATTATTTAGTAGACCTTAAACCTGTCTTTTTAAAAGTGGTTCTCCTTGTTGATTCAAAATCTGTATTATATGCCTTACAGTCATTTAATACAGACACAAGGCCTGACTTAATTACTGAGGCAAATCATCTTATACATCGTTTAAGGACAAAAGGTATAGATATCAGTTTATGCTGGGTGCCTTCTCACGTTGGTCTTCATGGCAACGAAGTAGTAGACAGAGCAGCTAAACAAGGTGCACACAACACTGATAATACTATAGAATTACGTATTAAAACTTCCGTAAAAGAAGCTTGCAACTTGCTAGAATCAGCCTCATGGATTCGATTTCATGAACATTTCAATGAAAAGTTTGTGACACAACAAATGATAAAACTTTCATTACAAAATGTATGTAAAAAATTGCAGTATTCTTCCATATATCATTCAAGATCGATTGTTGCTGTTCATTTTCGTATTCAACTAAACGCGTTGAAAACAAAATATTGTAAAAATATCAAGTGTATTTGCGGAGAACAATTCACACTGTTTCACAGTTTATTTTACTGCAAAATGCTACGTTCTTTTTTACCAAAATTATTTACACAAGAAAACTATTCAGAAACTCATTTTAAAGAAGTAACTTCTGATCAGTCTTTATCAGTTAAAATTTCAGAATCATTGGTTCACAGTCCTGTTAATGTATTGCTTTAAGTTTCTGAAGTTAGTATTCTAGCGTTAAATTTTTCCTTCACATTGTTAATGTTAATTGTTAGTGTTAAGATCTTGTTCCATTTTTCTATTTACCCATTTATTTATGTCTTTTACTTTGTCTCCCCTCTCCCCACAATGCAACTCGCCCACTTCTTATCTTCCATCCCCCCCCCCCCCTGTCTAATATCACTCATAGTGAACAGACGTTAAATTAAAGAACGAACGAACACACACA
Organism: Monoplex corrugatus; assembly: GCA_030674185.1. Lineage (NCBI taxonomy): Eukaryota > Metazoa > Mollusca > Gastropoda > Littorinimorpha > Ranellidae > Monoplex > Monoplex corrugatus. The sequence continues at coordinate 127,707,785 of CM060306.1, read as the reverse complement.
CACACACACACACACACACACACACACACACACACAGACACACACACACACACACACATAAAACCCAAAATGCCGAGCTAGGATACACTCAGTATTAGTATATGTACATATAATTCTGATAATGATTTTACTCACATAGCACAAAAACAGCCCATGTGAGAAGCAAGCTCGTTACATTTTACAGGGACAAAACACCATTGAACATTAAAACAAGTAAACAGAGACATTAACCACACGTGAAGAGGAAATATGTGACCTCCCACCACGAAATCAGTCTTAACTAGCATTTTGGGTATTTTGAGATGTATACATATCACTGGAAAGTGTACATTCTGCTGAATATTTTGGTACTTGAATAAAGCTTGTACTAAAACAAAATGTAGAAGTTATGCGTGTTTAAAGTCATTAAGTTGTATGACGGCCATTTTGAGAAAATGGCCTCTGAAGTTTTTATGTGCTCTCCTACACATTTTCCTTAAATTTCTTTATTTGGTGGTTTTGACCAATTTTGTTTCTAATTTACGCTTTAATTATCTGAAAGGCGCACCAAAGAGCTTTCTGTCAGTATATTACATGTGCGGGTAACTGTACAGGTTACGGTTCATAATAAGTACAAAAATAGGTACTTTTGGTAAGAAATTGCGTTCTTTCTGCTGCGATCAGTGCATTAAAATACCAGTTTAAATTGATTAATAATATTTTTTCAAGAAAAAAATTTCTGTGGGGGATAGATTATAGTCTACAGAAATCAATTTTGAGAAAAAGTCAAAAACCCCAGATAGACCCTCAGTCACCTTTTCAGCTCCTAGTGCTGTTCGACTGACTGCGAGTTAAGACCGATTTCGTGGTCGGAGGTCACATATGTATTAGGAATCTTAGCAACATGATGTACAGTATGTGTGGTTGGAAGAGTAGTAAGGAAACATGTTGTCTTCTTAAGAGAGAGAATTCTTCTTCGACTTCACTTTAGACTGAAATTTGAACTGGAAACTTGAAAACACTTTATTATTCAGGGATAGTAGCATTAAGTCACATCATCATCATCATCATCATCATCATCATCTCATCATCATCATCATTCATCAATCATCATCATTCATCATCATCATCATCATCGTCCATCATCATATCCGTTGTTGTCGTCGTCGTCGTTGTCGTTGTCGTCGTCATCAGCATCGTCTTCATCAGCATCGTTTTCTCGTCGTTGTTATCATCATAATCATCTTCGTCATCGTCATCGTCATCATCGTCATCATCATCATCGTCGTCATCGTAATCTCATCATCTCATCGTCATCGTCATCTCACCATCTCACGATCATCAATCATCATCATCACATCACATCTCAATCATCATCATCTTCATCTCATATCATCATCGTTCTCTCATCATATCATCATTATTACATGTACTGCCACTTATTTTTATCATGTGCTGTACCCCCATAACACCGACATCCCTATATCAGTGACTGTTGCTTGTTGCAGTCACCTCTATCATCATAAAAAAGCTTTAAACCCCATTCGTTTCCTGACACACACATCCCACACCTGGCCCCATATCAGTTTGCATACAAACACAACACAAACACAGGTGAACACAACAGTCCTCCTGCTTCTGCATCACGTATAATTACACCTAACTGAAAAAATCCGACCTCTTTTCTATGTTCACCTTTTGTTGACTCTTTCTCTGCATCGATTACCTTCAACCTTATCATCAGCCCTAAAACTTCTTAACTATATTGTCGAGCTAAATTTGAATCGATGGTTTAATCCATTTTTTTGGTAGTTAATCGCTTCATTCAAAACAAAAAAAAAAAACAAAACTGGGATTTTTCGGCCCCATTCTTACTTGAGTGAAGTGTGCTATAGGCTTTATTGGGAAGACTGGGACCACATCAGATTTGATTCAGCGGTTGAATCCATCTTATTTTTCCAGTGGATCACTTCACGTATTTTCCAGTAAGCGTTGTCTTCTGTAAAGACCATTCCAACTGGCACGCCACAGGGCGATGTTCTGTCTCCTGTCCATTTCACACTATACGCCGAAGACTATGCTCTATCAGCGTTCAGCATGGCTCAAAGCAATATGAATTAATTAATACCAGGCTGGAATAGTTTCTGTTTTTCTCTCATCAAACGCACATATCATTCTGCTCTTTAAGAACTAATATACCATGACACCCATAATGGAAATCACCTGGAAGGACCGGAAAACGGCGGCATGGGTAGAGGAAAAACGAAGGTCCAAGACATAATAGACACAGTTTGTGAACGAAAGTGGAACTGGACTGGTCATGTCATTAGGAGATCTGACAACAGATGGACCACCAAAGTGACTCACTGGATCCCTCGAAGCCGAAAAAGGAACAGAGGTCGCCAGAGAACCAAATGGCGAGACGATGGACCAGAACAGCAGTTCACAGGCAACAGTGGCGTGTGATGAGTAAGGCTTATGTCCAACAACGGACAGAAACAAGCTGAAGCGAGTACCATTGGAAAAAATTCATTCTTGACAGCAGTGTCTGCTGCTGATGTACAGTTCCATGCGGGAATAGCAGTCTCTACCAGAGTGTCCATATAGAAAGGTCATATACCTGGTCTGTCTGTCTGAGCCGTTTAAAATCATCAGATTTTATTTACATGCTTTAGAGACAAATACATGTATACGAATAAATCTAAAATGAAGACTAAACCAGCAGACGTCTGTCGACCGCTTTTCTAGACGAACTTTGGAGTGGACCCTGCAGGTGGTCGGTGGCGAATTATAACCCAGGACCTGGCCAGCTCATGGGTTTCTGTGCAAACTTAGGGCTTTGCCATGTCATTCTGGATCTTCTCCATCACATGGCACCTGGCCAGTCATGGAGTTTTGTGCAGGGCTTAAGGCTTGTGTCATGATCATTCTGGATCTTCTCCATCACATGGCACCTGGCCAGTCATGGAGTTTTGTGCAGGTTAAGGCTTGTGTCATGATCATTCTGGATCTTCTCCATCACATGGCACCTGGCCAGCTCATGGAGTTTTGTGCAGGCTTAAGGCTTGTGCATGATCATTCTGGATCTTCTCCATCACATGGCACCTGGCCAGCTCATGGAGTTTTGTGCAGGCTTAAGGCTTGTGTCATGATCATTCTGGATCTTCTCCATCACATGGCACCTGGCCAGCTCATGGAGTTTTGTGCAGGGCTTAAGGCTTGTGTCATGATCATTCTGGATCTTCTCCATCACATGGCACCTGGCCAGCTCATGGGTTTTGTGCAGGTTAAGGCTTGTGTCATGATCATTCTGGATCTTCTCCATCACATGGCACCTGGCCAGCTCATGGAGTTTTGTGCAGGCTTAAGGCTTGTGCCATGATCATTCTGGGATCTTCTCCATCACATGGCACCTGGCCAGCTCATGGAGTTTTGTGCAGGCTTAAGGCTTGTGTCATGATCATTCTGGATCTTCTCCATCACATGGCACCTGGCCAGCTCATGGAGTTTTGTGCAGGCTTAAGGCTTGTGAATGATCATTCTGGATCTTATCCATCACATGGCACCTGCAGTCATGATTTTGTGCAGCTTAAGGCTTGTGTCATGATCATTCTGGATTCTTTCCATCACATGGCACCTGGCCAGCTCATGGAGTTTTGTGCAGGCTTAAGGCTTTGTGTCATGATCCATTCTGGATCTTCTCCATCACATGGCACCTGGCCAGCTCATGGATTTTGTGCAGCTTAAGGCTTTGTCATGATCATTCTGAATCTTCCATCACATGGCACCTGGCCAGCTCATGGAGTTTTGTGCAGGCTTAAGGCTTGTGCCATGATCATTCTGGATCTTCTCCATCACATGGCACCTGGCCAGCTCATGGAGTTTTGTGCAGGCTTAAGGCTTGTGCCATGATCATTCTGGATCTTTTCCATCACATGGCACCTGGCCAGCTCATGGAGTTTTGTGCAGGCTTAAGGCTTGTGCCATGATCATTCTGGATCTTCTCCATCACATGGCACCTGGCCAGCTCATGGAGTTTTGTGCAGGCTTAAGGCTTGTGCCATGATCAGTCTAGATCTTTTCCATTGTATGGTACCTGGCCAGCTCATGGCTTTACGTGCAGGCTTAGGGCTTGTGCCGTGATCATTCTAGAACTTCTCCATCACATGGCACCTGTGACGTCAGTGCACGTGGAATTTATTTCGAGCGCGGAGATGTTGTCTTGAGAAACTGAAATTGAAACTGAAACAGATGGTTACCGAGTTCAGATTCGACTGCAATATAAAAACTGGTGTATCCGCTGCATATTTTAATTCTCCAGTCGTTCTGGTGGTTTCAGATGAATGTTTCTCAGGTCTATTTGTCCCCTGTTCCCATTTCAGTATTTTACCAGCGCATCGGATTTTGCTAAAGTTCTGTCTTCTTTATACTAACTGACACATTTGAGTCAAGGGAAACATCTGAGTGCAATGCCTGTCTGCCTCTTGAACAAAATCAGAACTCTGATTTTAGGTATGATTTGAAGACTGATGTGACGGAAAAGTTAATTCATAATAATTTATGTGTATGAAGTGTGTGTGTGTGATTGTGT
>CM060306.1:127695715-127698215 GCA_030674185.1 Monoplex corrugatus | reverse complement strand
ACACAACACAACACACACACACACACACACACACACACACACACACACACACACACACACACAAACACACACACACACAAACACACTGACACAGTCATATTAATTTGCAATCGCAGTATAACACATTAACTACTACTCAATGCAGAGGACATTAACCCTTTGACTCCAGCACCCTTTCAACCAACTGCAAAAACTTAACCCTTGGATTCCCTCACCCTGTCCACTAGCTTTCTGCAGGAAGCTGGTGGATAGGGCGAGTAAGCCAAAGGGTTAAGTTTTTGCTTTGCTAGCATGGTTGACAATGCAGGATGCTGATGGACAGGGTGCGGGAATCAAAGGGTTAAAGCAAATGCTTTATTTACCTCGGACATTTATGTTTCCATTTCAGCAGATATGTATGCAGTCTCACAAGCGACAGCGGCAGTTATTAAATTTAATGAACTCTCCAAGACCATGCGTGATTCCGGTTTCTTTCTCGAAATTAATTCAGCGTGAAAAATCCCCTGGCCTGAGTCAGATTGTGAATTAAGTAACACTGTGGTGGTTATCGTCACTCCTACGTCTGCATACATTTAACACAGGGCAATCACAGGTTTACTCCTAGGACAATTTAGGTTATATTTTTTCCCTCGGTGGTGATGCAGGGGGCTCGTTCATTATAAATATTATCCCCACTTTCTGGAATTCTGTGCTAGAAATTTCCTCTTTTCTGTCACTCTCTTTGTTTCTTTCTTTCTCCTTGATTGCTTTCTGTCATTTCTTCCTATCATTTTCTGCCTTGCTGGTCCATTGACCCGTATGTGTTGGATAAAGTTTTACATACTTTCTCTTAGGATTGATAATTGGGTACATGTATTAAGTACATTTTTGGCTCTAGGGAAACGAGATATACAGAAGCAATTTAAGGTAATTCAGGCCTGTTTTTATGTATGCTTTAGTGTTCTTAATTATTTTCACTTTTTTTTTTTGTATTCAGGTATGTTTTTTTCAATTCCCGTGTGATAAATTGGACGAGTGGTCAACGCCATGCGCATCTCCTTAGACTACGTGCGCGAATGCTTTGATATGTGTACTTAATTTTCTTTTCTTTTTTTTTCCTTTTTAAGTACTGTGTTTTGAAATGAATGGTTATAGCCATGATAGGGCTCTACGCAGTCGGTTGGGCTTGAAACAAAATAGCAATAACAAGTTATTTTTGAAAATCTTTCTTTTAGAAAAACGAATGACTGAATTAGACGGAAGAGTGACGCTCGCATATGCGTGTAAAAGAATTGTAACAATTTTGTGACCCTTTTCTCCGATTGACCATAGTATCAATTTCATGGGAACTCACAAATTTTGAATTCTAAACTGGATCAGATTGACCAAAAGTTAAAGAAAGAAAGAAACTTTGCTGTGACTGAGAAATATAAGTGTGTGTGTGTGTGTGTGGTGTGTGTGTGTGTGTGTGTGTGTGTGTGTGTATGTGTGTGTGTATGTGTGTGTGTGTGTATGTGTGTATGTATGTGTGTGTGAGTATGTATGTGTATGTGTGTGTGTGTGTGTATGTGGGGTGTGAGTGTGTGTGTTGTGTGTGTATGTGTGTTATGTGTATGTGTGTATGTTGTGTGTTGTAGTGTAGTGTGTGTGTGTATGTGTGTGTATGGTGTGTATTGTGTGTGTATGTGTGTGTATGTGTGTGTGTATGTGTGTATGTGTGTATGTGTGTGTTGTGTATGTTGTGTGTGTGTGTGTGTGTGTGTGTGTGTGTGTGTGTGTGTTGGTGGTGTGTGTGTGTGGTGTGTGTGTGTGTGTGTGCGTGTTATTTCCAGTATTTAACCCTTTGACTCCCGCACCCTTTCCATCGGTATCCTGCATTGTCAACCATGCTAGCAAACCAAAAACTTAACCCTTTGATTCCCTCACCCTATCCACCAGCTTCCTGCAGGAAGCTGGTGGATAGGGTGAGGGAATCAAAGGGTTAAGTTTTTGCAGTTTGTGGATGCGATGGGAGGGTCAAAGGGTTATATTTCAGTGCTGCAGGGCAATCAGTTTACGGACTACAGACAGTAAAATGTATTAGGCGTATTTCAATTCATATTTTGTGATATAAATATCATGGATGATAAGTTTCAATTATTCGATGATGTCAAAAATCATGGAGTCTGGTGTCTACTGAAGAGGCATTGATCACACTTGGACAATTCCATATGCGCTTTACCGTAAATGTGCATCATTGTTCTTTCTCTCTGACTCTTTCTGTTTGCCTCTGTATCTCTGTCTGTCTGTCTCACTCTCTCTTTCTCTGTCTCTGTCTGTACAATTATCTCTCTCTCTCTCTCTCCTTATATATATATATATATATATATTATATATATATATATATATATATATATATATATATATATATTTATATATATTTATATGTATATATCTTTTGATCGATATTGACCGGCATCCGCATTTGAAATAATGATAATAATGATCATGACGATATTGATGATGACGATGATGATTATAA
>CM060306.1:127675715-127690715 GCA_030674185.1 Monoplex corrugatus | reverse complement strand
AGAATTACGTAAATTGCCGTGACAGTATCCATAATATTTGAGCATATCAACAATTTCAAAACACTTTATCACTCAAGGATAGTAAGTTCCATTGGACCTTGTATTACAGAGAGTTTCTGCTACTCTACTCGTAAGCATACGTATATTAGTAACAGATAAACCATAACATACGCCATGTCAAGGAAGTTATCAAAATGAATTATGATTACACATTGACTTCTATATACAGGGGAGGGGGGGGGGGTGCAAAAGTAGGTATACAGTAAGTATCACATCATTATTATAATGCTTAGTTCCGCTCTCGATTAGAGGAGTGTGTGAATACCGACGGCAAGCAGTTTGAGTATCTGAGAGATTAAGGCTGTGCTTGTTAGTACATGTATGTGTGCAATATTCATTTGTTTGTATAATAAATGCAATGAGTATTGTAGGTGTTTTCTGTTTTCATAAATGTATACCTACTTTTGCACCCCTCTGTATGATATACTGAAAAAAACATATTTGTTGTTATTTTTGATAACCATGTTTATGTTGTACTGATGTATTGGTGTATACATGTATCCCACATCTTTATTTGTTTATACTGCATTATAACATATTGGAACGGTAATATTTATGATGCATTGCAGTATCAGTGTCTATATCGATTGCTCCTCCTCCTCCTTCTTCTTGTCATAATAAAACATCAAATGGAATGGAATCTTTATTTAATGTCTGTTCACAATAGTGATTTTAGACACACACACACACACACACACACACACACACACACACACACACACACACACACACACACACACACACACACACACACACACAACACACACACGCACACACAACACACACACACACACACATACACAGGGAGAAAAAAAATCAATTAGTCAATACAAACACGTCATTATACATTTGCGGATATGTGTTACGACAATGACTGAAATTTCATCATCATCCACAAAGTATTTTTTTCTCGGTGAAAGAAATGACGAAGCAAATACTCCAAAGATGTGAACATGTTCATAGACTTTCTACAGGAATTAACATTTAGGTGTAACGGTTCAGTACAGGCAGACACAAGTAGATCACTCATGAGGAAGATTAGGAAAAGACAGGCAACATTTATAGGCCATTTTATGAGGAAGGGGGATTTGGAGCACCTGGTCACTACGGGAAAGCTGGAGGGAAAGAGAGCACCAGGTAGACCCAGGAAGAGAATGCTGGACGGACTTGCAGGGTGGCTGGGGATGAGGAGGGTGGGGGAGATGCTAGGAGCAACGAGAGATAGAGATGGTTGGAAGTCCTTGGTCGCCAACGCCATGCGGCAGGGCACCTGATGATGATGATGATGATGGTTCAATACAAGAATTTCTGCACTCTGCTGCAACAATTCACATTAGCATGTCGCATGGTTCCTTCTTACTGTATATATGTGCGTTTAATTTAGGGTTTTAATGTCTGTGTTGACCTGTGTTGTTCACAGATATACAGACAGAGAAACACACTCTATGGATACACCCCAGACGCATGAACATACAGATGGACAGACAGGCAAATGCAAACACGCATTCAAGCATGCACACACATAAACACACACATTCAACATACACACAGACAAAGACGTACACACACATACACACAGACAAAGACGTACACACACATACACACGCACACACACGCGCACACGCGCATACACACACGCACACACGCACACACACACGCACACACACACACACGCGCACACACACATACGCACACACACACACACACACACACACGCACGCACACGCACACACGCACACACACACACACACACACGCACACGCACACACTACACACACACACACACACACACGCACACACCACACACACACACACACGCACACACACACACACGCACACACACACACACGCACACACACACACACACGCACGCGCGCAAACAAACAAACTTAGCATTCAGTTCCTTTCATATGTAATCGTGTGTTCTTCTGTCTGTCACATTTGACTGAGAAGTCGTCTATAGAGAGATCGAAAACACTCCAACCTTTTTGTTTCTTTTTTTTTTTCAAAAGATCGTCGCACTCGGGTGGTGGTAGTGGTGGTTATCTTTCTGCTCACATTTCTTTTTTTCCGTCCCATTTTCTACGCAACCTTAATGGCCACAGAAGCTGATACAGTTTTTTACGACGCCATGAGGATGATGTCGATGAGGAACCAGAAGAACAAGTAAACCAAAAAGAACCCGTGTTCAATACAACAAGACAAGACAAGCGCAAATTTTCGGCCAACCGGCCTTTGTCAAGCGCCAACGCACGATCACAAACAGGACGAGGCGGCAGGGAAGTTTTGTCTTTTTGTTATTATCCGTTGTTTGGTGTCTGTTTGTGATCGTGCGTTGGCGCTTGACAAAGGCCGGTTGGCCGAAAATTTGCGCTTGTCTTGTCTTGTTGTATTGAATACGCGTTCTTTTTGGTTTACTTGTTCTTCTGGTTCCTGTTTGCTTGGACGCGGGCAGTCGCACTTGTTTTGGATGTCGATGAGGATGATAATCATGATACTATGGAGTTCCATCTAGGATTGAGATTGCGTGACAGGGCTGTACTATCATAACATATCCTGGCGTCAACCAGGCCCAAGAGATACAGACACCTGCGGTGCTGATCAGAAGATTTGAGCAACACACTCAATGACGTATCCGTGAAGTGGATGAGACTCGACCGTATCGTCCCAGTCTTCCCAATGAGCCCATATTACGCCTGACTGTGGGTAGGAGCCGGTTAGAGCCGAAAAATCCCACAATGATTTTTGAAAGGGACTGATTGGGATTGGAACCCGCAACCTTCCAGTCGGTAGTCCGTTGCGCTAACCACTACATCACGGGCGACTAAAACCTCCAGCCTTGACCCACCAGGCGGGAGGTACCCGGGCAGGATCGAACCACAGACCTTTTGATTGGAAGTTTGATGTTTTGTCCATTCGGCTAACACGCTCATCATGGAGAATGTTAAAAATACTAAACCCAACAAATGCCTATCAATTAACATCAGGAAGAGAGTTCTTGAATATTACATCGAACCGATAATGTTATACGGTTGTAAGGCGTGGACAGTCAACGTGCAAAGCCAGAACAAGATTGATGCAGCCGAGATGTGGTTTCTAAGAAGAAAGTTGAGAGTTCCATGGACAGCAAAGAAAACAAACGAGACAGCCTTGATGGAGGCAGACACAAGTAGATCACTCATAAGGAAGATTAGGAAAAGACAGGCAACATTTATAGTCCATTTTATGAAGAAGGGAGATTTGGATCACTGGTCACAACGGGAAAGCTGGAGGAAAGAGAGCACCGGTAGACCCAGGGAGAAAATGCTGGACGGACTTGCAGAATGGCTGGGGACGGGGAAGGTGGGGGAGATGCTAGGGCAACGAGAGATAGAGGCAGATGGAAGTTCATGATCGCCAACGCCATGCGGCAGGGCACCTGATGATGATGACATAGAACCGATAATGTTATACGGTTGTAAGGCGTGGACAGTCAACGCGCAAAGCCAGAACAAGATTGAGGCAGCCGAGATGTGGTTTCTAAGAAGAATGTTGAGGTTCCATGGACAGCAAAGAAAACAAACGAGACAGTCTTGATGGAGGCAGACACAAGTAGATCACTCATAAGGAAGATTAGGAAAAGACAGGCAACATTTATAGTCCATTTTATGAGGAAGGGGGATTTGGAGCACTTGGTCACAACGAGAAAACTGGAAGGAAAGAGAACACCAGGTAGACCCAGGGAGAAGATATTGGACGGACTTGCAGGGTGGCTGAGGACAGAGAGGGTGGGAGATGTGCTTGCGGCAACAAGGGATAGATGCGTATGGAGGGTCATGATCGCCAACGCCATGCGGCAGGGCACTTGATGATGATGATGACTAAAGCCAATGTGCTGGGTGAATTCATCATCACGGCCCCTTGGCGTCAAGCGTATTTACAGGATGCTCCATGCTCTGTGTTCTTCTTGCACACACCGCGACGTGTGTCCTCCATACACTTGTGGTTTATACACTGTCCGGGTGAATACCTGACGACCGTGTCATCTTTCATTTCACAAACACATGCACACACACGCACACACGCACGCACACACACATGCTCGCACAGACACACAAACACGAACGCACGTACAGACACACACACACACACACACCACCCGTGTGCGCGCAAACACACACACACACACTCGCGCCCGCACACACACGCACACATATACGAGCACCACACCTGGGCACACGCCTACATACACACACACTTACACACACACACACTCCACACACACACACACACACACACACACACACACACACACACACACACACACACACATACACACACACACACACACACAACACATCCATCATCCATCCATCCATCTATCCAGCCAGCCAGCCAGCCAGCTAAACAGCCAGACCAGACAGACGCTATCAGCCAAATAGACAGACCAGACAGACAGACAGACAGAACACACACACACACACACACACACACAGCCACCCAGTCAGCCATCCAGCCAGCCAGACAGACAGCCAGACAGCCAGCCAGCCAGCCAGACAGACAGACAGACACACAATGAGACAGACAGACAGACGATCGTTCAGAGTGAGAGTCAGTAATGAGGCACCCAAACCGAAATCACAATGTCAGTCTAATTGATAGTTCTGTCCTTTGTATTAAAAAAAAAAAAGAAAGAAAAAAAAAAAAAGAAAATAAAGAAAAAGACTCGGAATGCTTTAATTCAGCACGCACAACGAATTCATTACCGTACCTCTATGGTCAAAAGACACACATTGACGGCTTTGTAGCATAGCTGTATGTCATGAATAAATTGTCATCAAATGACCCTTTGATGGTGGGTATCTGATTTCACACACACACACACACACACACACACACACACACACACACACCACACACACACACACACACACACACACACACCAAACACATCATACACACGCTGGCATGCGTACACGTGCAGGTGCGCATGTGCGCGCGTGTACCTGTAATACCCACCCCATCATCGTCATAAACAATTTATTGTCAGGTAAACATTGTTGATGTACTACGTTTATATAAAACGATGATGATATCATCATCATCATCATCATCATCATCATCATCATCATCATCATCATCATATGTTCTGCTGCATGGCGCTGGCGGTCATGGACCTCCATACGAATCTATCCCTTGTCGCTGCAAGTACATCTCCCACCCTCTCTCTGTCCTCAGCCATCCTGCAAGTCCGTCCAATATTTTCTCCCTGGGTCTACCTGGTGTTCTCTTTCCCTGCAGCTTTCCTATGATAATGATAACAGACAGACAGACAGACAGACAGACAGACACAGACCCAGACACAGACACACACACACACACACACACACACACACACATGTATATACATATACATATATGTACATGTATATATATATATATATACATATGTATATAGATATCTATCTATCTACATGTATTATATATATATATATATATATATATATATATATATATATATATATATATGTCGTGCCTAACTCGTATGAATCTGTGTGTGTGTGTGTGTGTGGTGTGTGTTATGTCTCTGCATGCCCGAGTTTGTGTAAGTGTGTGTGTGCTTGTGTGTGTGTGTGTTTGTGTGTGTGTGTGTGTGTGTGTGTGTGTGTGTGTGTGTGTGTGTGTGTGTATGTTTGTATGTGTGTGCTTGTATGTGTGAGTTATATATATGTATATATGTGTGTGTGTGTGTGTGTGTGCTTGCGTGAGTGTGTATATGCATGTGCGCATATGTGTACGTGTCTGAGTTTGTGTGTGTATGCGTGTGTTAACACAGACAGCCAGTGTTTTAACCGTTGCAGATTTGTACATGTGTCTGCGTGGTGACTCATTGTCTGTCTCTCATAATCTGTAATACATGTGGTCATTGTGGTATTGTATGTGTGATGACTCATTGTCTCTCACAATTTTGTGATACAGTTGTCATTGTATTATTGTTGTATGTGTAGATTATATGTGTGCGTGATGACTCACTATCTGTCACGATCTGATAATATAGATGTGTATTATGTTGTTGTTGTATGTGTTTATGTGTGTGTGCATGATGACTCACTATCTGTCTCTCACATTCTGATAATACAGATGGTCATTGTGTTGTTGTTGTATGTGTGTATATGTGTGTGTATGTGTGATGACTCACTATCTGTCTCTCACATTCTGATAATACAGATTGTCATTGTGTTGTTGTTGTATGTGTGTATATGTGTGTGTGCATGATGACTCACTATCTGTCTGTCGCAATCTGTAATACATGTAGTCATTGTATTATTATTTTCTGTGTATATACACTTTCCTGTTGTGACTAGGTGCTCTAATGTCCTATGAATGTTGCTTGTCTTTTCCTAATCTTCTTTATAAATGTTCTTCTTGTGTCTGCCTCCTTCAAGACTGTCTCGTTTGTTTTCTTTGCTGCCCGCGGAACTATCAACAGTTTTCTCTTAGAAACCACATTTCAGTTGTCTCAATCTTATTCTGACTTTGCGTGATAATACAGATGTTTATTGTGTTGTTGTTGTATGTGTGTATGTGTGTGTACGTGATAACTCACTGTCTGTTTCTCACAAACTGTAATACAGTTGTCACTGTGTTGTTGATGTATGTGTGTATATGTGTGTGCGTGATGACTGATTGCCTGTCTCTCACAATCTGATAATAAAGTTGTTATTGTGTTGTTGTGTGTGGACAGAAACTGAAGGTGGTCATACAGGACCCAGACACACACGGTTCTTTCTACTCTGGAGACTCCTACATCGTGTTGGTGGTGAGTATACAATAATTATGTTGTGTAATATTATGCTGTGTCGTGTTGTGCTGTGTGTGCCGTGTTGTGTGGTGTTGTATTATGTTGTGTTGTGCGATGCTGCATGAATGTTGTAGTGTGTGATCGTGTACTGTGCTGTATTGTGGATGTTGTATTGTGTTGTGTTGTGTGATATTGTACTGTGTTGTGTTGTGTGATGTTGTACTGTGTTGTGTTGTATAATGTTGTATTGTGTTGCTGCATGATGTTGTATTGTGTTGCGTTCTGTTGTGTGATGTTGTATTGTCATGTTGTGTTGTGTTGTGTGATGTTGTATTATGTTTTGTTGTGCGATGCTGCATTATGCTGGTATTGTGTGATGTTGTGTTGTTATGTGATGTTATGTTGTGTTGTGTGATGTTGTATTGTGTGATGTTGTGTTGTGTGATATTGTGTTGTGTGATGTTGTGTTGTGTTATGTGATGTTATGTTGTGTTGTGTGATGTTGTATTGTGTGATGTTGTGTTGTGTGATGTTGTGTTGTGTGATGTTGTGTTGCGTGATGTTGTATTCTGTGGGGTTGCATTGGGTTGTGTGATGTTGTATTATGTAGTGTTGTGTTGTGTTATGTTGTGTGATGTTGTATTATGTTGTGTCATGTGATGTTGTATTATGTTGTGTGATGTTATATTGTGTTGTGTTGTGTGATGTTGTATTATGTTGTGTGATGTTGTATCATGTTGTGTTGTGTGATGTTGTATTATGTTGTGTTGTGTGATGTTGTATTATGTTGTGTTGTGTGATGTTGTATTATGTTGTGTTGTGTGATGTTGTATTATGTTGTGTTGTGTGATGTTGTATTCTGTTGTGTTGTGTGATGTTGTATTATGTTGTGTGATGTTGTATTGTGTTGTGTTGTGTGATGTTGTATTATGTTGTGTTGTGTGATGTTGTATTATGTTGTGTTGTGTGATGTTGTATTATGTTGTGTTGTGTGATGTTGTATTATGTTGTGTTGTGTGATGTTGTATTATGTTGTGTTGTGTGATGTTGTATTATGTTGTGTTGTGTGATGTTGTATTGTGTTGTGTTGTGTGATGTTGTATTATGTTGTGTGATGTTGTATTATGTTGTGTTGTGTGATGTTGTATTATGTTGTGTTGTGTGATGTTTTATTGTGTTGTGTTGTGTGATGTTGTATTATGTTGTGTTGTGTGATGTTGTATTGTGTTGTGTTGTGTGATGTTGTATTTGTTGTGTTGTGTGATGTTGTCTTGTATGATATTGTATTGTGTTGTGTGATGTTGTATTATGTTGTCTTGTGTGATGTTGTATTATGCTGTGTTGTGTGATGTTGTATTGTGTTGTGTTGTGTGATGTTGTATTGTGTTGTGTTGTGTGATGTTGTATTGTGTTGTGCTGTGTGATGTTGTATTATGTTGTGTTGTGTTGTGTGATGTATCATGTTGTGTTGTGTGATGTTGTATTGTGTTGTGCTGTGTGATGTTGTATTATGTTGTGTTGTGTTGTGTGATGTTGTATCATGTTGTGTTGTGTGATGTTGTATTGTGTTGTACTGTGTGATGTTGTATTATGTTGTGTTGTGTTGTGTGATGTTGTATCATGTTGTGTTGTGTGATGTTGTATTGTGTTGTGTTGTGTGATGTTGTATTGTGTTGTGTTCTGTGATGTTGTATCATGTTGTGTTGTGTGATGTTGTATCATGTTGTGTTGTGATGTTGTATTGTTTGTGTTGTGTGATGTTGTATATGTTGTGTTGTGTGATGTTGTATTATGTTGTGTTGTGTGATGTTGTATCATGTTGTGTTGTGTGATGTTGTATCATGTTGTGTTGTGTGATGTTGTATCATGTTGTGTTGTGTGATGTTGTATCATGTTGTGTTGTGTGATGTTGTATTGTGTGTGTTTGTGTGATGTTGTATCATGTTGTGTTGTGTGATGTTGTATTGTGTTGTGTTGTGTGATGTTGTATTATGTTGTGTTTGTGATGTTGTATTATGTGTGTTGTGTGATGTTGTATTATATAAAATCATATTTAGTTTTATTTAATAATTTCACTTATACAGCGCAAACAGTCCTTTTAAAAGCATGATTGTTGCATTTCACAGGACGAAAACAAACAATGCGCGTGCACGCACGCACGCACACACACACACACACACACACACACACACACACACACACACACACACACACACACACACACACACACACACACTCACACATTCACTCACTCACACAAACACACATACTCAGACGCACACACAAACACACACACACACACACATACACTCACACGCAAACACACACCCTCACACACACACTCACATGCACACGAACACACGCACACCACGCGCGCACACACACACACACACACACACGTACAGACACACACACACACGCACACACACACACATACATAGAATGCTGAGCTAGGGTACACTCAACCAGGTAGGTGTGTGATCCTTGACCCAAGTTGTCAGCCTGTATCTCTCCCTCTCTCTCTCTAACACCCCCCTCCACCCCTCCCCCTCCCCCAACCACACACACACACAGAGGATGCTGACCAGAGTACACTCAGCCTGTTTAGGTGTATGACGCTTTAGCCACGTTGTGTTGTGTTGTGATAGTTTCATGGTCTGACAGAGTACATTGCATGGTCCAATACCGCCGTCTTCAGTACACATAGGTTTTAGACAGACAGGCTGGGAGATGTACCTGCAGCGACAAGGGACAGATTCGTATGGAGGGTCATGATCGCAACGCCATGCCGCAGGGCACATAATGATGATGATGATGATGATTATGATGATGACGATAGAAGAAGAAGAAGAAGAAGAAGAAGAAGAAGAAGATGATGATGATGATGGTGATGGTGATGGTGGTGATGATGATGATGATGATGATGATGACGACGACGACGACGATGATGATGATGATGATGATGATGATGATGATGATGATAATGATAATGACAATGATGATGATGATGTTCCGCCAGCTCTGTTGATTAGAGCGTCATGCTGACAACACAGTGGGTTGTCGTTTTGATCCTCAGGTGGTCCGCAGTTATTATGTAACAGATGCATTGCACTGTCATATGATAATGTCTGACAGTGAATAGGCGCCTTTACGCCATGTCCACCTGAACCATCACACACATTGTGTACTGTTGCAGTTTTATAATCGCATTGTACAGGATGCAACAGGTGCAGTACATTATCGTATGACAGACACACATGACAGTATAATGCATGTGACAGACACTAATGGAAAAATTTGAAAAACTCAGTAAATGAAATTTGTGAAGGAATCCCCTAGAGCTCAAAGAAAAGCAAAGAAGAATTGAAAAACAGAAGATTTTTTTAAATAGAATTGATGGATGAACGTAGGAAGTTAAAAGGAAAAAAGGAAGAATGCAAAAAAGAAAAGTAAATAAGGAATTCGTGCAATGGAACTAAAGAAACTTGGTTAGAAACAAAGTGCAAAGAAATAGAAGACCGACACAAAACAGATCCTAAGTTTATGTATAGAAACATTGAAGAAATTGCTCACAAACATGCAGATAAACTGGTTGCTTTATATCAAAAGAAGATACGATTATTATGAAAACAGACGAAATATTAGATAGATGGGGAGAATACACTGAAGACCTTTCTGACAACGACAGAAAGGGGAAACACATCATTAGAAAGAACGTTGAATGACCACCCATAATGAAAGATGAAGGTACAGCAACGATGAAAAAGCAAACATGCGTACGTCTATTCTATAAATACACCAGTGAGAGGAAAAGAGAGAGAAAGAGAGCGGGAAGAGAGAAAGAAAGGCGAGAGAGAGAGAGAGAGAGAGAGAGAGAGAGAGAGAGAGAGAGAGAGAAAGAGAGAGAGAGATCATACTCACTGAAATGAATTGTTTGTTTATTCAACAAAGTTTCTGACTTCTGACCTCTCTCTCTCTCTTTCTCTCTCTCTTTCTCTCTCTCTGTCTCTGTCTCTGTCTGTCTGTCTGTCTCTCTCTGTGTCTGTCTGTCTGTCACTCTTTCGCTTTCTCATACACATACACACACACGCACACACTCACACACACACACACACCACACACACACACACACACACACAAACACACATTCACACACATACACACACATACCACGCACATGCCACACACACACATACACACACACACACTCACACACACACTCAAACACATAAACTCACACACACACCACTCACACACCCACCCCACCCACCTTCAAACACACACAGACACAGACACAAACACACACACACACACATACAAACACACAAGCACACACACACACAAAACGCGCGCGCACAGACACACACACACACGCACGCACGCACACACACACACAAACACACAGAGACATGCATACACACACACACACTTACATAGACACATAGACACAAACACACACACAAACACACACATACACACACAACAAACACACACACACACATACGCACACACATACACACACACATACACACACATACACACACACCTCAAACACATAAAGTCACACATACACTCACTCGCACACCCAACCCACCCACCCTCAAACACACACATTCACACACAAAACACACACACACCACACAAAACACACACGCACACACACACACACACACGCACGCACCCACGCACACACACACACACACACTCACACACACGCTCACACACATACGCACACCACACACACGCACACACACACACACACACACACACACACACACACACACACACACACCACACACACTCACACACACACACACACACACACACACAACACACACACACACACAACTATACCACGTATAAGCGAAAACAGATGGCACAGCAAACAGAGACTTGTTTCGTGCTGTTTTGATGTAACATCAACATTCTGATCACCGTACATATAAAATAGAAACCAGTTTTTTTTAACCCCAACCTTGAAACGTACAGCTGTCTGCAATAATTATAGCAGAAATGCACGGTGTGCATGTTGTGATAGAGTGGTCTGAACCATGCTGAAAGTATGCAGGGGTATCTATATCACAAGGCATACAGTACAAACTAGACACCATGTGCTACAAAAGCCTCAATAACGCTGCCCTCGATTACCTGTCAAGCCTGCTTGAGATCTATCTTCCCTCACGTACCCTCCGCTCTACCTCCGATCCTCTGACTTTTCGCTTTCCACGCACTAAGCTCAATACCTACGGTCCACGAGCCTTCTCTGTTTCTGGTCCACTCTCCTGGAACAAACTTCCTCTCTCAGTCCGTCAGCAACCTACTTTTGTCTCCTTCAAGTCCGCTCTCAAAACTCACCTTTTCTCCTCTGCATGAAATCCTGACCTCACTCATCCCCCTCTGTAGCCTGTCTCCGCTCGGAGTGGAATCACATTGTAATATATACTACACGTCATTATTGAAGGGCCAGGAACGTTTTTGAGTCAATTTTTGAAAGGAGAAATAACCTATTTTCTCTTACTCTTTTCTCCAATTCGTTGCCGTAACTGAATGGATAAGAGCTCAGACAACATTGCAGTTTCCTTTTGGCACGTGTTTGGGGATTTGCCGATTTGCAATGGGCGGCCCAAGGAAGACAATTTCCACACGAAATTGTCGAATCTTCAGCAGGGTCTCTCTGACGACGCAGGCAAGGTAGCGACAAAATTCGCTTTGCACGTGCAAGGCAAGCCCTTTTTGAACACTACTCCAGCCAAAGTTGCCCGCAGACGAGGATAAAAAGGACCCGTTCTTGGTTCGTTTTAACCATGCTTGCAAGACGACTGATGACGGATGAGCAGCGGGGGAAAGCCCTCGCTCTGCTTGATGAAGGCCTAGCGCAGCGGGAAGTTGCTAGACGACTTGAAGTGTCGCATTCCACAATCCAGAGACTGCTGGAGCGCTTCAATGAGACTGGAGCAGTCCAGGAAAGGCGTCACACGGGTCGACCCAGAGTAACGACAAGACAGCAAGACCGCTACCTTGCCCTCTCCGTCCTGAGGGAAAGGGCATCCACTGCGGTGACCTTGAGGGGTCAGCTGAGGGACGCAACAGGTGCTAACATCAGCTGCAGCACGGTGAGAAGACGGCTACATGAGGCAAACTTGAGGTCACGGAGACCGGCCGTCCGACCCGTGCTGTCACCTGTCAACAGAGTGCGCCGCATGACCTGGGCCAGGGAGCACGTGACCTGGACAAGGCAACAGTGGGCCCGGGTCTTGTTTTCGGATGAGTCCAGGTTCACCCTGACCTTTAACGATGGCCGGGCTCGGGTGTGGCGACGTCAAGGGGAGAGGTTCGCTGACGCCACTGTCCAAGAGCATAACCGGTACGACGGCGGGTCGGTGATGGTGTGGGGTGGCATGAGCCGTGGTACCCGGACCCCCCTGCTCCTCATTGACGGCATCCTGAACGGGGTCCGGTACCGGGACGAGGTTCTGGCGGCCGTGGCACTGCCTGCGCTTGTGGACCTTGGTCAAGGCGCCATCTTCCAGGACGACAATGCACCTGCGCATCGAGCACGCCTTGTGACCGACTTCCTGGAGCAGCATGAAGTCGTCCGTATGGCCTGGCCAGCGTGCTCACCTGACCTGAACCCAATTGAACACCTCTGGGATGTGCTCGGGAGGCGCATCAGGGACAACCACCCCCCACCGGGCACCCTGGCCAGGCTGGTCGACATCCTGCAGATCGAGTGGGCGGCCATCCCTCAGGACACACTCCGTACCCTTGTGGGGTCGATGCATCGGCGCTGTGAAGCATGCATCCAGGCTCGGGGCGGACACACGCGATATTGAAAACAGATTGGCCAAATCTGACACTTTCTGTTTTTTGAAAAGGGGGGATGTTCCTTTAAATGCATGTGCTGTTCACTAATGGGTCATTGTGCTAATTTCTTTTTCCAAAACAGGTGTGGAAATGATGAAATAAAACATAGAATCAATTCTAAACATTGTCAATTATTTCAACTTAAAATTAGAGAGGAAGGAAGAAGTGGCCCTTAAATTATGATTAGGAGTATATATTTGTATATAATATGCTGTCTATAATTTTCCATTGCTTTTATTCTTTTTCCCCATTTATAGCCATGTGTGTGCGTGTGTGTGCGCGCGTGCGTATGTGTATGCTCAGCGCTTAGATTTGATTTCTATCAAGATTTTGCGCTATATAAATATTGTAATTATTATTATTATTATTATGCTGTGACAGAGAGGTCTGAACAATGCTGAAAGTATGTTATGATAAAGTGTAGGGGTATCTATATCACAAGGCATAAACATCCGGTGTGTTATGCTGTGATAGAGTGGGCTGAATAATGCTGAAAGTATGTTATGATAAAGTGTAGGGATATCTATATCACAAGGCATAAACATCCGGTGTGTTATGCTGTGATAGAGTGGGCTGAATAATGCTGAAAGTATGTTATGATAAAGTGTAGGGGTATCTATATCACAAGGCATAAACATCCGGTGTGTTATGCTGTGATAGAGTGGGCTGAATAATGCTGAAAGTATGTTATGATAAAGTGTAGGGGTATCTATATCACAAGGCATAAACATCCGGTGTGTTATGCTGTGATAGAGTGGGCTGAATAATGCTGAAAGTATGTTATGATAAAGTGTAGGGGTATCTATATCACAAGGCATAAACATCCGGTGTGTTATGCTGTGATAGAGTGGGCTGAATAATGCTGAAAGTATGTTATGATAAAGTGTAGGGGTATCTATATCACAAGGCATAAACATCCGGTGTGTTATGCTGTGATAGAGTGGGCTGAATAATGCTGAAAGTATGTTATGATAAAGTGTAGGGGTATCTATATCACAAGGCATAAACATCCGGTGTGTTATGCTGTGATAGAGTGGGCTGAATAATGCTGAAAGTATGTTATGATAAAGTGTAGGGGTATCTATATCACAAGGCATAAACATCCGGTGTGTTATGCTGTGATAGAGTGGGCTGAATAATGCTGAAAGTATGTTATGATAAAGTGTAGGGGTATCTATATCACAAGGCATAAACATCCGGTGTGTTATGCTGTGATAGAGTGGGCTGAATAATGCTGAAAGTATGTTATGATAAAGTGTAGGGGTATCTATATCACAAGGCATAAACATCCGGTG
>CM060306.1:127660715-127663215 GCA_030674185.1 Monoplex corrugatus | reverse complement strand
ATACACATATACAACACACGCACATACACACTCATGCAAATACATACCCAACACCCTCTAAAACACACACACACACACACACACACACACACCACACACACACACACACACACACACCACCTCCATACACACACAAACACACACCCCTCTCTCTCTCATCACATACACACACAAAGCCCAAACACAAACTCACTTTCTCACACATACAAACACACACACACACACACACTCACACACACACACACACACAACACACACCACAACACACACACACACACACCACCACACAAACACACACATAAACACACACACAACTCCCTCACACACACACAAACACACCACACACACACACACAAACAAACAACACACAACACACAAACACACACACATCACACTCCTCACTCCACCACACACACAAACACACACACACACACACACAACACAACACACACATACACACACACACACACACACACACACTCACATACAAACACGCACACTCACTATCTCACACACACAAACACACACAACACACTACACACACACACACACACACACAAACACACACACTCACTATCACTCTCTCCTCACACACACACACATATACACACAACACACACATCATACTCTCTCTCTCACACACACACAAAAACACACACACAAACACACACACTCACATACACACACAAACATCCCCCCCCCCCCACGAAGGTGCAAAGTGTGCACTTTACACACTGAAGGGAGCCCAGGGAACAAAAGACTGAATGTGTGAACAATATCTTACTGATGGGAAAATGATACGCGTAAACAGAGATATGGTAATGAAGCACTTAAATGGCACATTGACAAGACAGGTAAAAAAAGAAAAAGAAAACGAAAGAAAAGAGTAGACAGAGCGAGACAGAGGGAGAGCGAAAGAGGAGAGAGAAGGGAAATGGAGGGAGAGAGGGAGAGAGAGAGAGAGAGAGAAGAAGGAGAAGATAGACAGAGAGAGAGAGGAGAGTGAGAGAGAGAGAACGAGAGAGAGAAAAATAGAGAGAGACAGATAGACAGACAGACAGACACAGAGACAGAGAGAGAAAGAGAGAGAGAAAAAGAGAGATAGAGAGAGTGAGAGAAAGAGAAAAAGACAGAGAGAGAGAGAGAGAGACAGAGAGAGAACGAGAGAGAGAGAGACAGAGAGCGAGAGAGAGACAGAGAGAGAGAGAGAGAACGAGAGAGAGAGAGAAAAGAGAAAGAGAGAGAGACAGACAGAGAGAGACACAGAGATAGAGTGAGAGACAGAGAGACAGAGAGAGAGAGAGAGAGGGCAGAGAGAGACAGAGAGCGAGAGAGAGACAGACGGAGAGATAGAGACAGAGAAACACGGAGAGAGAGAGGGGGGGGGGAGAGAGAGAGATAGGCAGACAGATATAGAGATAGATAGACAGAGTGAGATAGACAGAGACACAAACAGACAGACAGACAGAAATAGAGATAGATAGGTAGACAGAGAGATAGACAGGTAGATAGATATACATAATTTATGTAGATAGATAGATAGATAATTAGATAGATAGATAGATAAATAGATAGATAGATAGATAGATATACATATGTAGATAGATAGATAGATAGATAGATGAGAGAGAGAGAGAGATAGATAGATAGATAGATAGATGAGAGAGAGAGAGAGAGAGAGGTTGAGACATAGATAGATAGATAGATAGATAGTGAGAGAGAGAGAGAGAGAAGATAGAGACAGATAGATAGATAGATAGATAGACAGATAGATAGATAGATAGATAGATAGATATATAGATAGATCGATGGCTCAATAGATAGACAGATAGATAGATAGACAGTTAGATAGATAGATAGATAGACAGATAGATAGATAGATAGATAGATAGACAGATAGATAGATAAATAGAGAGAGAGAGAGAGCATAGACAGATAGACAGACAGACAGACAATAGATAGATAGATAGAGACATAGATAGATAGATAGATAATAGATAGACAGATAGATAGATAGATAGACAGATAGAAGACAGATAGATAATTAGATAGATAGATAGATAGACAGACAGATAGATAATTAGATAGATAGATAGAATAGATAGATAGATAGATAGATAGATAGATAGATAGATAGATAGATAGATAGACAGATAGACAGACTAGATAGATAGATAGATAGATAGATCTTTTTCGGCCGTTCGAATACCCCCTGTGATTGAAGTAAGACAACGTTGGGAGCTTGTGACTGCTAACTATAGGAAGGGGACCTGTGCTGACAGCTATGAGAGATGGTGGCAGGGCGGGCTGCCCGAAAGACAGACGAAGGCACAGATTAATTAAAGCAAGAGATCGGTCTTCCATTTTCTCTTGGTTCGGTGACTGGGCTGGACCTGGTTGGTGCGTGCTGTGTGGCTGTGTCCCGGGGTTTGTCATCTCCCCACCTTGCCGTTCAGTTTGTAAACAAGGTAACTGATGACTGGGTCCGAATTGGTCATGC
>CM060306.1:127645715-127648215 GCA_030674185.1 Monoplex corrugatus | reverse complement strand
GCCTGGGGATTTTTCAGTATAAATCGTATCCCCATCTTCTGGAAATCCTGTGCTAGAAATGTCCTCTTTTCTGTCACTTTCTGTATTTCTGCCTTGTTCTTTTGCTTTCTGTCATTTCTTCCTACCAATTTCTGCCTTGCTGGTTCGTGTGATGTATACAACACAACAGTGCATCTAGACCAAACAACTCTTTTTATAACAAACTGAAGGTTCAACTAACTAACATAACTCTTGAGAGTCACGGAGTTATCTCCCATGTAGAATTTTTTCAAACCCAACACAGTTTGCGCTGCCCATGCAGCTAGCATAGACGCAGCCGGCTACAAAGCATAAAGTGGTAAGCTCAGAACATTCCTTAAAAGTTTGCCATCAATTATCTATTTCTGTTTGCAGACAAAACAAGTGCCAAAGTCCTCAAGGCTGGAGTGGGACATTCACTTCTGGTTGGGAAAAGACACCTCACAGGTAAGTGTATCCATCTGTATTAAAAGGGGAGGGGGGAGGGGGGAGGGAAGCAACAAAGCATCATTTTAAATATTCTTGCTTGGAAACGTTCTTTTGTTTCAGAGGTGGGTGGGGTCAGATTAGGAGATTCCGTATCATCATCATCATCGTCATCGTCGTCGTCGTCGTCTTCATCATCATCATCATCATCATCATCATCATCGTCGTCGTCGTCGTCGTCGTTGTCGTCGTCGTCATCATCTCATCATCATCATCATCATCATCGTCGTCGTCGTCGTCGTCATCATCATTATCATCATCATCATCGTCATGTGCCTGCAGCATGGCGTTGGCGATCATGGCCCTCCGTACGAATCTATCCTTTGTCACTACAAATGCAACTCCCACCCTCTCTGTCCTCCGCCACCTTCAAGTATCATCATCATCATCATCATCATCATCATCATGATCATTACATCATCATCATGTGCCCTGCCGCATGGCGTTGGCGATCACGGCCTCCATACGAATCTATCCTTTTCGCTGCAAGTAACTACATCTCCACCCTCTCTGTCCTCAGCCATACTGCAAGTCCGTCCAGTATTTTCTCTCTGGTCTACCTAGTGTTCTCTTTCCCTCCAGCTTTCCGTAACATCGAACGAATAGCATGAAAATTCAAACTGGCAACATTTCCCAAGTTCTTTGTCTTTGGTCCCCCCACCACTCCCTCCCCAATTTCTCCATTGGGTCCCTTACCTAAAGTTCTCTCCCCTTGGTGCCCCTCTCCTGAAGATTTATCCCCCTTCTTCTTCTCGCCTTAACCTTCGCCGAGGCCATGGATGAAAATTCAGCAAACTATTCATTAAAAATTCATAAACTTAAAAATCATTTGAGTTATATCCACAAGATTTTATGTCTTTGTCAACTTCTTTTTCTCGACATATTCACAAAAATAGTCTACTTTCGTAAAACTGAATTGTTTTTCAATAAACGAAAGCAGTGTTTTTACGTGCCTTACGTTCTGGGTGAAATTTCAACCAAGCTTTTGAAGAATAATTTTGTATTTTGCATATATACTTTTGTAAAACTGAAACACTTTCAATAAAATAAAAACAATTTTTATTGTGTAGCGTACTTTCTAGGTGAAATTTCAACTATGCCTTTGAAGAATAAGTGTGTATGATGTACATATCCTGGATACATTTCTACTCACATTAGTGGTGAAACCCAATACACGATAATTATGGTCTGTCTTAGTGACAGGAGGTTATTAAACACCAGCCGGACTTTTAAGTGTTTCACTCTCTGTCTGTCTGTCTGTCTGTCTGTCTGTCTGTCTCTGTCTGTCTGTCTCTCTTCCACTCTCTCTCTGCGTCTTGTGTGTGTGTGTGTGTGTGTTTCTCTCTGTCTCTCTCTGTCTCTCTCTGTGTCTCTCTCTCTCTCTGTCTCTCTCTCTCTTTCTCACTGTTTCTGTCTCTCTCTCTCTGTCTCTGTGGGTGTGTCTATCTCTGTCTCTCTTTCTCTCTCTCTTTCTCTCTCTCTGTCTCTCTCTCTGTCACTCTCTGTCTCTGTCTCTGTCTGTGTGTGTGTCTCTCTCTGTCTCTCTCCTCTCTGTCTCTCTCTGTGTCTCTCTCTCTTTTTCTGTCTCTCTCTCTCTCTCTTGTCTGTCTGTGTCTCTTTCTTTCTCTCACTCTCTTTCTCTCTCTGTCTGTCTGTATTTCTCTCTGTCTGTTACTCTGTCTGTCTGTCTCTCCTTCGATGGTGAGCAGTGATGTCTTCTCTTTGCTTACCTAGGTTTTTCTGCTGTTCTCGTGAACTGCTTTGGCTATCTGTTTTGGGCTTTGGCGTTAGTTATAGCCCATCTGTGTGCGTAGAGTGTAGTTCTGGCTTTTCAAATGCTTGTTGATTGTGTCGGGTACTTTGTTCTACCTTCTTTTTTTTAAGATCATCGCATTTAGCCAGTTTCCTTTATGCTGTCATTTCTTCCCCACCCAACCCTTTTTTTGTTTATGTTTATTTGTTGTTGAATTGTTCCATTTTCTTCAACCACTTTAAT
>CM060306.1:127620715-127633215 GCA_030674185.1 Monoplex corrugatus | reverse complement strand
AAAAATTGATAATGTCAACATCACAACTTGGTGCATGCCATGCAGATAACGTATCGATTCTCAGCGGAGAACAAAAAACAAAAACAAAAACAACTAGCATTTACATGTACTGCCGTCCTGTGTTGAACTGGGACAACGTAACCTTTATCTCAGCATTATCGCTGCTTCGGTTTTAATTAAACCTGCAACATTTGGTTGGTGTAACGAGACATTTTATTTCATGCCTTGATCAGATTATTTTGCTGACGTCCGCTCTTTCACTTGTTTTCTTTATTGTCGTTGTGTCTGTTGTTGTTGATATGGATATAGTTGTGTGTTGTTGTTGTAGCAGTTTCAATTTTAGTATGTGTGACATCATGTCCATTCGTTATTACCACCACCACCACCACCCCTTCCACTTCCCCCTTCCCCCTTCATCTTTTTGTTCACCCAGCTGTGGCAGAGTGCCACATGTTTGGCTGCTGTTGCTGTGATTCATCAGAATTATGGTTGTTATTGTGATCAGCGTCATCAACATTAACATCAACATCAACACAACACAACAACACAACACAACACAACACAACAACACAGCACAGCACAACACAACACAGCACAGCACAAACAAGACAAGACAAGACATCACAACACAACACAACACAGCACAACTCAACACAACACAACACAACACAACACAGCACAGCACAACACAACACAACACAACACACACACAACACTACACAACACAACACAACACAACACAACACAGCACAGCACAGCACAACACAACACAACATAACACAACACTGCACAACACAAACACAACACAATACAACACAACACAGCACAACACAACACAGCACAACACTGCACAACACAACACTGCACAACACAACACTGCACAACACAACACTGCACAACACAACACAACGCAACACAACACAACACAACACAACACAATGCAACACAACACAACACTGCACAACACAACACAACACAATACAACACAACACAACACAACACAACACAACACAACACAACACAACACAACACAACACAACACAACACAACACTGCACAACACAACACTGCACAACACAACACAACACAACACAACACAACACAACACTGCACAACACAACACTGCACAACACAACACAACACTGCACAACACAACACTGCACAACACAACACTGCACAACACAACACTGCACAACACAGCACAACACAACACAACACTGCACTGCACAACACAACACAACACAACACAACACAACACTGCACAACACAACACAACACAACACTGCACAACACAACACTGCACAACACAACACAACCACAACACAACACTGCACAACACAACACAACACTGCACAACACAGCACAACACAACACAACACAACACAACACAACACTGCACAACACAACACAACACAACACAACACAACACAACACAACACAACACAAAACAATACAACACAACACAACACTGCACAACACAACACTGCACAACACTGCACAACACAACACAGCACAACACAACACAAACACAGCACAACACAGCACAACACAAGACAACACTGCACAACACAACACAACACAACACAACACAGCACAGCACAACACAGCACAACACAACACAACACAAAACACACAGCACAACACAGCACAACACAACACAACACAGCACAACACAGCACAGCACAACACAACACAACACAGCACAACACAACACAACACAACACAACACAACACAACACTACACTACCAACACAACACAACAACAAAACACAACACAACACAGCACAACACAACACAACATAACACAACACTGCACAACACAACACAACACAACACAATACAACACAACACAACACAGTACAACACTGCACAACACAACACTGCACAACACAACACTGCACAACACAACACTGCACAACACAACACAACACAACACAATGCAACACAACACAACACTGCACAACACAACACAACACTGCACAACACAACACAATACAACACAACACAACACAACACTGCACAACACAACACAACACTGCACAAACACAACACTGCACAACACAACACTGCACAACACAAACACAACACTGCACGCACACACAAACACAACACACAGCACAACAGCACAAACACAACACTGCACAAACACAACACTGCAACAACACTGCACACACACAACACAACACTGCACAACACAACACCACAACAACACAACACTGCACAACCACAACACAACACAACACTGCACAACACAACACCACACACACAACACAACACTGCACAACACAACACAACACTGCACAACACCAACACAACACTCACAACACAGCACAACACAACACAACACAACACAACACAACACTGCACAACACAACACAACACAACACAACACAACACAACATCACAACACAACACAACACAACACAACACTGCACAACACAACACAACACAACACAACACACAGCACAACACAACACAACACAACACAACACAACACAACACAACACACACAAACAATACAACACAACACAACACTGCACAACACAACACTGCACAACACTCACACACAACACAACACAACACAACACAACACAACACAACACAACACAACACAACACAACACAACACAAAACAATACAACACAACACAACACTGCACAACACAACACAACACCACAACACAACACTGCACAACACAGCACAACACAACACTGCACAACACAACACAACACAACACAACACAACTCACCAACAAAAACACAACACAACAACACAACACTCACAACACACACAACACAACACAACACAACACAACAACACAACACCAACACAGCACAACAAGACAACAACACAACACTGCACAACACAACACAACACAACACAACACTGCACAACAACACAACACAACACAACACAACACACACAACACAACAACAACAAACACACAACACACTGCACAACACAACACAACTCACAACACAACACAACACAACACAACACAACACAACCACACACACACACAACACAACACACACAGACAACACACACACAGCACAACACAACACACACAACACAAACACACAACACACACAACACGCACAACATCACACAACACAACACAACACAACACAACACAGCACAACACAACACACACAACACACACAGCACAACACAGCAAACCAACCCAGCCCAACCCAACACAACCCAGCCCAACCCAGCCCAACCCAGCCCACCCAACCCAACCCAAACACACAACACAACACAACACAACACAACCAACTCAACACAACTCAACTCACTAATCTACTCAACTCAACTCACTCAACTCAACTCAACTCAACACAACTCAGCTCAACTCAACACAACACATCATACCAACGAAAAGGTGAGGTCAAAGGAAATCTTAAAAGCGATGATAGCAATAAATGCATTATATGAACACACACACACACACACACACACACACACACACACACACACACACACACACACACACACACACACACACACACACACAACACACATACACACACACAATATATATATATACATATATATATATACACATACATACATACACACACACATATATATATACATATATATATACAACATATACATATATATATATAGTGTGTGTGTGTGGTGTGTGTGGTGTGTGTGTGTGTGTGTGTTCGTATAATGTGTGTATTCCTATATATGTATAAAATATATATATCTATGTGTGTGTGTATGTATGTATGTATGTATGTATGTGTGTGTGTGTGTGTGTGTGTGTGTGTGTGTGTGTGTTGTGTGTGTGTGTGTGTGTGTGTGTGTGTGTGTGTGAGAGAGACTGTGTATCTGTGTTACTTCTTCATCTGCTATTTCTCCACTTGTACCATCACGGTGTCGCGAAGAGAAAGAGTTAACGATCAGCAGAAAGCTGGAAAGCCTGTTTCACTTTTCAGTTTCAGTTTCTCAAGATGACGTCTCCGCAATCGGAATGAATTCAATATGCACTGACTCCACTGGTGCCGTATGATGAAGAAGATCCAAAATAATCATGGCACAACCCTTAAGCCTGCACATAAATCCATAAAGCAAAATGAAGTCAAGGTGCATCGATTCAGGTTTTCGTTGTCGTTCATATGTCTAAAAGGTGTAAAGCGTTTTGTATGTATTGTATACATGAGTGTCATCATCATCATCATCATCATCATCATCATCATCATGGCGTTGGCGATCATAACCCTCCATACGAACCTATCCCTTGTCGGTGCAAGCACATGTCCCACCTCTCTGTCCTCAGACACCTGCAAGTCCGTCCATTATTTTCTCCCTGGGTCTACCTGGTGTTCTCTTTCCCTCCAGCTTTCCTGTTGTGACCAGGTGCTCTAATTCCCATTTACTCATATGTATTGGAAATTTTGAGTGATATAAGCCAAACGATCTTTTGTTTGTTTTTCAGGTACAAGACCATGAATCCAAAAGGTTCCTGTCCTATTTCAAAGCTGGAATCAGGTCAGTAATTTTCAAGAAGAAAACAACTTCAAGGGTCATATGTACACTGAAGGAACAATATTTGCATATGCACGCATGCACACACGGTACATACACGCATACACACATACGCATTCAAACACATGCACACATCTATATCTATATCTAAATCCATATCTAAATCTTCTCTATATATATTATATCTATATCTATATACCTATTTTCATATCCATGTGATGGCTGTGACAGATACATATAGTGATGGGCGTCACAGGTACCTATAGTGATTGGTGTGACAGGTACCTACAGTGACAGGTGTAACAGGTACTTACAGTGATTGGATGTGACAGGTACCTACAGTGACAGGTGTAACAGGTACTTACAGTGATTGGTTTGATAGGTACCTACAGTGACAGGTGTAACAGGTACTTACAGTGATTGGTGTGACAGGTACCTACAGTGACAGGTGTAACAGGTACTTACAGTGATTGGTGTGACAGGTACCTACAGTGACAGGTGCAACAGGTACTTACAGTGATTGATGTACCAGGTACCTACAGTGACGGGTGTAACAGATACTTATAGTGAAGACTGTGACAGGTACCTATAGTGATGGGTGTGACAGGTATCTATAGTGACGGGTGTGACAGGTACCTATAGTGATGGATGTGACAGGTACCTATAGTGATTGGTGTGACAGGTACCTATAGTGAAGACTGTGACAGGTACCTATAGTGATGGGTGTGACAGGTACCTATAGTGATGGGTGTGATAGGTAGTTATAGTGATGGGTGTGACAGGTACCTATAGTGATTGGTGTGACAGGTACCTATAGTGATGGGTGTGACAGGTACCTATAGTGATGGGTGTGACAGGTACCTATAGTGATTGGTGTGATAGGTACCTATAGTGATGGGTGTGAAGGTACCTATAGTGATTGGTGTGACAGGTATCTATAGTGATTGGTGTGACAGGTACTATAGTGATGGGTGTGACAGGTACCTATAGTGATGGGTGTGACAGGTACTATAGTGATGGGTGTGACAGGTACCTATAGTGATGGTGTGACAGGTACCTATAGTGATGGGTGTGACAGGTATCTATAGTGATGGGTGTGACAGGTACCTATAGTGATGGGTGTGACAGGTACCTATAGTGATTGGTGTGACAGGTATCTATAGTGACGGGTGTGACAGGTGCCTACAGTGATGGTGTAACAGGTACCTATAGTGAAGAGTGTGACAGGTACCTATAGTGACGGGTGTATCAGGTACCTATAGTGAAGAGTGTGACAGGTACCTACAGTGACGGGTGTAACAGGTACCTGGAGGAATGTGTGCAGTGATGGAAGTGACAGGTACCTAGCGTGATGTGTAGAGTCTGGCTTCAATATGAATTGTGGTGGGTGTGACAGGTATCTAGAGAGAGGTGTGCATCCTGGCTTCAATACGAGTAGTGACGGATGTGTCAGGTACTCAGAGGGGTGTGTGTGAGAGTCTAGCTTCAGAGTGAGTGATAGAGGGTGTGACTTGTACTGAAAGGGGGGGGGGGGGTGAGGATTCTGACTTCACTATAAATATTGATGGTGTGACAGGTACCTGGGGCAAGGTGCGGAACAGTAGAAGCAAGCAAATGGGGAAAGGTAGACAACATAGAAATAGTGATGGGTTTGACAGGTACCTAGAGGGAGAAGTGGAGTATGACTTCATTAATGAATAGTGATCATTATTACAGGTAACTGGAGAGGTGTGTAGAATGTGGTTTCAATATGAATAGTGATGGGTGTGACAGGTACCTGGAGGTGAGTGTAGTCTTGTTCCAATGTGAATAATGATCAGTGTTACAGGTACCTGGGGGTGAGTGTAGTCTGGCTTCAATGTGAATAGTGATCAATTTTACAGGTATCTGGAGGTGAGTGTAGTGTGGCTTCAATGTGAATAGTGATCAATTTTACAGGTACCTAGAAGGAGATGTGTAGTATGGCGTCAATGTGAATAGTGATCAATTTTACAGGTACCTAGAAGGAGATGTGTAGTATGGCGTCAATGTGAATAGTGATCAATTTTACAGGTACCTAGAAGGAGATGTGTAGTATGGCGTCAATGTGAATAGTGATCAATTTTACAGGTACCTAGAAGGAGATGTGTAGTATGGCGTCAATGTGAATAGTGATCAATTTTACAGGTACCTAGAGGGAGGTGTGTAGTGTGGCGTCAATGTGAAGAATGATCAATTTTACAGGTACCTAGAAGGAGATGTGTAGTGTGGCGTCAGTGTGAAGAATGATAAATTTTTCAGGTACCTAGAAGGTGGTGTAGAGTCTGGCTTCAAGAAGGTGGAGAGAGACAAGTACGAGACACGTCTGATGCAGATCAAAGGAAAACGTAACGTCAGAGTTAGACAGGTGTGAATTTACATATACACACGCACACACACACACACACACAGAGTCACACATACACAAGCATGAACGCACACGCACGCACACACATGCACACACGCGCTCATGCATACACACAAACACACACACACACAGAATCATACATGCACACGTACATACGCACACGCACGCGCGCGCGCGCGCGCGCACACACACACACACACACACAACACATACAAGCACGCGCTCATGCATATACACATAGAGACACAGACACACAGACATACACACATATACTGACATACGAAAAGGCACACACACACACACACACACGCACTCATGCACACACAGAGACACAGAGACACAGATAGACAGACAGACAGACACACACACACACACACACACATATATATCACACATTTTCTTTTATCTTTGTATCATCTATTTTTTTGAAGGGATTGGTTGAAGTTTAAAGTTTGTTCAAGATAGATTTATCACATTTGAGCAATTCCATTCCACATACGCTCAGTCCAAATCTGTGAGTGCTATATCTGGCAGACTCCTTGAGCTGGCGGAAACCCCTAAGCACGGGGAAGGTCTTGAAATAGGATGGAGGGGAGACGGGATCTATAAAACACTAAGCTCTAAGCTGACTCTACCAGAATGAGTGGAGCAATAAGGTGGGCACTCAATAGGCCAGAGTTTCTTGCCAGTGTGCAGCAAACCGGACTGTTTTTTTTGTTATGTTATATGAGAAATTGAAACTGAAACTGAAACTATAACTTGTCTCACATCACAGAAAGCCCCCTAGTCAATGCACAAAGCCTCAGCTGCCTATCAGATCGTTCTGTTGACGGAGCTGTGTAGACTCAAGACCTGATGTCCCAAGTTTAAATCCTAGTTTGCAACATAACATAAAAACTGTCCTGTTTGCTGCACAGTAGCAAGAGAGTCACCCAATTTCAAAACCTTCCCCGTGCTTAGGGGTTTCCGCCAGCTCAAGGAGTCTGCCGGGGAGGAGGGGGTGGGGGTGGGGGACAGATCTTGAGTCCATTGAGTCCACAGCACCATGATCATTTAGTCAGCCCAGCCGAAAACCAGTGGACTGGTCCGAGAATCGAACCCCAAGACATCAGTATGACGCTTTCACCAACTGAGCTTCGGTAACTGTAGGGTACCGAGGGGTGGAAAGGGAAAGTCATGTCGATGTGACTATGTTTGATGTCTGTTATTAAAGCCACCAACACAAATACATTCTGTATGGTTACAGGTGCAGTGTCACTGCTCGTCTCTGAACCAGGGGACGTGTTCATCTTGGACTGTGGGTTGGTGATCTACGTGTGGAATGGACCCTTCAGCAGCAAATGGAGAGAATCAAGGTAACACAGAGTCCTTGATGGTTTATTTTCAGGTGTTATTCATTGCTATTTTCTTTAAAGCTGGAGGGAAAGAGAACACCAGGTAGACCTAGGGAAAAAAATACTGGACGGACTTGCAGGGTGGCTGAGAACAGAGAGGGCGGAAGAAGTACTTGCGGCGACAAGGGATAGATACATATGGAGGGCCATGATCGCCAACACCATGCGGCAGGGCACATGATGATGATGATTATTCATTGCTATAAGTTCCAGTGTCAAAGAATACAGAAGGAAAAAAATCAATATCGTCATCTTGCTATAAAATTCTTTTGTCAAACGAATACATTATTATCAGCATCAGCAGCACCATTGTCACCATCAATATCATCACCATCAGCGTTGCAATCATCATTATTATTATTGTAATAATTATCTCGTCGTCGTCGTCGTCGTCACCACCCTCGACGCCGCCGCTATCATCATCATCATCATCATCATCATCATCATCATCATCATCGTCGTCGTCGTCGTCGTCGTCGTCGTCGTCATCGTCGGCGGCATCGGCATCGGCAGCATCATTATAACGATTGTCACCGCCGCCAATACCATCATCATCATCATCATTACCACCACCATAATCATCATCGCCAACATCATCGCCATCTTCGACATCACCATCACACATCATCATAACACCATCTTCATCACATCCTCCTCCTCATCATCATCATCATCACCACTATCATCACTGATTTCCATGTTTCAGGGGGCAGAGGTGGCCAAGCGCATCAACGACGAGGAGAGAGGGGCAAGGGCAGCAATCAAGATAATCGGTAAGAGTTACGGGCCTTTGTGTGTGTACTACAACATTTGGGCGTTCGCAGGATTCGCTCAGTGGTGTGTGTGTGTGTGTGTGTGTGTGTGTGTGTGTGTGTGTGTATGTGTGTGTGTTTGGTGTATGTGTGCGCGCGTGTGCTGTGTGTGTGTGTGTGTGTGTGTGTGTGTGTGTGTGTGTGTGTGTGTGTGTGTTGTGTGTGTGTGAGTGTGTGTGAGTGTGTGTATGTGCATATACATATACATATATAATATATATATATATATATTTGTATGTATGTGTATGGTGTATGTGTGTGTGTGTGTGTGTTAATGGTGCATGTGTGTGCGTGTATGTTAAGAGAGAAGAGAGAGAGAGAGAGAGAGAGAGAGAGAGAGATACAGACAGACAGAAAGATCAAGCAGTGTGAATGTCAATAACACTAGCCACATTCCGCAAAGAGACCACAACAACAAATTTGTATAATGGTGTAATTCAATTTTTCTATCATTTTGGGTATGAGCTCAGCGTTCCATACATCTTTTCTTTCTCACCCTCAACCTATTCCCATTTCAATTTCAAGACCTTGCCCTCGCATATGGTTTTGCCCAAGCTGAGGGAATCTGCCATATACTTGTTGGCAGATTTGGATGGAGCGCATGTATAAATGTATGAGTTCGTTGAATCCCTCTAGAACTAACTCCAAACTCCTGAGCGGCTTAAACTTCAGTATCACCCAAATTTCGATATGCGTTGTGAATGATTGGACAAAGATTTCTATCAACTGAATATTTTTTTTCCTTCATATACATATATAAAAAAAAGAAAAAAATATAATTAAAAAAAACTACCTTTGTTTACGTGAATCTGTCTCTGTCTCTTGTATCTTGTCTCTGTCTGTCTGTCTGTCTGTCTGTTGTCTGTCTGTCTATGTCTATGTCTATGTCTGTCTGTCTGTCTGTCTGTCTCTCTCTCTTGTTATGCGTCCATTTGCACTCCTTGTCAACGGAATAGTCGATATCTGGTCAATGGGAGAGCACTGCTAGTAGACCAGTTTGTCTGAATTACCACCAGATTTATCGGTATTGGATCGCCGATACTAATGCACCGCAGGATGCGGCGATGAATTGTTTGTATAATTATACATACTGTGATATAGCCTATTGTTCATAGTGAAATTCGGACATGTCTCACCGGGGGATACCGTGTCGCCACAGTGTGGTGCCACTCATTTTTTTCTGTACGTGCAGTTTTGTTTATGTAGTGATTTGGCTATTTTCAATTTATTAGTGTTCACAATGTCTTCCGTGGAATCTTGTACAGGCGCAGCATGGTAATCGTACGGTATATCGATTTTATGCTGATCTGAAATACTATGATTCAGACGATTCACGTGGATGGGAGGTTCATGTAAGTGTGTGTTGTGTGTGTGTGTGTGTGTGTGTGTGTGTGTGTGTGTGTGTGTGTGTGTGTGTGTGTCTGTGTGTGTGTGTGTGTGTGTGTGTGTGTTCGTTTTTTCGTTTTCGTTCTTTGATTTAACGTCTTTTCACACTATAAGTGATATTAGACGGTGTTGTGTGTGTGTGTGTGTGTGTGTGTGTGTGTGTGTGTGTGTTGTGTGTGTGTGTGTGTGTATGTGTGTGTGTATGCGTGTGTGTCTGTATGCGAGTGTATGTGTTTGTGTGTGCGTGAGCGCGTGTGCGTGTGTGCGTGCATGGACTATGTGTGAGCGTGCTGCGTGTGTGTTTGTGTGTGTGTGAGTGTGTGTGTGTTTGTGTGTGTTTTGTGTGTGTGTATGTGCGTCAGTGTGTGTGTGTGTGTATGTGTGTGTTTGTGTGTGTATGTGCGTGTGTGTGTGTGTATGTGCGTGTGCGTGTGTGTTTTTGTGTGTGTGTGTGTGTATGTGTGTGTGTGTGTGTGTGTGTACTTGCTCGTAGGCTCCGAAACCAACGTGCACTCAATTATACGATTACGTCTTGGACGTTTATGGTGTCAGAGTCTAGATGTATTTTAACATCCAATTTAAAAGCAATCGGGCTCTGTTTTGAGGATGTGCATATTGAATTTTGTGTTTACATAGGCTATAAACAAACAAGGCAGACACAAGTAGATCACTCATAAGGAAGATTAGGAAAAGACGGACAACATTTATAGGCCATTTTATGAGGAAGGGGGATTTGGAGCACCTGGTCACAACGGGAAAGCTGAAGGGAAAGACAGCACCAGGTAGACCCAGGGAGAAAATGCTGGACGGACTTGCAGAATGGCTGGGGATGAGGAGGGTAGGGGAGATGCTAGGGGCAACGAGAGATAGAGACAGATGGAAGTCCATGATCGCCACGCAATGCGGCAGGGCACCTGATGATGATGATGATGATGATAAACAAACAAACAAACAAACAAACAAAAAACAACAAAAACAACATAAACAACATCAGACACAGTTCATAGGATCTCTAACGTGTGTAGCTGCCGTTCTGCATGCGTGCACACACATACACACACAGACAATGAAGCCTCAGGTCTGTTTCTCATTGTGACGAAGTGGTTAGCAAAACAACTTGGAGATCGTGGGTTCGAATCCTCACCCACTTTCCTCCTCCCCCCCCCCCCCCCCAAAAAAAAAAAATCATCGAGATTTTTCAGCCCAGACAAGCTGACACCTACCCAGAGGTGAGTGTGCAATGGGATCGTTGGGACGACTGGGACTGGATCATTCAGTTGAGTCTCATAACTTTAACCTTTGACTCCTGTACCCTTCCACATGCAAAAATACCTTGATTCCCTCACCCTATCCACCACTTCTGCAGAAGCAGATGGAGGAATCAAAGGGTTAAGTTTTTGCTTTGCTTGCAGTGGTTGGCAATGCAGGATGCTGGTGGACAGGGGTGCGGGAGTCAAAGGGTTAAAGACGCATGTTAACGCTTTATCGGTACAATTAGCCGTATCGGTATGGAACAGGTGTTTGCCAGCCCACACATCCCGACTAACAACTCCTTCCTAGGAACACCTGCGTTGGCTTAGTGCGTTCCTGGCGCCACGTGTGTGAATTCTTGACAAGAAGGGATAAGGACCAAGAGCGCAAACCGGACCTGTTACATGTGTGTCATCTTTGGCACATGTGATCAGTCAGCGCGTATAGCCGTGCAAACATTAACATATTGCAGGGGAACGTACCTGGATCCTGGAGTTTAGTTATTGGCAGGCGAACGTCTGAACCATTCTGCCACTCTTCTCCAGCTCCCTGTTTGCTCCCCATCTTAACGTGCTGCAATCATTCTGATAGTTTCAATGTTTCATAGATCGAGTTCCACCCTCCCTTGCTTGGAGTTTTTGCATAGGCCTAAAGAGTCTTTTGCGTTCGCCCGAGGAGTCTGCCAGATCACTACAGGGCGGATTTGTTTGGATTGCATAAGAAATTTTCCGAATACGATGAATCTCTTTTGAAGAAACTCCAAACTCCAAAAA
>CM060306.1:127578215-127598215 GCA_030674185.1 Monoplex corrugatus | reverse complement strand
GACAAGTCAAGGCAATCGGAGAAATGAACGGAGAAAATCGAAGTCTTCCGAAAGGTATTCCGTCGCTTGTCGTGTAGGAGCAACCACAAGAACGCACTACACAAGTTGACGATCAGATAAATGAACGGAGAAGACCGGGTATTCCCGATGGTATTTCGTCTCCCGAGGCTTTGACTACACTATATGGCGATCGGAGAAATGAACGGAGAAGACCGAAGTCTCCCGAAGATATTTGGTCTCACGAGGCTCTGTGTAGACCTACAATACGCATCAATCAGAAAAAGGATCTATCAATCCGTAGACGCCAAAGGGAATATATTCATAAAACAATCGAGGAAAATGGTGTACAATTTGCTTTAAAAAAATAACAACAAGAAAAACAAGATGGTCGAGCCATTCTTACAAATTATTTTTTTGTATAAAAATTTCACAGATAAATCAAACGTTAAGATTTCTTAAGGCCGCCGTGACCTTGAAAAAAAATTACTTAAATAAAAACTTCACGTGCATCGAGGAAAGTGATAGAATTTTTTTTTACAAAAAAAGCTATGTTATAATGGAAATTCTCAAGAAAGCGCTATTCAAATAGCATCCTCAAAAAGTGATGACGACATTTAGTGTTTTTTCTTTTGTCTGTGTGACCTTGACCTTAGAGCTTTACCTTCTAACATAATCACTTTCGTGACTCTTCGAAAGTTTCTACTTCGAACCAAAAAGTAACAAATATCCATCCGCTAAGAACTGGGAAACTGGACACGCATTTTACTCTGACATACAGAGAGAGATAAAGAAATAGAGAGAGAGAGAGAGAGAGAGAGAGAGAGAGGAGTGAGAGAGAAAGAAATAGAAAGGGAGAGAGAGAGAGGGAGAGAGAGAGAGAGAGAGGGAGAGAAAGAGAAAGAAAGAGAGAGAGAGAGAGAGACTCCAGTCGAGATGAAAATTCTTTTTCAAAGGAAAGTGAAAAAGCAAGCATAAAAGCAAACAGACATACCAACTCAAGTCAAATAATGAAAGAAACTTACACACAAACAAACATACAAGCAAACAGAAGACCTAACCCCAAACAACACAAACGTTCAAACAAATAAACAAACGAAAGTTCTATCAAACAAACGAACGCACAACAACACAGCAAAACGACAAACAGCACACAAACAACAGCAAAACGAACAAACAGACACACAAACAAACACAGTAAAACGAACAAACAAGCAAACAAACTAACAAACAAACAAAACAAGAAACAGACAAATAAGCAAACAAACAAACAAACAAACGAAAAACAAACAAAACAAAACAACAAACAAACAAACAAACGAAACAAACAAACAAACAAAACGAAACAAACGAAACAAACAAACAAACAAAACGAAACAAAACAAACAAACAAACAAACGACTTTCTCCTGCCTCGGCTGTCATTGTCTTTCCTGCTCTGTTACCCATCCATTTAATTAGTACAAATTGATGGTGTGTGAAAATGTCTGCAGCTCTAACTGTGTGCAATTTGGTTGCCACTCAACGGCACGCGTCTAGACTTAAGACTGCTTCGCTTCATTAACTCATTCACTTCCCTTACCCAATCAACCCACGTCTACTAGCATTATTAACCCTTCACTCATACAAACCCCATCCGCTGACTTCTACCAGCATTGGTAATCCTTTCACTTCCTTAATCTATCCGGGATACCCACGAATCTGCGAGTCAGCGTTTACGTGCATCATATGTATTGAGATGGGCAGATCGGAAAAATCCGCTCTCGTATCCGTCAAGCAGTATCTGTAATTTACTGTTATTTTTGTTTGAAGCCCAGCCGACTGCGTAGAGCCATATCGGGGCTATAACCTGTTTCAAAACATACTACTTCAACAAGGAAAGAGAGGAAGAGAGAGAGAGAGACAGAGGAGAGAGAGAGAGAGAGAAAAGAAAATTAAGTGCACAAATCAATGCATTCGCTCACATAATCCAAGGAAATGCCCCTGGCATTGACCACTCCGTCCCATTCATCACACAGAATTTATAGAAACGTACCTGAATACAAATTTAAACACAACTAAGGACACTGAAACATACATAAAAACGGGCTTAAATTACCTAAAATTGCTTACGCATATTCATTTCCCTAGGGCCAAAAATCCATTTAAAAACATATACCCAATTATCACTCCTAAGAGAAAGTACGTAAGACTTTATCGAATACAATCAGGTGAATGGACCAGCAAGGCAGAAAATGATAGGAAAAGATGACAGAAAGCAAAGGAACAAGGCAGAAACAAAGAGAGTGACAGAAACGTGGATGACAGGAGAAATGGCAGTTAACAAAGGAGCAAGGCAGCAACTAAGAGAGTGACAAAAAATAAAAAGAGGAAATTTCTAGCACAGAATTTCCAGAAGGTGAGGATACTAGTTAAGCAGTGTTTAAGTAGTTTCGAACCCAAATGTTTCTGTCGAGAGACCAATAGCCTAACCACTCGACTATCGCGCCCTCCTAGTGAGGGAAATAAATGAGTTAACGACTTTGAGGTTTCAGCCATGTAAAACCAGCCTCCATTCTGAATAACCAGACAGCCCCCAATTATTGCTTAGGGAGAACAAAATCTAACGCAATTTTGAACAGTCTCTTAAAGTTTGAAGGACTAAGTTACAGATCTATGTAATTTGGCTTATTCTGAGGCTCGTAGCCAGATTTTGTGGATCATACCAGCTGCCTTGTTTGTTAAAAGCTTGCCACAGTTGTTAAGATTGCTCATGAGAGTGAAATCGAGTCCTTGTTAACGAGAGTGAAATGGA
Organism: Monoplex corrugatus; assembly: GCA_030674185.1. Lineage (NCBI taxonomy): Eukaryota > Metazoa > Mollusca > Gastropoda > Littorinimorpha > Ranellidae > Monoplex > Monoplex corrugatus. The sequence goes on along the minus strand of CM060306.1, from coordinate 127,595,425 downwards.
GTACAATTTTCAAGAGACTCTTCCAGAGTTGAGTGTTCAAAAGTGGGTTCGTTGATTTTCTCCTCTGGCGTTTGGGTCGCTTTGTACAGAGTGGTTATAGTTTGTTAGTGATAATAGTCAGAAACTGTCCATAGATATCACTTGTATATGAGAGTGTTATCTTCATGTTCTGACACTGCCCATAGGTACCAACATTATCTATGACAGTGTTATCTTCATGTTCTGACACTGCCCATAGGTACCAACATTATCTATGACAGTGTTATCTTCATGTTCTGACACTGCCCATAGGTACCAACATTATCTATTACAGTGTTATCTTTATGTTCTGACACTGCCCATAGGTACCAACATTATCTATGAGTGTTATCTTCATGTTCTGACACTGCCCATAGGTACCAACATTATCTATGACAGTGTTATCTTCATGTTCTGACACTGCCCATAGGTACCAACATTATCTATGACAGTGTTATCTTCATGTTCTGACACTGCCCATAGGTACCAACATTATCTATGACAGTGTTATCTTCATGTTCTGACACTGCCCATAGGTACCAACATTATCTATGACAGTGTTATCTTCATGTTCTGACACTGCCTATAGGTACCAACATTATCTATGACAGTGTTATCTTCATGTTCTGACACTGCCCATAGGTACCAACATTATCTATGACAGTGTTATCTTCATGTTCTGACACTGCCCATAGGTACCAACATTATCTATGAGTGTTATCTTCATGTTCTGACACTGCCCATAGGTACCAACATTATCTATGACAGTGTTATCTTCATGTTCTGACACTGCCCATAGGTACCAACATTATCTATGACAGTGTTATCTTCATGTTCTGACACTGCCCATAGGTACCAACATTATCTATGAGAGTGTTATCTTCATGTTCTGACACTGCCCATAGGTACCAACATTATCTATGACAGTGTTATCTTCATGTTCTGACACTGCCCATAGGTACCAACATTATCTATGAGAGTGTTATCTTCATGTTCTGACACTGCCCATAGGTACCAACATTATCTATGACAGTGTTATCTTCATGTTCTGACACTGCCCATAGGTACCAACATTATCTATGACAGTGTTATCTTCATGTTCTGACACTGCCCATAGGTACCAACATTATCTATGACAGTGTTATCTTCATGTTCTGACACTGCCCATAGGTACCAACATTATCTATGAGAGTGTTATCTTCATGTTCTGACACTGCCCATAGGTACCAACATTATCTATGACAGTGTTATCTTCATGTTCTGACACTGCCTATAGGTACCAACATTATCTATGACAGTGTTATCTTCATGTTCTGACACTGCCCATAGGTACCAACATTATCTATGACAGTGTTATCTTCATGTTCTGACACTGCCCATAGGTACCAACATTATCTATGACAGTGTTATCTTCATGTTCTGACACTGCCCATAGGTACCAACATTATCTATGAGTGTTATCTTCATGTTCTGACACTGCCCATAGGTACCAACATTATCTATGAGTGTTATCTTCATGTTCTGACACTGCCCATAGGTACCAACATTATCTATGACAGTGTTATCTTCATGTTCTGACACTGCCCATAGGTACCAACATTATCTATGACAGTGTTATCTTCATGTTCTGACACTGCCCATAGGTACCAACATTATCTATGACAGTGTTATCTTCATGTTCTGACACTGCCCATAGGTACCAACATTATCTATGACAGTGTTATCTTCATGTTCTGACACTGCCCATAGGTACCAACATTATCTATGACAGTGTTATCTTCATGTTCTGACACTGCCCATAGGTACCAACATTATCTATGACAGTGTTATCTTCATGTTCTGACACTGCCCATAGGTACCAACATTATCTATGACAGTGTTATCTTCATGTTCTGACACTGCCCATAGGTACCAACATTATCTATGACAGTGTTATCTTCATGTTCTGACACTGCCCATAGGTACCAACATTATCTATGAGTGTTATCTTCATGTTCTGACACTGCCCATAGGTACCAACATTATCTATGACAGTGTTATCTTCATGTTCTGACACTGCCCATAGGTACCAACATTATCTATGAGAGTGTTATCTTCATGTTCTGACACTGCCCATAGGTACCAACATTATCTATGACAGTGTTATCTTCATGTTCTGACACTGCCCATAGGTACCAACATTATCTATGACAGTGTTATCTTCATGTTCTGACACTGCCCATAGGTACCAACATTATCTATGACAGTGTTATCTTCATGTTCTGACACTGCCCATAGGTACCAACATTATCTATGACAGTGTTATCTTCATGTTCTGACACTGCCCATAGGTACCAACATTATCTATGACAGTGTTATCTTCATGTTCTGACACTGCCCATAGGTACCAACATTATCTATGACAGTGTTATCTTCATGTTCTGACACTGCCCATAGGTACCAACATTATCTATGACAGTGTTATCTTCATGTTCTGACACTGCCCATAGGTACCAACATTATCTATGACAGTGTTATCTTCATGTTCTGACACTGCCCATAGGTACCAACATTATCTATGACAGTGTTATCTTCATGTTCTGACACTGCCCATAGGTACCAACATTATCTATGACAGTGTTATCTTCATGTTCTGACACTGCCCATAGGTACCAACATTATCTATGACAGTGTTATCTTCATGTTCTGACACTGCCCATAGGTACCAACATTATCTATGACAGTGTTATCTTCATGTTCTGACACTGCCCATAGGTACCAACATTATCTATGACAGTGTTATCTTCATGTTCTGACACTGCCCATAGGTACCAACATTATCTATGACAGTGTTATCTTCATGTTCTGACACTGCCCATAGGTACCAACATTATCTATGACAGTGTTATCTTCATGTTCTGACACTGCCCATAGGTACCAACATTATCTATGACAGTGTTATCTTCATGTTCTGACACTGCCTATAGGTACCAACATTATCTATGACAGTGTTATCTTCATGTTCTGACACTGCCCATAGGTACCAACATTATCTATGACAGTGTTATCTTCATGTTCTGACACTGCCCATAGGTACCAACATTATCTATGACAGTGTTATCTTCATGTTCTGACACTGCCCATAGGTACCAACATTATCTATGACAGTGTTATCTTCATGTTCTGACACTGCCCATAGGTACCAACATTATCTATGACAGTGTTATCTTCATGTTCTGACACTGCCCATAGGTACCAACATTATCTATGACAGTGTTATCTTCATGTTCTGACACTGCCCATAGGTACCAACATTATCTATGACAGTGTTATCTTCATGTTCTGACACTGCCCATAGGTACCAACATTATCTATGAGTGTTATCTTCATGTTCTGACACTGCCCATAGGTACCAACATTATCTATGACAGTGTTATCTTCATGCTACTTTGTAAATGAGAGGGATATCTTTCTGTTACATTGTAAATGAGTTTGTTACTGTCAATGAGAATGACATCTTTTTTGTTTGTTTTATGATTATCTTTTACGTGAGAGGAATATCTATTTATGATAACACAAATGTTGAACATCTTGTGACCTTTTAAATGTCTTTTTTGTGATACTGCAAATGAGAGTGAAATCCTGTTATGTTTTAAATATGTGACATCGTTTTGTTATCTTGTTAACTAGAAAAAAAATCTAGTTATCTTGTAAATGAAAATAATATATTTTTGTTATCTTGTAAATGAGAGAGATGTCTTTTTGTGACCCTGGAAAAGAGTGACATTTACAATCATGTAAATGGGTGATATCTTTTCATTACATCGTAAGTGAGAGTGACATTTTTTATATTGTAAATGAGAATGGTATCTGTTCGGTCTATTGTAGATAAGAGTGATATCATTTTGTCGAAGTGTAAATGAGATATCAATTAATACTTTGATTTGTACATGAGAATGATTATCTTTTTGTTATCTGAATCAAGGGGATTACCAGAGTTTAGATATATGAGAACCACAAACACAATATTGTTCCAGTGATAGACTGATACAATACAACTATACAAAATACAGACCAGGTAAAACATAGGCTAGGTAGGACCTCAGAACCTAGCCAGCTCATGGCTTTATGTGCAGGATTAAGGCTTGTGCCATGATCACCATCACATGGCACCTGTGACGTTAGTGCATTTGGAATTCATTCCAAGCGCGGTGACGCCATCTTGAGAAACTGACACTGAAACAGGATTATGTCAGGAGGAGGATAGATGCGCTATATAAATATTGTAATTATTATTATTAGATGTTGTGTGTCGTATTGTTCGGGGATAGGTTTCTTTGATGTAATTATGTGGGTCGTTGTTATGATCACTTCATGCTGTAGGGTTGGATATGTTTTCATCCGTGTGCATGGGATCTTCTGTCTCTCTGTGTTTTCGTCTGCTTTTCTTCTTAACATTGCAAATGGAGATCTACATTTCAGTACAATGTAGCCTAGGATGCTTCAGTGGCAGACTGACACAAAGACCTATAAATAAGATAGAACCTCGAAAAACCTTGCCTCTAAAATCCCCTGGTTTTGGCTCATGCTGTGATGATTCTTGGATTGTCCTCATCACATGGCATCAGTGGCGTCAGTGCGTAGTGAATTTATTTCGAGATTGGGGACACCATCTTGAAAAACTGGTGCAAACTGGAGGTTCTCTTTAACATTGAACACTAGACGATATTTTTCATGTTGTTTTTGTGTTTAGCTTATTTGATGTAGGGAGACGTTTTCTGCAACCCAACACGCTGCCCCAACAAGCATAGACTGAAAGACGAGCTGCACGTTTCGTCCTTAATAGATATAGGAACACTTCTACTGTTAGCAGCATGCTGGACACACTGGGCTGGCCCTCATTGGAGAAACAACGGCAAGTAGCAAGACTCTCTATGCTGTTCAAAGTGCACCAAGGCCTTGTTCACTGTCCCAGCCTAAAAGCAAAACTAGTCCCTCTACCTGACCGTAAGCGACGTGGCCATGACAGACAGTTCCACTTGATCGCATCAAGGATCCAGTATAGAGCTGCTTCATTTCTGCCTAGAACTGTCAAGAACTGGAACAATCTCCAACAATGAACAGTTGAGGCCACAACACTTGACACATTCGTGTCATGGGCCTCTAAAATCCCAGACTAGACCGACCCCCTTCCCCCCCACTTCCCCTCAGAGCCCCTCCCCCGCCCCCTGCTGCCCTCTTCACCCACCACCCCCTCTCTTGCCCTCTTCACCCCCCTTCCTCCTCCTACCTCCTCACCCCACCATCCTCATTCCCCCTACCATCCACCCCACCATCATCATGATTAAAACTGAACTCTAAAGACATGTCCACTACCCAGATTTATCTGCTGCAAACCCCCCAGATATAGGTGCCAGAATAATCAAGTTTGATTGTGGGCCCTCAACACTGAAGAAGAAGAGAAGAAAGATCATCTGGATTCAAAGCGAGAGGCAGACAAAGGAAGACCTGGATCAACGGCGTAAAAGAGACTTTGAATTCACACGGCTCTTATCCACTTAAGTCCTTCCAGCTCACTGCTCATCGTGTCTGTTCTTTCTCTCTGCAACACTCATGATGATGCAAGTGGACACATGAAATAGTAAAGAAAGAAAAGAAGAAGATTTTGTCAGACTTTAGGTAGTTTTACATAAATTTAGTCGATACCGATCACAATATATTTGTCATCATAGAGAGCGAAACCATTTCAGTTTAAACTGATCTCTTTTCAAAGAAATAAGAGGGAAGCAGGGAGAATTTTTATAATATCAACCAAAGGACATAACTCTTGAGAGTCACGTAGGAATTATCTCCCATGCTGTAAAACTTCTCAAATCTGACATAGTTTGCGCTACCCATTCAGCTAGCACAGAAGCAGATACAAAGCACAAAAACTGTAAGCTCAGAATACTCCTCTTTAGTCTGCCTCTCGCTTTGAATCCACATGATCTTTCTTCTCTTCTTCTTCGGTGTTGAGAGCCCACAATCAAACTTGATTATTCTGGCATCTATAACTGAGCTTACAGTTTTTGTGCTTTGTACCTGTTTCTATGCTAGCTGAATGGGTAGCGCAAACTATGTCAGATTTGAGAAGTTTCACAACATGGGAGATAATTCCTACGTGACTCTCAAGAGTTATGTCCTTTGGTTGATCTCTTTTCAGTCAGTGTATATGTTTACTGCATTTTGAGTCATCCTTTGGACATTAATGTAAGTCAGCATAGGGAAACTAGCTACCTGTATTTGTGGAACGGTGCTGATTTAAATCCAATCCACTTTGAAATGAACCTTTCGATTTTGAATGACCGTAACACATGATCTAACAACGGTAGAAATAGTAGGGGAAAAACCCATATATAATTGCGAGGAAGAGAGAGCGAGTGCGAGAACAAAAGCGAGAGCGCGCGCGCGCGAGAGAGAGTGATGGAGAGAGAGAGAGAGACAGAGACAGAGAGACAGAGACAGAGAGAAAGAGACAAAGACTGAAAAAGAGACACAGAGAGACAAAGGGTGGGGGGAGAGAGAGAGGGAGAGAGAGAATAGGAAACAAAGAGACGGACAGAGACAGAGACAAAGACAGAGACAGACAGAGACAGAGAGGTGCAGGCGGGGGAGAGAGGCAAAGAGACACAATGGGAAAGAGCGAGAGCGAGAGAGAGACAGAGACAGAGACAGACAGACAGACACAGACAGAAACAGACAGAGAGACAGGGACAAAGAGACAGACAGAGAGAGAAATCAATATAAATTATTTTCAGGTTCTTCTATTGCTATCCACAAGACTGTCCACCAGACTTATGACTCACCATCATAGGTATATCAATAACACTGTCCCACATCCGCTCCATTTTCCTGGAGAAGAAGACTCCGACTTAACCCCTTCACGGCTTAAGAGGTCACTTTGCCACCACTGTCCTCGTGGCAAAAATGAATTCCATCTCTTAACCCTTTTTTCTCTTCCCGGGAGCATCACTGCCCTCTCCCACCCTTGTTTACTGCTGCTGCTCCTGCTACTACTACTACTGCTGCTGCTGCTACTGTTACTGCTACTGATACTGCTGCTGCTACTACTACTATTACTACTACTACTACTACTACTACCACTACTACTATTGCTGCTGCTGCTGCTGCTATTACTACTACTACTACTTCTTCTTCTTCTTCTACTACTACTACTATTACAACTACTACTGCTACTGCTGCTACTACTACTCCTACTGCTACTTCATCTACTACTACTATTACTACTACTGCTGCTGCTACTATTATAACTACTACTACTACACTACTACTACTATTATTGCTGCTACTCTCCTACTACTTCTACTACTACTACTTCTACTACTACTACCACTACTACTATTATTGCTGCTGCTGCAGTTACTACTCTACTACTTCTACTACTACTACACTACTACTATGTTGCTGCTGCTGCTATTACTACTACTACTTCTTCTTCTTCTACTACTACTATTACAACTATTATTGCTACTGCTGCTACTACTACTCCTACTGCTACTTCTTCTACTACTACTATTACTACTACTACTGCTGCTGCTACTATTATAATTACTACTACTACCACTGCTACTAATATATAATAATCTGCTCTCTATAATTTTCCATTGCTTTTATTCTTTCTCCCCATTTATAGCCATGCGTGTGTGTGTGTGTGTGCGTGCGTGTGTGTGCCTGCGTGCGTATGTGTGTGTTTCAGCGCTTAGATTTGATTTTATCAAGATTTTGCGCTATATAAATATTGTAATTATTAATTATTGTAATTACTACTATTATTGCTGCTGCTGCTGCAATTACTACTCCTACTACTTCTTCTACTACTACTACTACTATTACAACAACTACTACTGCTACTGTTGCTGCTGCTGCTACTACTACTACTGCTACTTCTTCTACTAATATTACTACTACTACAACAACTACTACTACTCATTCTTATAACAATAATGGTTGATAAAAAGAGTGATATTTTGGAAAGATAGGTTTATTTTCAAGGTTCCTCTCCCTGAGGCCGATTAGCATTCTCGCCTTTCTGAACTCTTGGTTAAAAAATAAAAGAGAGAGAGAGAGACAGAAACAGAGACAGAGATAGAGAGAAACAAGAGAGAGAGAGAGAGAGGAGAGAGAGAGAGAGAGAGAGAGAGAGAGAGAGAGAAGAGACTATGTGTGTGTTTGACAGAGAAGATGGCAACTTGGGTCAAGGATCAATCGTCGAACAGGCTTGTGTGTGCCTTAGCTCAGCACTCTCTCTCTCTCTTTCTCTCTCTCTCACTCTCTCTCTCCACCTCTGTGTGTGTGTGTGTGTGTGTGTTTTGTGTGTTGTGTGTGTGTGTGTGTGTGTGTGTGTGTGTGTGTGTGTGTGTGTGTGGTGTGTGTGGTGTGTGTGTGTGTGTGTGGAAGAAGAAAACGACTTTATATGTCATCTTTGCCGTGGAAGAAGCTGGTTGGGACAGGGAAAGGAATGAAAGAGTTAAATCTTTTAATTATCATCTGTACCATGAAAGAAGATGGCGGAAAGTGTGAAGGAATGAAAGGGTTAAAAGATTTATATTAATCATCTGTCATGGAAGAAGCTGAACTGGTGGACAGGGTGAGAAAGAGAGAGAAAGGGTTAAGGGTTTACTGTCCTGGCACTGTCTCTTGGCTTCCTTAGAGACGTCCACTCACCGGCCCCTCGGTGCCAGACATCTTGCTTTTCCATCTGACTGCTCACAGTGTCAGAAGCGCTCTCGGCCAAGCCTCCAGAGATTGGTACTGGCGTTTCTGTCCAGTCTTCTTTTGCTCTAAAGCTGTCATTCACCCATCCATCTTTCTGTCTGTCTGTCTGTCTGCCTCTAACTCTGTTTTTTTTTCTCTGTGTGTTTGTTCGTCTCTTTCTTCCTCTGTATGTTTGTTTCTTTCTTCCCTTTTCTCTGTCTCTGTCTCTCTCTCTCTTTTATATATTATATATATATATATATATATATATATATATATATATATATATATTATATGTGTGTGTGTGCGTGTGTGTGTGTGTGTGTGTGGGTTGTGTGGTGTGTGGTTTGTGTGCGTGTGTGTGGTGTCTGTCTGTGTTCTCTCTTTCTCTCTCTCTCTCTCTCTCTCTCTCTCTCTCTCTGTGAGTTTTGGCTGCTTATGTAGTCCCTTTGGCGGTTAAGCAACAGCAGCAACAACAATACAAATACAACATCAGCCATAACAAATTACTACTCTCTGTTCTTGATGTTCACTTGATTGATTTTGCAACAAAAATAATGACAATACAACATCAACCATAACAATTAATTGCTTTTTTGTTCTTGATTATTCATTGGAGTCATTTTTCACCATTGCTTGGACGTGGTACATATACAATGCCTTTGAACTTCAGAAGATAATCCTCCTCTCCGCTACCCCTCCAACCTCCCCGTCATGCCACACCGTTTTTCTTTCTTTCATCACGTAATTTGGATTGTCTAAAAAATTTTTTCCAAACATTTGATATTTTAAATTTTATCCACATCACGAAAAGGAGACAATTAAACCATAGATACCAACCATATGATGTACATTACGAAAACGACTTATTGCTAACCATTATTATAACAATCAACAGCATATTGTAGGCACGATCCATTTGTGTGAATCTGATTATCTTGAGTTCAATCCTAGCCCGCAACATTAAAAAAGGAAACAACAAACAAACAAACAAACAAACAAACAAACAAAGCGAACCTATCTTAATGTTTCTGAAGATGTCAGCTTACATGTAGTGTTTCACAGGTCCCTCTCCCTCTCTCATTTCAACAGCTTGCCAGCGCGTATAAGGTTTTGCGCAGGCTCAGGGAATCTGCTAGATAATTGCTGGCAGATTTGGGGGCTGGCTGGCTGGCACTTGTAATAGAGCCATGGGCTCAAGAATTGATATCTCGAGTTCAATCCCAGCCCGCACCATAAGAACTGCCCTTCTTAACGCTCCAATCATTCTGGTGCTGTCAGCTTGGCGTTTCACGGGATCAGGGTGGAGCGCATATGGAATGGTCCGAGTGCGACGAATTCCTCTGGAACAAACTCCAGAGTCCGAACTCTTGTGTGGAAATGGCTTTTGATGGTCATCATCATCATCATCATCATCATCATCATCATCATCATTATCATGTGTCCTGCCGCGCGGCGTTGGCGATCTTGACCATCCCACACAATTCTATCCCCTGACGCTGCAAGTACATCTCTCACCCTCTCTGTCATCAGCCACCCTGCAAGTCCGTCCAATGTTTTCTCCCTGGGTCTACCTGGTGTTCTCTTTCCCTTCATATTTCCTGTTGTGACCAGGTGCTCTAATTCCCCTTTCCTCCTAAATTGGTCTATAAATGTTGCTTGTCTTTTCCTAATCTTCTGTATTAATGATCTTCTTGTGTCTGCCTCCATCAAGACTGTCTCGTTTGTTTTATTTGCTTTCCATGGAACTCTCAACATTCTTCTTAGAAACCATATTTCAGTTGCCTGAATTTTGTTCTGACTTTGCATGTTGACTGCCCACGCCTCACAACCATACAACAGTATTGGTTCTATATAACATTCAAGAACTCTCTTCCTGACGTGAATTGATAGGAACTTGTTAGAAAGAACGCTTTTCATCTTCGTGAATGTTGTTTTGGCTTGGCCGATTCTGCTGGCTATTTCTGATGTGCATCTGCCGTCTGGTGAGATGACCGTTCCCAGATATTTAAACTTACCAACCTGTCTCAAGTTGTGCCAGTTGCTGTTATTTTACATGAGGGGATTTCTTGTTTTTTTGTTTTTTACTGATTACCATGACTTCAGTCTTCTTGCTATTTAGCTCCAGCCCTTTATGTTTGCTATTTCTATCATATTCACAAGGTTTTGTAGGTCTTTTATTGTTGATGATGTGTTGCAGGAATTCCTGACGCTACGTGGCTACGCAGACTGGACACCAGTGACCCAGATGGTGGAGGGGGGTGAGACACCGTTGTTCAAACAATACTTCTCCCAGTGGACTGACAAGGATGCTCAGACTGGACTGGGCACAGTGTACCATGTGGAGAAAGTTGCCAGTAAGATGAAAATGAATATAAGTGGCTTGTCTGTATATTATTTCAGTTTTTTATTTGTTTTGGTGTGTGTGTGTGTGTGTTTGTTTGTTAGTTTACTATGTTGTTTGTTTGTTTATTGTTCATTTGATCATTTTTACAACGGATTTATTATTATTGTTACAATGGATTTATGATCATTGTTACAACGGATTTATTATTATTGTTACAATGGATTTATGATCATTGTTACAATGGTTTTTATGATTGTTGTTACAATGGATTTATGATCATTGTTACAATGGATTTATGATCATTGTTACAATGGTTTTTATGGTTGTTGTTACAATGGATTTACTATTATTGTTACAATGGATTTACTATTATTGTTACAATGGATTATGAACATTGTTACAATGGATTTATTGTCATTGTGACAATGGATTTATGATCATTGTGACATTAAATATATGATCATTGTAACAATAGATTTATGACTATTGTTACAATTGACTTGTGATCATTATCACAATAGATTTATGATCATTCTTATAAATGATCATTATTACAATGGATTTATGATCATTATTACAATGGATTTATGATCAGTGTTACAGTGGATTTATGATCAGCGTTACAATTGATTTATTTGACTGCCAACAACCTTCTATCTCCCCATCAGTCAGCATATCGTCCAGAGCACAGCACAGAGACTGCCATCCTTCGTATCCTTAATGATATTCTCAATTCGTTAGATAAAAATAAAATTTCTGTCCTCCTCTTGTTAGATCTTTCAGCTGCTTTCGACACCATAGACCATGAAATTCTTCTCTCCCGTTTGGAACATACATTTGGTATTAGAGACTTAGCTCTTAATTGGTTTCACTCTTATCTTTCAGACAGGAAACAGTTTGTGCTAGTGGATAGTCACCGTTCAAATGAAACCTCCCTCGATTTTGGTGTGCCTCAGGGCTCCGTGCTCGGTCCTGTTTTATTCATTCTGTATACTACCCCTCTTTCTGATGTCATCCGCAGCCATTCCATTTCGCATGAAATGTTTGCGGATGACACTCAGCTCCTTCATTCAGCTTCTATTGATGACTATCCTGATGCAATTTCTTCTCTCCAAAACTGTACCTCTGACATTGATCTCTGGATGTCATCAAATAAACTGAAACTTAACTGTGACAAGACGGAGGCTATACGTTTCTCACATCATGATATCAACACACTTTCTTCTTCTCTCCCTATAGGTTCTAGTTCCACTGAATTTTCTGACTGTGTCCGGGATTTAGGAGTTCTTTTAGATCATGATCTTTCTATGCAAAAACATGTCACTAAGATATGCCAGCTTTCTTATATGGAACTAAGACGTATTGCTTCTATCCGCCCCTTTCTTACTGAGGAAGCCACTAAAACTCTTATTTCCTCTTATATTCTTTCACGCTTGGACTACTGTAATTCTATTCTAATCGGCTGCCCTTCAGTTGTCATTCAACCTCTCCAACGTGTTCAGAATTCAGCAGCTAGGCTTGTTTGTAAAGCCCTAGATCCCAGTCATGTTCTCCTCTTCTGAAAAAGTTGCATTGGCTTCCAGTTGAACAAAGAATCAAATACAAATGTTGCTGTCTCTGTTACAAAATTCTTACTTGCTCCGCTCCCTCTTATCTGTCTGAACTTCTTCAAGTGTATGTACCATCCAGAACTCTCCGATCCTCTACCGACACAAGAACTTTCTGTGTTCCCCGTTTCAACCGGAAACTGCATGGTCAGAGAGCTTTCTCCCACTCTGCTGCCATGACCTGGAACTCCCTTCCCTATCATATTCGCCATAAGCAATGTCTTCCTTCTTTCAAGTCTGGTCTGAAGACCTATCTTTTCACTCAATACTTTCATTGATCTTCTCTTTCTCTTCTCTCTCAGCCCTGATCATCGTTCCTACATATATGTGTGTGTGTGTGTTGTGTGTGTGTGTGTGTGTGTGTGTGTGTGTGTGTGTGTGTGTGTGTGTGTGTGTGTGTGTGTGTGAAGCATGTTTATGCGAGCAAGAGAGAGGGAGAGAGAGGGAGAGAGGAAAAGAGAGAGAGAGAGAGGCTGTGCGGGAGAGAGAGAGAGTGAGCAAGGAATATCGGGAGCACGGTAGAGAGCGAGAGTATGGTTGGGGTGGGGCAAGAGAGTGAGAGTATGAGTAAGAGTATGTGTAAGCGTGATAGAATTTGATAGTAGAGAAACTGAGTGGTTGAGAGGGAGTGTGTTTGGGTCTGTGTGTGTGTGTGTGTGTGTGTGTGTGTGTGTGTGTGTGTGTGTGTGTGTGTGTGTGAAGAGAAAGAGAGAGAAAATATTTTTGTATGATTGTCACTATTTTTAGTAATATTTGAATTTACTATGTTAATATGTCTTGTTGAACGTAAATTTTATGTTTTATGTTATATAGTGTTAGCAGCGGTATGTTTAAATTTTATGTTGGTGTATCTATTTGTATTTAGTTATATACTGATTTTATGTGAAGCGCTTTGTGCTCTGGAAAGCGCTATATAAATTGCCTTTATTATTATTATTATTATGATCAGTGTTACAATGGCTTTATGATCAGTGTTACAATGGGTTTATGATCAGTGTTACAAAGGATTTATGATCAGCGTTACAATGGATTTATGATCAGTGTTACAACGGATTTACGATCAGCGTTACAATGGATTTATGATCATTATTACAATGGATTTACGATCAGCTTTACAATGGATTTATGATCAGTGTTACAATGGATTTATGATCAGCGATACAATGGATTTACCATGTAAAATTCAGGCTACTCTCGTCGAAGAGAGAGCGTCGCCACAATGCAGTGCCACCTATTCTTCGCCTTTTGTGTATTTGTATTTTTCTATTCACTTATGAATGTGGAGTTTTCTGCAGATTTTGCAAACTCCTTTGTTGCCGTGGGATCCTTAACGTGAGCTGAATGCACACTGCACTCGGTTTATCGTCTTATACAAAAGACTAGCATCTTGACCACCACTTAATCCTTTGACTCCCTCAAAACAAAAATTTTACCTTTTGACTCCATCACCCTATCCACCAGTTTCCTACAGGAAGTTGGTGGATAGGGTGAGGGAGTCAAAGTGTTAAATTTTCCTGGTGGTGGATAAGGTGAGGAAATGAGCTGAGGGACTCAAAGGGTTAAAAATCAAGCTGGAAGTGTGGGGGGGGGGGGAAGAACAACCCCGGTCCCGTCAATCATTTGAACTTGGGTTTCTGGCTTCACAGGTAGGCCTTTGAGACACTAGGTCATACATTCAACGTGTGTTGGGCTTTGAGAGAGCGACCTAGGAGAGGGGCTTGAATTGAATGTGCCATGTAGTTTTTATGGACACACCAGCAACATTTTAAAAAGGATAGGGAAGAGAGCGGTCATGCAGACAAAAGATGCCCCCAAAAGTTGTTTTTTTGTTCGTTTGCATCAAACAGAAAAGAACTGTGGTAATATTACACATCCTTGCCTCATTCATGCTCTCTCTTCGAAAGTGTACTCCTTGTTTCATACTTTGCAAGCGAAGTTGGCGTGAAAGCTCTTGATGAGGATTATTTGCTATTAGAATCCTGTTTTGATTATTTTTCCCCTCTAATATACAACAACAACAACAAAAATTTCACCGATACATTTACGTTATTTGCATTGCTGATATGTTTTCATACGAAAGATAAGTTAAAATTATATTTTTTGACGTGTTGACGGCTTTTTCTTTCCAGAGGTAAGCAACGAGAAGTTCAACACGTCCTTACTGCACGATCATAAAGTGATCGACAAGAAAGAGGAGACCACTGTGGATGACGGCTCTGGGAAAGCCAAGGTACCTTGAAAGTTTTAACATGGATCGTCATAATCTTTAGCCTTTTATGAATTCTTGTAAAACAGAACATTTCAGTCGGTTCATGATGATATTGCATTCAGCTCTAAATATTACAAGAAACAAGAAGGAGTAACGATTATGACGAATTTCAAAAACTAAAGGAGTAATGATGATGACGTACTTACAAAATCTCAAGGAGTAATGATGATGACGTACTTACAAAATCTAAAGGAGTAATGATGATGACGTACTTACAAAATCTAAAGGAGTAATGATAATGACGTACTTACAAAATCTAAAGGAATAATGATGATGACGTACTTACAAAATCTAAAGGAGTAATGATGATGACGTACTTACAAAATCTAAAGGAGTAATGATAATGACGTACTTACAAAATCTAAAGGAGTAATGATGATGACGTACTTACAAAATCTAAAGGAGTAATGATAATGACGTACTTACAAAATCTAAAGGAGTAATGAATGACGTACTTACAAAATCTAAAGGAGTATATGATGACGTACTTACAAATCTCAAGGAGTAATGAATGATGACGTACTTACAAAATCTAATGGAGTAATGATGATGACGTACTTACAATATCTAAAGGAGTAATGATGATGACGTACTTACAATATCTAAAGGAGTAATGATAATGACGTACTTACAAAATCTAAGGAGTAATGATGATGACGTACTTACAAAATCTCAAGGAGTAATGATAATGACGTACTTACAAAATCTAAAGGAGTAATGATGATGACGTACTTACAAAATTAAAGGAGTAATGATGATGACGTACTTACAAAATCTAAAGGAGTAATGATGATGACGTACTTACAAATCTAAAGTAGTAATGATGATGACGTACTTACAAAATCTAAAGGATAATGATAATGACGTACTTACAAAATCTCAAAGGAGTAATATGATGACGTACTTACAAAATTCAAGGAGTAATGATAATGACGTACTTGCAAATCTAAAGGAGTAATGATGATGACGTACTTACAAAATCTAAAGAGTAATGATAATGACGTACTTACAAATTAAAGGAGTAATGATGATGACGTACTTACAATATCTAATGAGTAATGATGATGACGTACTTACAAATCTAAAGGAGTAATAATGATGACGTACTTACAACATTAAAGGAGTAATGATTGATGACGTACTTACAATATCTAAAGTAGTAATGATGATGACGTACTTACAAAATCTATGACGTATTTTTAAAAAAACTGAAGGAATAATGATAATGACGAACTTGGAAGAAACAACAACTAAAGGACTAATGATGACAAACTTGAAAAACAAAACAAAACAAACAAACAAACAAAAACAGAGAAAAAACCAAAACAAAACCAAAACAAACAAAAAGCTGATACTGATGACAAATTGAAAACAAAAGGACTAATGCTGATAGCAAACTTGAAAAACCAAAAAAACACAGGACTAATGATGCTGAGAAACTTGAAAAACAAAAACAAAAACAAAAACAACAACAACAACACCAACAACAAAGGACTAATGATGATGAGAAACTTGAAAAAAAAACAACAGCAACCAAAAAACAAACAAACAAACAAACAAAAACAACAAAGGACTAATGATGGTGACAAACTTGAAAAAAAAAGGAATAATGGTGATGACGAACTTGAAAAACTAAAGGAGTAATGATGATGACGACGATAATGATAACGACGCTGTTACCACTATAATAATGATAATGATGATGATGTCAGGTGTGGCGAGTGGAGAACGGAGATCTAGTTCCCCAAGCCAGAAGAGATGTACGGGAATTTCTACAGCGGTGACTGCTATCTGGTTCTGTACACCTACACCAGAGGGACCAGTCGTATGGAGCGATATATCCTTTACTTCTGGCAGGTACTCTACAGTTTCTCTCTGTTGTCTCTGTCTGTCTTCTGTCTGTCTGTCTGTCTGTCTTTCTGTCTATCTGTGGTCTCTCCGTCTTTGCATGACTGTCTGTCTGTCTGCTGCATGTCTGTCTGTCTGTCTCACTCCTCTCTCTCTCTTTCTTTCTTTCTTTTTCTTTCCCAGTACTCTCTCTCTCTCCACTACTTTCTGTCTGTCTCTCTGTGTGTCTCTCTGTCTTCATACCTACCTACCTACATCTATCTATCTAATCTATCTATCTATCCGTCTCTTCTATCTATCTATCTATCTATATAATATTATTATATATATATTATATATATTTTTATATATATTATATACATATATCTGTTATGTGTTTGTGTGTGTC
>CM060306.1:127565715-127573215 GCA_030674185.1 Monoplex corrugatus | reverse complement strand
AGAGATAATGAAAACGGGAAAGGGAATGAAAGAATAAACTGATGGAACTACTATCAAAATGGATTCTGTCATTGATACAATTATACTTTCATAAAAATACAAGCACTGACACAAAAGAATATAATCTCTTACAAAAGGTAACTCTAGAGCGCTAATCACTGGCTGAGTCAGTTAGAAAATTGCTGAGAATGTTAAATAAGATATAAACTGTATAGATGCAGTGTGTTCTGCTTTTAGTGTGTTCATGAAACGTAATAGAAGGTATGTATGTATCCATGGAATATTCTTGATAATCATTTTTTTTTTAAATGCATTGACGCCCGACCCTCGATTCGAAACCAGGTTAAAAAGACAAAGAAACACAGAAAGAAAGAAAGAACAGAACAGACCCGAAAGAAAGAAGACAGACAGACAGAAAGACAGAAACAAAGAAAGTAAGAAAAACAGAAAGAAAGAAAAAAGGCAGTCAGACAAAAAGAAAGAAAAAAAAGACAGACAGACAGACAGACAGAAAGAAAGAAAGAAAGAAACAAACAAACATTCTAAAAGTGACAGCAGAAGTGCATTCAGGAGTCATGACCTGGACGTGGCCCAGCCCCCTTAGTGTGTAAAGAGTTAAGAGCCGAAACACTTGCTTGAAGAGCGATGGTGGGGGTGGGGGTGGAGGATTCTCCTCGGAGGATCCTCTGTTTGTGAAGCGCTACCCAGAGTTTCTTGCCACTACATGTATATGATTTTTCCCATTGCCAAAGATTTTAAATGCCAGGTCTTATCTGTAAATATATAAGTGACGGACCACCCACAAGAGCTTTGTACATGCACAGGGTTTAGCATTGTCTGAACGTAAGATTACGGTTGCATTTAACTCCAACTGTGATACTTTCTGTTTTTTTTTTGTTTTTTGTTTTTTTGTAATTTCATTGACCTTAGTTGAATGGAGGCGGTGGAGCACCCTGTCGTTGTTGTTGTTGTTGTTGTTGTTGCTGCTTGTTGTCATTATATTGTTGTTGATTCCATTCTTGTTTTTGTTGTTATTTTTTCTTTTGAGACAATTTCTTCTTCGCTTTTTTTTGTACAGTATACATAATTGATTGTTTGTGGCTCTGTCTACATCGTGAAAAGTTTGTTGAGGTTTTTTTGTTGTTGTTATTGTGTGTCCAGAATCAGAATAAGAAATTTACTCTAAAAGGCCAAAAGCCTCTCTGAAAGGCTGTGAAAATATTACAAACGGTATAGCAACACACAGTGCATCACATACTCGTTCTTCGATAATATACACATTTCAAACGCTATGGAAACACAAACGGGTGACAGAGTCTTTCTTCAATAATGCAATAGAAGTATACATATTGGTTGTGATTATCAAAATTGCAAAACCAACTTAAGGATAAGGCAAATCTCTCTTTTTTAAGAACTTTAGAGATGAACGTTGCTGGATTCGAAAATGTACACTTATGCTTTGAAACCACGAGTATCATGCGTCTGAAATTACTTTGAATATGATAATATTTAGGCTAAATTAACTTTACTTAGACTGAATTAACTATGCTTAGGCTAAATAATAATAATAATAATTAATAATAATAATAATTACAATATTTATATAGCGCAAAATCTTGATAAAATCAAATCTAAGCGCTGAAGCAGACACACACGCACGCACGCACGCACGCACACACACGCACGCACGCACGCACGCACACACACACACACACACACACACACACACACACACACGCACGCATGGCTATAAATCGGGAGAAAGAATAAAAGCAATAAAAGCAAGAATAAAAGCAATGGAAAATTATAGAGAGCATAGCATATACAATTATATTATAACCATGTGATTCCCCTCCGAGCGGAGACAGGCTGCAGAGGGGGGGGGGGGGGGAGTTGAGTGAGGTTAGGATTTTATGCGGAGGAGAAAAGGTGAGTTTTGAGAGCGGACTTGAAGGAGACAAAAGTAGGTTGCTGACGGACTGAGAGAGGAAGTTTGTTCCAGGAGAGTGGAACCAGAAACAGAGAAGGCTCGTGGACCATAGGTATTGAGCTTAGTGCGTGGAAAGCGAAAAGTCAGAGGAAATCAGCTTAATCTAGGTTGAATTAACTTACATCTCGCATGAGAAGGGAGAGAGTTCGGTGTTTTTATTAGCGCTTATCAAATGTAATGGTAGTGCTGGACTTTTCTACAACGTGGTGTGTTTTCTATGTGTATACTTAATTTTAGGAAAAACTGATACATACAAAATACATAATAAAACATGATACATACAAAATGCGTTCATAACCTTACAAATTTCAAGTGAAACATAAGCATACAGACAATACATTAAATAATGCATAATAAGTATGCTGTATCAACACATTCTATGAAAACCTAAACAAAACGACAACAACAACAACAACAAAAACCGCTGACATTTTGACACTGTCATTTCCGGGTAATGTCACACTGAATAAGTACCCGGATGCAAGCTCAAATCTTAACACGTTTTTCCCCTCCCACCTGTCCCCCTCTACTAGACCTGGAGTGCTGGTCTGGGTGCTAGTCTTTCGAATTAAACTATAAGCCCAATGGCCTGTGTGCAACACGCACATAAAGCTTGTACAAGAAAGATCCCAAGACGACAGAAAGGTAGTTCCTGGCACAGTTCTCAAAAAAAAAAAAAAAAAAAAAAAAAAAAAGAGAGAGAGAGAGAGAGAGAGAGAGAGAGAGAGGAGAGAGAGAGAAATTGAATTCTGTAGGAATACGAAAACACTCACATCCCGAGTGGAAAAAAAGGGATTACGTGTTTTCCCTGGAGGGGAGAGAGAGAGAGGGGGAGAGCTATCACCTTCACGGAAAATGAATCAACTCCAGATCAATCCAGTCCAGTTTATCTACTCCATTACAATGACATTTATAAATGGAGGATTAGAAAAGGGATTCTTAAGTAATTGTCTCTAAAAAGAGAATGCAAAAAAAAAAAAAAAAAAGAAATAAAAAAGTTACTGTCTCTTAGGAACCAGAAACTCAAAAAGAGTTGAATGAGAACGCGTGGTCAATAGGTTATGACAATACAGGTGTAAATGTTCGACCCACTAGTCTCTGTCAAACATACACACACAAAAAACAACAACAAAGAACAAATACATGACACATAAAGGGAAAAGATCATCAACATGACTTCCCTGACGTTCCGCTGAGCACGAGACAATGGATATCTTCGTGTGTTTCTGATTTCTTTTTGTTTGAATGCTCACAGAAAACGGAAGAGAGAGAGAGAGGGAGAGAGAGAGAGAGGAGAGAAGAGAGAGAAGAGAGAAAGAGAGAAAGAGAGAAAGCGAGAGAAAGAAACAGAGAGACAGAGACAGAGACAGAGAGGCAGAGACAGAAACAGAGAGACAAACAGGCAGAGAGAGACAGACAGTCAGACAGATAGAGACATAGAGACAGAGACAAACAAACAGACAGAGAGACAGACAGACAGAGAGACATAGACAAACAGACAGACAGACAGAGAGACAGACAGACAGACAGGGAAAGACAAACAGACAGAGACAGTGACAGTGAAAGAGAGATAGAGATTGTTTCAGTCTCTTGCTTACGTTCGCATAGCGATAAAACTAATTCTGCTGTCAAATACACAACAGGTTCAGCCGAGGGCAGGATCTCTGAATTCCAACGATGTGTTTATTGCGGATACAGAAAAACACGTTTTCTTATGGATTGGTCGGGTATGTGTTGGTCTTTCTTCTCTCTGTCTCTTTCTCTTTGTCTCGCTGTCTGTCTCTCTCTCTCTCTCCTCACTCTCTGTCTGTCTGTCTCTCTCTCTGTCTGTCTCTCTCTCTCTCACTCTCTGTCTGTCTGTCTGTCTGTCTGTCTGTCTCTCACTCACTCTCTGTCTCTGTCTGTCTACCTTCTCTATGTCTTTGTCTGTCTGTCTGTCTCTGTCTGTCTGTCTCTCTGTCTTCTCTCTCACTCACTGTCTCTTTCTGTCTCTGTCTGTCTGTCTGTCTCTCTCTTTCTCTCTTTTCTTTCTTTCTTTCTTCTTCTTTTTCTTCTTCCTTCTTATTCTTCCTTTTTTTCTTCTCAACATTAGTTGATGATGATGATGATGATGATGATGATGATGATGATGATCATCATCATCATCATTGTTATTAATATTGTAATCATTATCATTGTTGTTATTGCTGTTGTTGTGTTGTTGCTGCTTCATAAAGGAAGGTTTAGAATAAACTTACATTGTACATAAATCGTACGTAATCTTACATAAATTGTCTCTTTTAGGAATGAGAACCATTTATATGACTGTACGAATTAAAATGAGATTATTTTACCAAGAGTGATAAAAAGAGGGGCTGGAGAAGACACCAGAACGAAAAAAAAAAGAATATTAGCGTGGCTTGACCAGCTTGTTTGTACATCTTGTCTCCTTGGCTTTCAGGGTGCCAGTGAAGACGAAAAGAATGTGGCCAACAATGTGGTTCAACATATCTGTCCAGACAGGTATACATCATTCCATTCCGCCATCACCGTCAGCTACCATCACCATCATCGCCACGACCATCACTATTACCGCCACCATCAGCACCATCATCATTACCACCACCATAACCTGCACCATCACCACCACTATCACACCACCACCATCATCATCATCACCTCCACCATAACCTGCAACATCACTACCACCACCACCACCATCACCTCCACCATAACCTGCAACATCACTATCACCATCACACCACACCGTCACCATCACCTTCACCACCAACACCACTATCATCATCATCATCATCGTCATCGTCGTCGTCGTCGTCAATCATCATCATCATCATCATCATCATCATCATCATCATCATCACCACCACCACCATCACATCATCGTCACCACCATCACTTCATCCCTAGTGCTACCACCACATTAAGACCAACATCACAAGTCACATCCGTCATTACCAATACTATCACCATCACGCTTACCATCAGACTGGCACCATCATCATCATCATTACCATCACAGTCACCCCCACCATCACCATCACCACCACCACCATCACCAGAACCAGCACCATTACAATCACCACCTGAAAGGATTATGTTGAGCTTGTGTTTTAACTGTTGTCTTTTTGCTTAAACTTGGATGTCGTTTTTAACGTGGTGTTAGCGCTGAGATGGCTCTAGCAGTCGGCTGGGCTATAAGCAATATGAACCTGAACTATACTACTTCCACTGTTACTGCCATTACTATGAGAACTATTTGTACTATTCTGCTTCTGCTGTTACTACGAGAACTGTTTATATTCTTCTACTACTACTGTTATTACCAGAACTACTTGTACTATTCTACTGCTACTATGACTACCAGAACTATTTGTACTATTCTACTGCTACTATGACTACCAGAAGTATTTGTACTATATATCTCCTCTCCTGGCACAACTTCACTGGCTCCCTGTATCAAAGCGCATACAATACAAACTAGACACCATGTGCTACAAAAGCCTCAATAACGCAGCCCCCGATTACCTGTCAAGCCTACTTGAGATCTATGTTCCCTCACGTACCCTCCGCTCTGCCTCCGATCCTCTGACTTTTCGCTTTCCACGCACTAAGCTCAATACCTATGGTCCACGAGCCTTCTCTGTTTCTGGTCCACTCTCCTGGAACAAACTTCCTCTCTCAGTCCGTCAGCAACCTACTTTTGTCTCCTTCAAGTCCGCTCTCAAAACCCACCTTTTCTCCTCTGCATAAAATCCTAACCTCACTCAACCCCCCCTCTCCCCTCTGCAGCCTGTCTCCGCTCGGAGGGGAATCACATGGTTATAATATATAATTGTATATGCTATGCTCTCTATAATTTTCCATTGCTTTTATTCTTGCTTTTATTGCTTTTATTGCTTTATTCTTTCTCCCCATTTATAGCCATGCGTGTGTGTGTGTGTGTGTGTGTGTGTGTGTGTGTGCGTGCGTGCGTGTGTGTGCGTGCGTGCGTGCGTGCGTGCGTGTGTGTCTGCTTCAGCGCTTAGATTTGATTTTATCAAGATTTTGCGCTATATAAATATTGTAATTATTACTATTATTATTATTACTATTCTACTACTACTGTTATTATCAGAACTATTTGTACTATTCTACTGCTACTATGACTACCAGAACTATTTGTACTATTCTACTACTACTGTTATTATCAGAACTATTTGTACTATTCTACTATTACTACTGTTATTATCAGAACTATTTGTACTATTCTACTACTACTGTTATTATCAGAACTATTTGTACTATTCTACTACTACTGTTATTATCAGAACTATTTGTACTATTCTACTACTACTATGACTACCAGAACTATTTGTACTATTCTACTGCTACTACTATTACTACCAGAACTATTTGTACTATTCTACTGCTACTATGACTACCAGAACTATTTTGTACTATTCTACTGCTACTATTACAACCAGAACTATTTTGTACTATTCTACTACTACTATTACAACCAGAACTATTTTGTACTATTCTACTGCTACTATGACTACCAGAACTATTTTGTACTATTCTACTGCTACTATGACTACCAGAACTATTTGTACTATTCTACTACTACTATTACTACCAGAACTATTTGTACTATTCTACTACTACCGTTACTACCAGAACTATTTGTACTATTCTACTGCTACTATGACTACCAGAACTATTTGTACTATTCTACTACTACTGTTATTATCAAAACTATTTGTAATATTCTACTACTACTATGACTACCAGAACTATTTGTACTATTCTACTGCTACTACTATTACTACCAGAACTATTTGTACTATTCTACTGCTACTATGACTACCAGAACTATTTGTACTATTCTACTGCTACTACCAGAACTATTTGTACTATTCTACTGCTACTACTATGACTACCAGAACTATTTGTACTATTCTACTGCTACTATGACTACCAGAACTATTTGTACTATTCTACTACTACTACTATTACTACCAGAACTATTTGTACTATTCTACTGCTACTACTATTACTACCAGAACTATTTGTACTATTCTACTACTTTTACTACCAGAACTATTTGTACTATTCTACTACTTTTACTACCAGAACTATTTGTACTATTCTACTACTTTTACTACAGAACTATTTGCACTATTCTACTACTTTTACTACCAGAACTATTTGCACTATTCTACTACTTTTACTACCAGAACTATTTGTACTATTCTACTACTTTTACTACCAGAACTATTTGCACTATTCTACTACTTTTACTACCAGAACTATTTGTACTATTCTACTACTTTTACTACCAGAACTATTTGTACTATTCTACTACTTTTACTACCAGAACTATTTGCACTATTCTACTACTTTTACTACAGAACTATTTGTACTATTCTACTACTTTTACTACCAGAACTATTTGCACTATTCTACTACTTTTACTACCAGAACTATTTGTACTATTCTACTACTACTGTTACCATTAAAATTATTTCTAT
>CM060306.1:127560715-127563215 GCA_030674185.1 Monoplex corrugatus | reverse complement strand
TCATGGAGAGGGTAGAGTCAATGCAGACACCAAGGTTTTTAGCTGAATCAGAAATTGGGACTGATGTGTTACATAATGGGAGAGAAAGAGGAGGCAGCTGAGAAAGTTTCTGACGGGTGCCAATGAGGATAGCTTCTGTCTTGTCGTCATTAAGCTGAAGTTTGTTGAACGTCATCCAGTTCTTAATGTCCGAATAACACTCAGTGGTGCGAGTCAACAGGCGCTGTATATTGTCAGGTGAGTCACTGTCTTGAAGTTGGGTGTCATCAGCATAGAAGTGGTGTTTTATAGAGTGGGAGTTGATGATGGTGGACAGGGGGAAGGTGTAAAGAGTGAAAAGAACAGGGCCAAGGACAGATCCTTGTGGAACACCACAGGTCAGGTATGCAGGTTGAGAGTAAGTGCCATTGATGAGAACAGTTTGTTTTCTGTTTGATAAATACGAAGTGAAAAAGGAGAGAGCAATGTCAGAGATGCCAAAAGTATGATGAAGTCTAGAAAGGAGAATACCATGGTCAATGGTATCGAAGGCTGCAGACAGATCAAGGAGTGTGAGGAGAGAGACTTTGCCAGTATCAGTTGCAAGGAGGAGATTGTTGAGAATGTGTAGTAGGGCAGTTTCAGTGCTATGGCACTGGCGGTAGGCTGACTGGAAAGGATTGAGGAGATTGTTGGCAGACAGGTGAGAGTTCAGCTGGTTGAGGACGACTTTTTCAAGGAGTTTTGACAAGAAAGAGAGATTAGAGATAGGCCGGTAATTTTTCAGTTCATTTGGGTCTAAATTGTGTTTCTTGAGGAGAGGGTGAACAATAGCAGACTTGAAAGAATCTGGGACAGTTCCAGTTTGAAGAGAAATGTTGATGATGTCAGTGATGAATGGGAGGAGAGTAGGGAGACAGTCGGAGTAGAGAGAACCTGGAAGAGGATCCAGTTCGCAGGTTTTGAACGACATGAATCTGATTGTGTTGAAAATTTCTTCTTGTGAGACTGGGGTAAAAGTAGTAAGAGGTGTGCCAGAGAAGGAAGGGTCAGGTGGGCATGGTTGACAGGGTGTCCTGTCAAGCCTGTCACGAAGAGTTTGTATTTTGGTGGTGAAATACTTGGAGAATACAGATGGGAGTTCTTCATTTGTATGTTTTGTTGGGAGAGGTAAATCTTTTCGTGTGCCAAGGAGATGATTCATGGTTGTAAAGAGTTCTTTTGAAGAAGAGGCATTCAGGATTTTGGTTTGGAAATAGCTTGTTTTTGCTGAAGCAATGAGGGTGGATACTTTTGTTTTAGAGGCTTGGAAAAGTTGCCTGTGGACAGTGAGTTTGGATTTGCGCCAACGGCGCTCTGCTCTGCGGCACGTTTTGCACAGGCAATCTCATGAGTGAGCCAGGGGGTAGGGGGGCGGTCAGGTAAAAGACGGGTTGTGGCTGGAGCATGAGTGTCCAGAAGATGGTGGAGAGTAGTATAGAATTCATCGGCAAGGTTATGTGACTTTTCAGAAAGGATTCTCATATCTACCTATGTATCGCAGTATGAAAGTGAAGGGTGAAGGGGAGGGGAGAGGGTTGTAAAATACGTACTGAATTTCATGCCACTAGGATCAGTTTTGTGGTAAGTGTACCAAATGCCTGGAACTCTCTGCCACCAGGAGGCATGTCATTTAACTGTCAGATTTATATCTGAGTTTGTTTTAAAATGTTTTGATGTTTTTTTTCAGCACCACAGAGAGGACATGCCACCACGTTTATTCCAATGTTCCAACGCTTCTGGTCGTTTTCTGGTGGAGGAAATTGTGGACTTTAGTCAAGAGGTAACGTGCATAAAATTTTGTGTGTGTGTGTGTGTGTGTATGTGTGTGTATGTGTTTGTGTGTGTTTGTGTGTTTGTGTGTGTTTGTGTGTGTTTGTGTGTTTGTGTGTGTTTGTGTGTTTGTGTGTGTGTGTGTGTGCGTGTTTGTGTGTGTGTGTATGTGTGTGTGTGTGTGCGTGTACGTGTGTGAGTATGTGTGTGTATGTGCACGTGTGTGTGTGAGTATGTGTGCGTGTGTGTGTGTGTGTGTGTGTGAGCATGCGCGCGTGCGCGTGCGTGTGTGTGTGTGTGTCCTCAGTGAAGTCTTCCCTATTGTGTCTTTTTAATTCTTCTTTAATCATGGATCGAAGAAAGGTGTCTGTCTATGTGTGTATGTGTGTGTTTACGTGTGTATGTGTGTGTGTGTGTTAGCGTGTGTGCGTGTGTACGTTGGTATGTGTGCATGTGTGTATATCTGTGTGTGCGTATGTATGTGTGTGTATTTATATTTGCATATGTGTGTGTTTGTGTGTGCTTATACGCGTGTGTAAATGTGTGTGTCTGTGATTGCGTTTGGACTTTGAATGTGTGTGTATGTTTGTGGGGTGTTTTTTTTATTTAACTCACCGACAGCTGTCTAGGTTAACGAGTAACGAGTGATCGACCGGTTAACAGCTGCGTGGGTGAACAAATGATCAACTAGTTTACAGCTCTCAAAGGT
>CM060306.1:127545715-127555715 GCA_030674185.1 Monoplex corrugatus | reverse complement strand
AACAGCCAAATCAGAACTGCTGGAAATACTCTCACGGGGAAATCCAGACTGCCGGGCACGTAGTGCCGCGTCATCATTCAACGTCATAATATAAACAGGGGCTATGGATAATGAATTGCACACATCCAACAACGACTGAGGAGAGAGTGTCTTCTGTTTGATTTGGTTGATGGCTTTTCAGTCCGTCCATCTTTCAGGGTACAGAGAAACGTTAAGGGATGGGCTGTGATGCTTTGCTATAAATTCAAATAATCTTTTTTTTATCTGCCTTGTGCAAGATAACGAAAAGAGATCTTTGCACCAGTAGTCAAGCTGAATGCTTCTGTTGTTAGAATAGAGAGGATGCCTGTAGTTTTCAACCTCTGTTTTATCGAAAACACTTACGGTATTTGGATAACTGTGCTAAATACGACTATTTCTGAAATCATGTGGGTTTTCATTAACTTTTTTTTTTCTAAAGTAGACATAATTTCGTTGGTGTTGGTGGTTTCTGCTCTCTCTCTCTCTCTCTCTCTCTCTCTCTCTCTCTCTCTCTCCTCTCTCTCTCTCTCTCTCTCTCTTTCTCTCTTTCTTTTTTCTTCCTCTATCTGTCTGTCTGTCTCTGTCTCTGTCTCTGTCTGTCTGTCTCTGTCTCTGTCTCTGTCTCTCTCTGTCTGTCTGTCTCTCTTTCTCTATCTCTCTGTCTCTCTCTTTTTTTTTTTTTTTTTTTTTTTTTTGCAAAGATAGACGTAAAATTGACAAAACATTATTGTATTGTGTTATTGTCTTTACCTTTCAAATATAAAGATAAGTCAATTAGTCTGTCTCTTAAAAAAAACAAAAACAAAACAAAACAAAACAAAACGAAATGAAACGAAACAAAAAGAAAATGAAACAAAACAAAAACATCCTAATTCATTAATATGCTGACGCCACAATGTTGTAAATAACGATTTGTTGGGTCTTTTTGTGTTTTCTGTCTCTGTCTCTCTGTCTCTGTCTCTGTCTCTCTCTCTCTCTCTCTCTTTGTATGTCTGTCTGTTTGTCTGTCTGCCTCTCTAATTCTTGTGTCAGAGGAGATTTCTAAATACTTATGAGTCGTTTACATACACACACGCGCGAGCGCGCGCGGCGCACACACACACACACATACACACACACACGCGTGCACACACACACACAAACACACAGACAAACACACACATACTCACACGCACACACACCAACACACACACAAACACACACACACCATCTACACACACACATACACTCACACACACACACACCACACACACACACACCACACACACACACACACACCACCACACACACACACACACACACACAGATCAAACAGCTACAGACCAGCCAGAAATGTGCCCAAAGGAGAGTCACCATTAGTTGAGAATGAATACGGCTGACTCAGGTAGTGAATGGGGGTAAAGGAAGGAAAACGTTTTTCCAAGTCTTTGTTTCTGATATTAGACATCAATTTGCTTTGCTTGGTACAGCTTTAAGTTCAGGTCGGTTCAGACTAACGTTTCCTTTAGTTACGTTTGAAAAACTAGTTCATTTCCTGAACATTTGTAATCATATTCAATTAACAGACACCATTGTACATTATTCCAGCTGCACAACCAACAAACAAATCAACACATCTACAACACAGACACACACACACACACACACACACACCACACACACACACACACCACACACACACACACACACACACACACACACACACACATATATATATATATATATATATATACATATATATTTACATATATGTGTGTTATATATATATGTATGTGTATATATACATATATGTATATATCTATCTATCTATGTCCATCTATATTTGTATATATATATATATATTTATGAATACACACATGTATATATATGTATATACCAACAAATGTCTATCAATTAACATCAGAAAGAGAGTCCTTGAATGTTATATAGAACCAATACTGTTATACGGATGTGAGGCGTGGACAGTCAGCAAGCAAGGCCAGAGCAAGATTGAGGCAGCCGAGATGTGGTTTCTCAGAAGAATATTGAGAGTTCCATGGACAGCAAAGAAAACAAACGAGACAGTCTTGATGGAGGCAGACACAAGTAGATCACTCATAAGGAAGATCAGGAAAAGACAGGCAACATTTATAGGCCATTTTATGAGGAAGGGGGATTTGGAGCACCTGGTCACAACGGGAAATCTGGAGGGAAAGACAGCACCAGGTAGACCCAGGGAGAAAATGTGGACGGACTTGCAGAGTGGCTGGGGACGAGGAGGGTGGGGGAGATGCTAGGGGCAACGAGAGATAGTTTCGTTGTTATTCGCGTTGTAGCACAGACACTACTATTCCATATGATAACGTAAACAAGCACTACTAACACTGAGAACAGAAACTGAAAAAGTTCATTGGACTCAAATGCAGACACGATTGAACCATCCGATAACGTGAACGGGTACGATTAACCATGAAAAACTGAAACGGTGTGATGAAATTCATTGACAAGTTTGTTAGCTTGAAACGCAGACACAGTTAAAAGCCATTCCAAAAAAAAAAAGTAAACGGATATGACTAACACTGACAACTGAAACTGTCTAATGATAAAGTTCATCGACATATTTATCGGATTGCAGTGCAGATTGTCAATTAATTCCGTCAGGATAAAAGTAAGTGTAGATTGTCAATTAATTCCGTCAGGATAAAAGTAACACCGATAACTGAACGCTTCTGATAAAAGCCATTAAATGCATTCGTATCGTCTGTTTGAAGCGCCAGGATAGATAACCAGGTATTCAGATAGGTGAAAAGCATGTGTAGAACTGATAAGCGAAACTGATAAGCTCAAGCTTATGAGCAGGTTCATCATCCTCTTGATTGGTCTTATATGTTCAAGGAGAATTCTCCGCACTCGGTCAGTTCCCTATGCGCTCCACCACAGCCTGTCAGTAACTATCTGGCAGATCTATTGAGCCTGTTCAGTACACTACGTGCTCGAAAGGTCTTAAAATGTTCAGTGTGTAGTGTGAGAGAGCGGGGACGGGGGTTGGTGGGTGGGTAGGTGATGAGAACGGAACCTTGTTATTTTTGTTTAAAGCCAAGCTAACTGCGTAGAGCCATATCAGGGCTTGACCGTTTCAAAACATGTACACTACTTAAACAGGATAAAAAAAAAGGAAAAGAAAATTAAGTACACATATCAATGTATTCGTTCATGTAATGTAAAGAGACAGTCTTGATGGAGGCAGACACAAGTAGATCACTCATAAGGAAGATCAGGAAAAGACAGGCAACATTTATAGGCCATTTTATGAGGAAGGGGGATTTGGAGCACCTGGTCACAACGGGAAAGCTGGAGGGAAAGAGAGCACCAGGGAGAGAATGCTGGACGGACTTGCAGAGTGGCTGGGGATGAGGAGGGTGGGGGAGATGCTAGGGGCAAGGAGAGATAGAGATAAGTGGAAGTCCATGGTTGCCAACGCCATGCGGCAGGGCACCTGATGATGATGATGAATCTAAAGAGATGCCCTGGCACTGACCACTCCGTCCAATTTATCATACAGGGATTTAAGATACAAACCTCAAAACAAATTTAAACATAACTAAGGACACTTAAACATATAAAACAGGCCAAAATTACATAAAATTGCTGTCTCATATCTCATTTCCCTAGAGCCAGAAATGTCACTTAATACACATGCAGGAAGTGGTGAAGGAATCAAAGGGTTAAATTTCTGCTTTGCTAGATGGTTATCTGAGCAGGATGCTAGCGGCCAGGATGCAAGAGCCAAAGCCTTAAGGTATCGTTAAGTAACGTAACTACACGATAACTAAAGATGTGTAATGAAGTTCATTAACGAGTTTGTTAGAGTCTGGGTTTGAACTGCAGACATAAGCAAAGCCATACAGTAACATGAACAGGTTAAACTAACAACATAACTGACACAATCTAATAAATGTCATGGTCCATTAACGTATCCGTTATCATCTAGATCGAATATAAGTTATGCAACGATCAAGCCTTGATGTTGACGAAGACATAGTGGGCAGTCATACTGGCCTCCAAAGTTGGTGTAGGTCTTCATGTGGGATACAAGCCTTATCGTAACGACACACGTTTATCTGCAGGCACTTCGTGGGAAGGGGTTCTACAGCCATGGAGTCTGCAGAAATGTGGTTTCTCAGAAGACTGTTAAGAGTTCCATAGACTACAAAGAAAACAGATGAGGCAGTCTTGAAGGAAGCAGACACAAAAACAACATTAATGAAGAAAATTAGGAAAAGACAACCAACGGACATTTTATGAGACAAGAGAAATTTAATCACCTAGTCACAACAAGAAAGCTGGAGGGAAAAAAGCACCAGGTAGACCCAGGGAGAAAATATTGGACGGTTTTGCGGACTGGATGAAGACAGAGGGGGTGGGAGATGTAGTTACAGCGACAAAAGATAGATTCGTGTGGAGGCCGTGATAGCCAACACCATGCGCCAGGACACGTGATGGTGATGATGATGATGATTTAATAAATGACGTTGTCCATAAATGTGTAAGCTACCGTCTGGATCGAATACAACTTACGTAACAATAAAGCCATGGTGTTGGTGAGCACATGAGTAGGCAGCCATACTGGTCCTCTGTGTTGGTGTAGGTCTTCATGTGGGATGCAAGACATCGTAATGACACACATTTATCTGCAGGCGCTGCGCAGGAAGGAGTTCTACAGCCATGGTGTCTACAGAAACATGATTTCACAGAAGAATGTTAAGAATTCCATAGACTGCAAAGAAAAAAAACACACACACACACAAAAAAAAAACAAACCAAGACAGTCTTGAAAGAGGCAAACACGAAAAGAACATTATGAAGAAGGTTAGGACAAGACAAGCAACATTAATAGGACATTTTACGAGGCCAGAGAAATTCGAACAGCTAGTCATAACAGGAAAGCAAGAGGGAAAAAGAGCACCAGGTAGACCCAGGGCAAAACTGTTGGACGGATTAGCAGAGTGGATGAAGACAGAAATGGTAGAAGATGTACTTGCAACGATAAAGGATAGATTGGTGTGGATGGCCATGATCACCAACACCATGCGGCGGGGCACATGATGATGATGATGATTTAATAAATGTCGTAGTCCATTAAGGTGTCCGTTATCGTCTGGATCGGATATACAGGGGGGTGCAAAAGTAGGTATACAGAAAGTATCATCATTATTATAATGCTTAATTCCGCTCTCGATTAGAGGAGTGTGTGAATACCGACGGCAAGCAGTTTGAGTATCTGAGAGATCAAGGCTGTGCTTGTTATATTACATGTATATGCAATATTCATTTGTTTGTATAATAAATGCAGTGAGTATTGTACGTGTTTTCTTTTTTCATAACTGTATGCCTACTTTTGCACCCCCCTGTAAGTTATGTAACAATAAAGCCATGGTGTTGATGAGCACATGTGTAGGTAGGCATACTGGCCTTCAAAGTTGGTGTAGGTCTTCATGCGGAATGCAAGACTTATCGTAACGACACGCGTTTAACTACATGCACTGCATATGAAGGAATTCTACAGCCATGGTGTCTGCAGAAATGTGGTTTGTACGAACACTGTTAAGAGTTCCATAGACTGCAAAGAAAACAGACGAGGCAGTCTTGAAGGAGGCAGGCACAAAAATTGCATTAATGAAGAAAATTAGGGAAAGACAATCAATGGACATTTTATGAGACAAGAGAAATTTGATCACATAGTCACAACAAGAAAGCTGGATGAGAAAATGAGCACTAGGTAGACCCAGGGAGAAAATGTTGGCTGGATTTGCAGAGTGGATAAAGACAGAGAGAGTGGGAGAAGTACTCGCAGTGACAAAAGATAGATTCATTGGAGGCCCTGATCGCCAACGCCATGCGGCAGGACACATGATGATGACGATGATGATGATGATGATAATTTAATAATTGACGTTGTCCATTAATGTGTACGCTACCGTCTGGATCGAATATAAGTTATGCAACAATGAAGCCATGGTGTTGATGAGCACATGTGTAGGTAGGCATACAGGCCTTCAAAGTTGGTGTAGGTCTTCATGCGGAATGCAAGACTTATCGTAACGACACGCGATTATCTACATGCACTGCATGGAAGGAGTTCTACAGCCATAGTATCTGCGGAAATGTGGTTTCTACAAAGACTGTCAAGAACTCCATGGACAGCAAAGAAAAGAAACAAGACAGTCTTCAAAAGAGGCAAACACAAAAAAGAACATTAACGAAGAAGATCAGGAAAAGACAAGCAACATTAATAGGACACTTTATAAGACAAGAGAAATTTGATCACGTAGTCACAACATTAACAAGAAAACTGAAATATGAAATAAATTTCAATTTCAGTTTCAGTTCCTCAAGATGACGTCTCCGCGCTCGGAATGAATTCCACATATGCACTAACGTCACAGGTACCACGTGATGGAGAAGATCCAAAATGATCAATGACACAAGCCTTAAGCCTGCACATAAGCCCATGAGCTGGCCAGGTGCTGAGGCCCTACCTAGCTAGATAGTGCCATGACCCTGGGGTCGTAGGGGAGTGAGGTGGTAGAGACTTCAACTTTTCCTGGGGCCAGCACCACGAGGGCGGCGCCCATCCCCTGTATGAAATGAATAAGCATGATAGATACTTATAGATGACCTTGTCTGATCAACTTCAGCTACGGGTTCCTCATCGTCTGTACTGAAAACTAGCAGAGATGACAATTAAACTTTACGATAGCGTTAACGAATACGACTAATACTTAGAGTTTGGACTTTTTTACAGAGAGATTTTATCGCACTGGGACAATTCCATACGCGCTCCACCCAAATCTACCAGAAATTGTCTGGTAGACACCCTGATCCTGGACAAAACCCTATGCACTGGCAAGCTCTTGAACCGGGAATGTGGAGAAGGTACCTATCAAACACCAAGCTGGCACCACCAGAATAATGGAAGCATGAAAATGGCAGCGAACAGGCCATTGTTTTTTTATTTCTAATGTTGTGGGCTGGAATTGAACTCGAGACAGCAGATCTTGGATCTGCCACTTTATCAAAAGGACCAATTAGCCGGTACAAACAGACTAAGACTTGATAACTGATAACGTGTGGTACAGTTCATTAATAGATTCCTTATTGTCTGGAACGAGCTGCAGGAATCCAAAAACCAAGCCTATCAAAAACGTAAACTAGAACGACTTGCAGTAAGAACTGAAACTGTCTAAAGAAATGTTTTGACGAATTTGTTATCGTTTACACTGAACATCGGTAATTCACAATTAAATCTTAAAGATAAAGGTTGTCCCATAACCCTGATGTCGAAGGGAGGTAAGAATTTTTGTTCCGTTCAGTTTGTTTTCTCCCCTATTTCTGCACTGTTTTCGTGTCAATATCCCTACGCCGCTATTTCAGCTTTTTAACACACTTCCAGACCCACTGACCCTGAGGTCATAATGGCAATAGGCCATAAAGGGCCACAGAATCTGGACAGTTATTTTTCCACAATGCCATGATGATGAGATTGGGGATGATGATAGTCTTGATGTTATGGAGTTTCTATTTAGGGATGAGACTGCGTGACCGGGCTGTTACTGTACACTTGCTTTCATAACAATAACAGAATAGCTAGTTATGTTGTGATTTACACCTTTAATTAATTATCTATTTACTTTATATATGTTCTTTTTCTTTTGGAAGGTAAGATACACAGATACACATGTCATTTACATGGAACCAAGATTATTCCAGCGGAAGGCTGATAAAATACCAGTATGAAATATAGACCAGGTCAAACATAGTCTAGGTAGTGCCTCAGGACCTGGCCAGCTCATGGGTTTATGTGTAGGCTTAAGCTTGTGTCGTGATCACCATACACATGGCGCCTGTGAGATTAGTGCATATGGAATTTGTTCCGAGCGCGGAGACGTCATCTTGAGGAATTGAAATTGAAACTCATAACAATATCGTGGCGTCAACCAGGCTCAGGTAATACAGACACCTGCAGTAATGGTCCGGGAATTTGAACAACAAATGACTGTGAGGCCGTGCGGACCTCATTAGCTCAGTTGCTTGAGCGTCGAATTCATATGCTAATGGTTGTAGGTTCGATTCCCGGGGTCATCATCATCATCATCATCATCATGTGCCCTGCTGCATGGCGTTGGCGATCATGGCCCTCCATATGTAGATCTGTCCCTTGTTGCCGCAAGTACATCTTCACCCTCTCCGTCGTCAATCACCCTGCAAGTCCGTCCAATATTTTCTCCCTGGGTCTTCCTGATGTTCTCTTTCCCTCCAGCTTTCCTGTTATGACCAGGTGCTCTAATTCCCCTTTCCGATAAATGTTGCTTGTTTTTTCTTTCCTAATCTTTCTTTATAAGTGACCTTCTGTGTCCGCCTCCATCAAGACTCCCGGGGTGCGCTACATTAAAACTGGCTTTCCCACTGTCCCATCTTAACATCATTATTGTTCTGGTGGTGTCAGTATAGGATTAGATAACCCCCCTTTGCCCCACTTCCCTGGGATGGTTATCCCCGTCGGCCATATCACCTGAGGTGGATGTCGACGTAAAAATTGAACCAAATCAATCAATCGCTGTGAGGTCTGAGTCTTCCCACAGTGGTCAAGCGTCTCAAGGTCAAGTCACCCTTGCGGTTGATGTCTTGACCACTTAGCTATCGGACACCAGTTTTGGTCTTCCCAGCGAGCCCGTAGCACGCTTAAATCTGGGTAGGAGTGGTGGGAGCAACAATTTTTTGGATTGATAGCTGGTTCAATATCACGACCTCCGATTTAATAGTCTGTTTGTGCTAACCACTTCGCCATGTTGGTTGGTGATAAAGGAGTGAGGTGGTAGAGACATCAACTTTCCCTCTGAGCCAGCGTTGTAAGGGCGGTACGCATGCCTATCTCCTCACCCCTCGACGCTTTACCTTCCCCAACTGGAATCTGGATCAGGAACCTAATCACAGCTGGGTAGACTGGAGGCAACACATATCAATCTTTATCCCCCCCCCCCCCCCGCAATTAAAATCACACCTGCGTAAACCTGTATAGTCAGATTGAAGGCGGGAGCTTTCAGTCTACGCAACAAGGCCTAAATTAAGACGTATGATAACGTAAACGAGTACGACAGTCGCTGAGAACTGAAACCGTTTAACTACTTTCAACTGACTTTGGACAGAAGGGATGTGTGTGTGGGGAATCCCGCATAGACACGGATAATGGGTGTTTTTTTGGTTAACGAGTGCGACTTACACTGATAACTGAAACTAACTACCCTGGATCCGTGGGGGCATGGGGGATGGGCAATGGGGGAACCAAACATCCCAAGCGAAACTATGTTTTATTGTTAAAGAAATAAAATGAAATTAAACTTAATTGCGTAGATATTAGCACGCAGGCCAGCTTACGTATTGCCGTTGCTAACTCCTCCTCCTCCTCCTTCTCATCATCATCATGTGCCATGCCGCATGGCATTGGCGATCATGGCCCTCCATACGAATCTATCCCTTGTCGCTGCAAGTACATATCCCACCCTCTCTGTTCTCTGCCACCCTGCAAGTCCGTCCAATATTTTCTTCCTGGGTCTACCTGGTGTTCTTTTTCCCTCCAGCCTTTCCTGTTGTGACCAGGTGTTCTAATTCCTCTTTCCTCATAAAGTGTCCTGTAAATGTTGCTTGTCCTTTTATAATCTTATTTATTAATCTTCTATGTTAAATCTACTTGCACTAAAATGTGTGAAGCTGATGATTGAAACTCTCTGACAACTTCACCGACTAAAGATTGAAACCCGTTACTAAGCAAAGACGGGTAACAATCTTTTCTCGTTAAAGAGTAACTGAAACTCTCTAACAAGCTTTAATTCCCGTTAGAAGAAGATGGGATTTAGGGACAGCAACAACATCTGATGTAGACATACGAAACAAAAAAAAAGTTATACAGTTCACGAGTACGACGAACACTCCCAACTGAAAC
>CM060306.1:127533215-127535715 GCA_030674185.1 Monoplex corrugatus | reverse complement strand
ACATGAAAACATCAGGGACTGGGCTTATGGAAACATGAAATCATCAGTGACTGGGCTTATGGAAACATGAAATCATCAGTGGCTGGCTTATGGAAACATGAAAACATCAGTGACTGGGCTTATGGAAACATGAAAACATCAGTGGCTGGCTTATGGAAACATGAAATCATCAGGGACTGGGCTTATGGAAACATGAAAACATCAGGGACTGGGCTTATGGAAACATGAAATCATCAGGGACTGGGCTTATGGAAACATGAAAACATCAGTGACTGGGCTTATGGAAACATGAAATCATCAGGGACTGGCTTATGGAAACAAACAAACAAACAAAAAACATCAGTGACTGGGCTTATGGAAACATGAAAACATCAGGGACTGGGCTTATGGAAACATGAAATCATCAGGGACTGGGCTTATGGAAACATGAAAACATCAGTGACTGGGCTTATGGAAACATGAAAACATCAGTGACTGGGCTTATGGAAACATGAAAACATCAGGGACTGGCTTATGGAAACATGAAATCATCAGTGACTGGCTTATGGAAACATGAAATCATCAGTGACTGGGCTTATGGAAACATGAAATCATCAGGGACTGGGCTTATGGAAACATGAAAACATCAGGGACTGGGCTTATGGAAACATGAAATCATCAGGGACTGGGCTTATGGAAACATGAAAACATCAGTGACTGGCTTATGGAAACAAACAAACAAACAAAAAACATCAGTGACTGGGCTTATGGAAACATGAAATCATCAGGGACTGGCTTATGGAAACATGAAATCATCAGGGACTGGCTTATGGAAACATGAAATCATCAGGGACTGGCTTATGGAAACATGAAATCATCAGGGACTGGCTTATGGAAACATGAAATCATCAGGGACTGGGCTTATGGAAACATGAAATCATCAGGGACTGGCTTATGGAAACATGAAATCATCAGGGACTGGCTTATGGAAACATGAAATCATCAGGGACTGGCTTATGGAAACATGAAATCATCAGGGACTGGCTTATGGAAACATGAAATCATCAGGGACTGGGCTTATGGAAACATGAAATCATCAGGGACTGGCTTATGGAAACATGAAATCATCAGGGACTGGCTTATGGAAACATGAAATCATCAGGGACTGGCTTATGGAAACATGAAATCATCAGGGACTGGGCTTATGGAAACATGAAATCATCAGTGACTGGCTTATGGAAACATGAAATCATCAGTGACTGGCTTATGGAAACATGAAATCATCAGGGACTGGCTTATGGAAACATGAAATCATCAGTGACTGGCTTATGGAAACATGAAATCATCATGGACTGGGCTTATGGAAACATGAAAACATCAGGGACTGGCTTATGGAAACATGAAAACATCAGGGACTGGGCTTATGGAAACATGAAATCATCAGGGACTGGGCTTATGGAAACATGAAATCATCAGGGACTGGGCTTATGGAAACATGAAAACATCAGTGACTGGGCTTATGGAAACATGAAATCATCAGGGACTGGCTTATGGAAACATGAAAACATCAGTGACTGGGCTTATGGAAACATGAAATCATCAGGGACTGGGCTTATGGAAACATGAAATCATCAGGGACTGGCTTATGGAAACAAACAAACAAAAAACATCAGGGACTGGCTTATGGAAACATGAAATCATCAGGGACTGGCTTATGGAAACATGAAATCATCAGGGACTGGCTTATGGAAACAAACAAACAAAAATCATCAGGGACTGGCTTATGGAAACATGAAATCATCAGGGACTGGCTTATGGAAACAAACAAACAAACAAAAAACATCAGGGACTGGCTTATGGAAACATGAAAACACCCAGATAGAGGAATGTGATCCGCTCGTCTAAACGTTTGAGTTCACCGTGCTCAAGGAAAAGTGAATCCAGCTGAGTTTAAAGAATAGCGGTATAGAAAATCAAAACAAAACAAAACAAAAAAAAACGTTTATCATATTGAAAATCTATTCACATTTCTGTGACAATCTACCATTGTCCTCCATGAAGGTCAAAGTTTATTTGAACCAAAGCTTTTTCAAGGATACGTCGACCTCGAGATGCACAAAATCTGGATTTTCTGTAACAACATTTGAACAGTAAAATAGGAGATTTTTAAAATGGCTTAACCATCTTGGTTTTCTTTTTTTTTTTGGTTGTTGTTTGTAGTTGTTGTTGTTATTGAGTTGTTTTTTTTCTCCCTTCAGACACCATTTATCTATTTAGTTAGTCTGCAAATGGGATCTGTTTGTTTGCATCTTTCCACTTATCTTCCTTGTCTGTCTGGTTAGTTGTGTTCTGTCTGTCTGGCTCTCCCTCTCCCTCTCCCCCATGTCTGTTTCTGTGCTGTTTTTCCCCTAGTGGTCCATTGGCTCAGCTGTTGGAGCACATTGCTCATAACGCAGAAGTTG
Organism: Monoplex corrugatus; assembly: GCA_030674185.1. Taxonomy (NCBI): domain Eukaryota; kingdom Metazoa; phylum Mollusca; class Gastropoda; order Littorinimorpha; family Ranellidae; genus Monoplex; species Monoplex corrugatus. The sequence continues at coordinate 127,533,274 of CM060306.1, read as the reverse complement.
TACGTTCAAATCCTTGGACAGGCCACAGTTTTAAATTTTTTTTTTAGGATCATTGCACT
>CM060306.1:127515715-127528215 GCA_030674185.1 Monoplex corrugatus | reverse complement strand
GAATAGATAAAATGAATAAACTGAATAAATAAATAAACAAACAAGATAAAGAATAAATAGATAAATACATAATAGACAAATAAACAAATGAAGAAATAATTGAATAATTAAATTAATGTGCAATAAACAAATACACAAACAAACAGACAAACAAAACAAATAAACAAATAAAGAAATGAATGAATGAATGAATAAATGAATGTAATTATTATGTATGCATGTGCGTACGTATGTATGTATGTATGTATGTATGTATGTATGTATACGCTTAGATTTATGTATGTATGTATGTATGCATGTATACGCTCAGCTTAGATTTATGTATGTAAGTATGTATGCATGTATGTATGCATGTATACGCTCATATGTATGTAGGTATGTATGCATGTATACGCTCAGCGCTTAGATTTGATTTTATCAAGATTTTGCGCTATATAAATAAAATATATTATTATTATTATTAATACTGAATGAATAAATGAATCAATCAATCAATCAATTAATCAATCAAAGTAGAAAAGGCAGATATACTGAATGAATAAATGAATGAATCAATCAATCAATCAATCAATTAATCAATCAAAGTCGAAAAGGCAGATATACTGAATGAATAAATGAATGAATGAATGAATCAATCAATTAATCAATCAAAGTAGAAAAGGCAGATATATCGTTTTGCCATTGCCTAAATAATTTTCATTTGCACACGCATGCAGAAGGTCAATTATGCAGTCTGCATGTAGAGGTACGTTTGAGTCCTGTCAACGGTTGGCTTTCAGAAACATAAAATCACCAAACAGTCAAGCAAGGGCAAGTTTTTGAGAGAGAAAAGGCTTTTCAGCGGATAACTTCCACTGTTGGAAAATACAGGGGGGGTTGCAAAAGTAGGTATACAGTAAGTATCACATCGTTATTATAATGCTTAATTCCGCTCTCGATTAGAGGAGTGTGTGAATACCGACGGCAAGCAGTTTGAGTATCAGAGGGATTAAGGCTGTGCTTGTTATCACATGTATATGCAATATTCATTTTGTTGGTTTAATAAATGCAATGAGTATTGTACGTGTTTTCTTTTTTCATAACTGTATACCTACTTTTGCACCCCTCTGTATAGTACCATCATCATTATAATTGTCTCTCAGGGTATCTCTCTTCTTCTCCCGCTCTATTACCGTACGTCCGTGTCTTATCTTATTACTCTTCTTTCTCTCTCCTTTTCCCGTGTGTGTGTGGTGTGTGTGTGTGTGTGTGTGTGTGTGTGTGTGTGTGTGTGTGTGTGTGTGTATGTGTGTGTGTGTGCTGTATGTGTGTGTGTGTGTTTGTGTGTCTGTTTGTGTGTGTGTGTGTCTGTGTGTGTGTGTGTGTGTGGAAAGGAAGAGATTAATCAGTCTGAGGAGCCCGATGGTCCATTGGGCAATGTTGCACGTGTCCTCTGTTTGGCTGTCTGTCTCTGTTTATCTGTCATAGTCTCCTATTATCCCTTTCTCTCTCTCTCTGTCTCCCTCTCTCTCTCTGTCTCTTCTGTCACTCTCATTCCATCTCTCTCTCTGTGTCTCTCGCTCTCTCTCTTCCATCTCTCTTTCTCTGTCTCTGTTTCTGCCTCTCTTTTTCAATCTGTCTGTTTCTGTATGTCTGTCTCTCTATCCCATTTTTCTGTTTGTCTGTCTGTCTGTCTCTCTTCCATCTCTCTGTTCCTTTCTGTCTGTCCATCTGTCTGTCTGTTTGCCTCTCTCTCCCTCTTTCTCGCTGTATCACTTCCATCTTCTCCTGTCTCTCCCCCGCCCCCACTCTCTCTCCTTCTTTCTGTTTATGTTATGCGTGCAGAGCACACAAGATTAGCTGTAAGACAGATCCAATGGGACCTAGTGCTGTTATTCTTGAGTAATAAAGTGTTCTAAAGTTTGAATTCTCCCTCTCTCTCACTCTTTTTCTCTCTCTTTCATTCTCTGTCTGCCTCTCTCTCTCTCTCTCTCTCTGTCTTCTCTCTGTCCCTCTCAACTCTCTATCCCTTTCTCTCCCTTTCTCTCCCGCTCTCTCTTCTCCATATCTCCCCCCTCTCTCTGTGTCCTTCTTTCTTTCTTTCTTTCTTTCTTTCTCTGTCTCTGTCTCTATCTCTCACTTTCTCTCTCTCTCTTCTCCATCTCGTTGTGTCTCATTTCTCTCTTTGTCCCCCCCCCCTCTCTCTCTCTTCTCCATCTCTCTTTCTCTATCTGTCTGTCTGTCTGTCTCTTTCTGTCTCTCGCTGTCTCTCTCTCTCTTTGTCTCTCTGTCTCTGTCACTGCTTGTCTCTGTCTGTCTGTCTGTCTCTGTCTCTCTTTTCTCTCATTACCAACCTCCTCTGTCCTGTGTATGGAGTATCTGAGAGAAGAGATCAGTTGGGGTACTGAGCCTCTTGAACTCAATGGACAGCGCTGCACGTGCTGCTGTCCCACTTGACTGTGCTGACCACTCGTAGGAATCAGACTGTGCGTCAGTATCGCCTGTGGCCCAAGTAAAACGGTCACTTGTGAAATTTTGTCCAGCGGTGCCATGTAATGCCGCTACGGTGATACAAAATTGATCTGTATTTTTACATGTTTGCATCAAAACAAAACAAACAACCACCAAGAAAAAACAACAACAACAAAACAACAAAAAACAAACCCCAAACCAAACCAAAACAAGCGAACAAACAAACATACAAACACACAAACGAACAAACAACCAAACCAAACAAACAAACAACCGAACAAACAAACAAAACAAACAAACGAGCAAACTAACAAAAAAGCCGATAATGATTGCCAGCTCCCACGCATTAGCCAGTAGAGTAAATACAGATACGTTGTTATAGTTCGCTAGAGAAGGACCAGACAGTTTATTCTGCCGAGTAAAACGTCTATCATTCCCCACTGTTCCTTTGTGAATTGGGCCTACTAAAGTCGTAACGCATTAAAATCGTATTCGTATTCGTATTCGTATTCGCATCCCTTGACTGTATGTGGAGTGTGTGAGGGATGACATCCAACAGTCTGCTCCTTAGCTCCTTAACCCTTCGACTTCCTCAGCCTGTCCACTAGCATCATGCTTTGTCAACCATGACAGCAAAGCACAAAATTAACCCTTTGACTCCCTTACTCTATCCACCAGCTCCCTGCTGCAGGAAGCTGGTGGATAAAGTAAGGGAGTCAAAAGGTTAAATTTGCAGGATAAGGTGAGTCAAAGGGTTAAATTTGCAGGGAGCTGGTGGATAGGGTGCGAGAATTCAAGGGTTAAATATTTGCTACTGATGGTGGAGAGGGTGCGAGAGTCAAAGGATTAAACCACTGGGCAGTGCAAGTCACACGCCGTCCCCTTGCCCAGAGGGCCCACTATGATGGTCACTGTAGTGAAATCTGTGGCATAGTGGTTACAGCACATGCATAGGACATGAGATTCCTGGGTTCGAATCACAGGTCAGATAGTGATTTTTGTTTCCCCAACCCCCTCCACTTGTCTTTTGGTGATGATCCAGGTGCTAGTCTCTCTGGGAGGAGAAGATAACCCGAGGTCTTGCGTGTAGCACACACACACATACCACACACACACACACACACACACACACACACATACACACACACACACACACACACACACACACACATACAAACACACACACACCGCATGTTTAAGATCCCATGGCAACAAAGAGGTTGTCCCTGGAGGAATTCTATGTAAAATCCTCTGTCACAGATGAACAGAATTACATGCATACAAAAGGAAACGGAGGGAGAAAAAGTGGTATTGTCCTGCGGCAGAGCGCTATCCTCGGGAAAGTAGCCCTTATCTCACTTGATGAATCTATTGTGAATACATACGATATGATACGATACATTACAATACGATACGATGCAATACTATACACTACACTACACTACACTACACTACACTACACTACACTACACTACACTACACTACAATACGATACAAACTATACAATACAATACAATACAATGCAATACGATACGATACGATACAATACAATACAATACAACACAATACAACACAATACAACGCAACGCAACGCAACGCAATGCAACGCAACACAACACAACACAATACAACACAACAAAACACAACACAACACAACACAACACAACACAGCACAGCACAGCACAGCACAGCACAACACAACACAACACAACACAGCACAGCACAACACAACACCAAACAACACAACACAACACAGCACGACACAACACAACACAACACAGCACAACACGACACAACACAACACAACACAACACAGCACAGCACAACACAACACAACACAACACAGCACAACACAACACCAAACAACACAACACAACACAGCACAACACAACACAACACAACACAACACAGCACAACACAACACAACACAACACAGCACAACACAACACAACACAACACAACACAATGGCTCTCAGATATCATGTCAGAGTCATGCGCACTGCTATCACCATAAAATCCAGTCCTCTAGAAGGCAACACCATCTGCATAGCATAAAATCAATATTTATTTTACATGGACAATCGGATGAAAACCAGTAGGCCTATATCAACTGTACACCAGTCAATCCCTATGTTATCTTTTCTTTCCATGTCTTTCGTATGGCCTGTTTTAATGAATAGATCACCCAGTGTCCAGCATTCAGTGCCACTGGTCATTTCTTTCCTATATCCGCTTTCCCTTGTATGCCAAGTGTCTGAGAGAAGAGATCGATCAGTCTGGTCAGACCTTGTACCACTCAAACATTTGGAGAGTACTGTAAAGGCCAGATCTCTTACTGACCAGAGTGGTCTATTCTACTGGCCACTATAGTGCTCAAGACTGGTCTGTTCTACTGGTTACTATAGTATTCAAGAGTGGTCTGTTCTACTAGCCACTATAGTATTCAAGAGTGGTCTGTTCTACTGGTCCTATAGTATTCAAGAGTGGTCTGTTCTACTGGTCAGTGTGTCTGCCTGTGTGTTTTCTCCATCACATGGTATATGTGGCGTCAGTGCGTATGACATTTAGTCCGAGCGCGGAGACGTCATTTCGAGAAAGTAAAACTGAAACTCGCTCTCTTTCTCTTCTCATGCCATCCCTATTCATTTATCTCTCTATTTCATTTCTTTTGTTTTTTTTTTTTTTGGTCTTTCTGTCTTCCCTTTCCCGTATGTATGGCGTGTCTGAGGGATGAGGTCAAGCAGTCTGGTCAGCCCTTTGAATCTACTGGACAGCGATGCGCGTGCTGGCTGATCTACTGACCGATGAACTGACTCTGCTGGTCACTGCAGCACTGAGATCCTATGTGACGTGTAACACTGTCATTACAAACTACAGTCCATTAGATCATAGTGCCATTACAGTGCTATGGAATGAATCTTCGTTTGACGTGAATAATACCAACAGTCTCGTGCACCTTTCACTTCTTTTATTTGTTCCTCCCTCCCGTTCCCGCTTGGACGCTGACTTCAGGGAATCAGACCTGATGACCGCAAGGAAAGACCTGCAGGTGGCTCGGAAAGACGGCAAGCTTGGGATCCTGTTCGGGGCATGTCAGACTTTGCTGACCAGCAAAATGGGCTGTTGTCTAGAACATCATGCCTGACCACTTTCGTAGCCGTTCGAACACCTCCTGTGGTTGTGGTAAAGCAACGCTAACTGTCGAGATTATGGTATGGGAAACGGAGCTGGCAGCTATGCAAGCTGGCGGCTGGGCGGTCTACCCAATAGAGAGATGAAGGTCCAGAATAACGCAGAGGGGTCTCTTCCATTCTCTCTTGGTCTGCTACCAGGGTTGTCTTGGTTGGTGCGCGCTGTGTGGCTATGTCCCGGGGTTTGTCATCTCTCCACCTTGCCATTCGGTTTGTAAATAAGGTTACTGGTGACGAGCTGAGTCATGCAGTGTATAGACAACACCTCCCACCCCCCACCCAGCTTTTGCTCCACGGAATGGCTATCGTGAGGCGTTGATTGTCCGGAGATTGGTGAGGCATTGGTACTTTGGGTCCCATCCAGCACTTTCAGGTGTTTCTTGTTAAAATAAAATGCAATCCATAAGATCATACTGCCATTACAGTACTATGATATGAACGTTCATTTGACCTGAATAATACCAAAGTCCCGCGTATCTTTCAACTGTCTTTGTTTATTTATCCATCCCCAATCCTACATCTATTCCACACCAGTGTACAGTGGAGTTCTGAGGGATGGGATTATTCAGTGTGGTCAGTAAGGCCTTTAAACCGTTGGACAGAGTTGCTCGTGCCTCCTGTTCCACTGACCAGTGGTCTACTTTACTTGTCACACTGTGGCACTCAAATTTTGTGTCAGCATCATGTATGTATTTCTTTACAGTCATCATGAGAAATTCTTCCCGTAATTCAGACCAATGCCACAACAATGATTTGAAATCAATGTTTTACATCAGCATGGAGGACAGCAATACTCCAGTATATCTTTCAGATGCCAATCCCTCTTTCACTCCCTCGCCTTCCTCACCAGCTGTAGGAAGCTGGTGGAACAGGACGAGGGAATGAAAAAGTCAGATGTTTGTGATGCTATTATGAATTATAAGGTGTCAGAACTGGATGGAGAGAGTGGCAGAATGCTTCAGACGTTGCCTGCCAAAAATTAAATTCGCTGTCCCAGGGTTCGTTCCCCATTGAAGCTTAGTTTTTTTCTCCTCAGCTTGATCGAAAAATCGAACTGAACGGCTAGTTCTTCGAAGGGTGACGAAAAAACAAGTCGGACCCAAGTGCCTTCTGGTCTGCGCACACAAAAGATCCAACGGTAGTTGAAAGCCAATTATCTTTCTTGCCTTTCTAAAGTCTTGATCAAAAATGGGTGGCACTGTACTTCGGCGAGGCGCTCTCAAAGGGGAGAGCAGCTCGATTTTCATATGCAAAATCCACCGTGACAAAAATGAATATAAGTATATAAGTAAAGAATAAAAATAAATAGAATAAAACAATCAACTATTTTTCTCACTCTCTCTATCTTTACCATTTGTTTGGTGTTAATATTGTGTGTGGGTCATGATACTCGTTATTAAAACTTTGTCAGCATCAGTATAAGAATCTATATCTCTGTCTCTCTGTCTGTCTCTCTGTCCTGTCTCTGTCTGTCTGTCTGTGTCTGTCCATCCGTCTCACCTCTGATCCCCTTACCCATTTATTTCTCACCCCCACCCTCCCTCCTATCTCCCCTTGTCCTGTGTGGTGGAGTGTCTGAGTGAAGAGATCAATCAAACTGGTCAGCCCCTCGAACCATCGGATACTGCTCGGGCTGCAAGCCCACTGACCACACAGATATATACACTAACATAGATTGGCAAACTGTGCGCCGTGCAGGCTGAAATCTGTTTGGAGTACAAGAACATCTCCATGAAACACAAGATCTGGTTCTTATGGGTAACTGGCATATTCTACCTCTTATGTGTCACTGGCATATCTACCTCTTATGTGTACTGGCATATTCTACCTCTTATGTGAACTGGCATATCCTACCTTCTTATGTGTACTGGCATATCTACCTCTTATGTGTCCTGGCATATTCTACCTCTTATGTGTTGGCATATTCTACCTCTTATGTAACTGGCATATTCCTACCTCTTATGTGACTGGCATAATCTACCTCTTATGTGTACTGGCATATCCTACCTCTTATGTGAACTGGCATATCCCACCTCTTATGTGACTGGCATATTCTACCTCTTATGTGAACTGGCATATTCTACCTCTTATGTTACTGGCATATCTACCTCTTATGTACCTGGCATATTCTACCTCTTATGTTACTGGCATATTTACCTCTTATGTGCCTGGCATATTCTACTGAAGTTCTACTCTTATGTGTACTGGCATATCCTACCTCTTATGTGCACTGGCATATCCTACATCTTTGTACTGGCATATCCTACCTCTTTGTGTACTGGCATATCCTACCTCTTTGTGTACTGGCATATCTCCTACCTCTTATGTGTACTGGCAATTCCTACCTCTATGTTACTGGCATATTCCTACCTCTTATGTGTACTGGCATATTCTACCTCTTATGTGCACTGGCATATTCTACCTCTTATGTGTACTGGCATATCTACCTTTATGTGAACTGGCATATCCTACCTCTTATGTGACTGGCATATCTACCTTTATGTGTACTGGCATATCCTACCTTTATGTGACTGGCATATCTACCTCTTATGTGTACTGGCATATTCTACCTCTTATGTGTACTGGCATATTCTACCTCTTATGTGCACTGGCATATTTCCTACCTCTTATGTGTACTGGCATATCCTACCTCTTATGTGCACTGGCATATTCTACCTCTTTATGTGTACTGGCATATTCTACCTCTTATGGTACTGGCATATCCTACCTTTTTATGTACTGGCATATCTACTTCTTATGGTACTGGCATATTCTACCTTTATGTGACTGGCATATTCTACCTCTTATGTGTAATGGCATATCCTACCTCTTATGTGTACTGGCATATCTACCTCTTCTGTGTACTGGCATATTCTACCTCTTATGTGCACTGGCATATTCTATCTCTTATGTGCACGTGCATATTCTACCTCTTATGTGTACTGGCATATTCTACCTCTTATGTATACTGGCATATCCTACCTCTTATGTGTACTGGCATATCCTACCTCTTATGTGTACTGGCATATTCCTACCTCTTCTGTGTACTGGCATATCCTACCTCTTATGTGCACTGGCATATCCTACCTATTATGTGTACTGGCATATTCTACCTCTTATGTGTACTGGCATATCCTACCTTTTATGTACTGGCATATCCTACCTTTTATGTGTACTGGCATATTCTACCTTTTATGTGTACTGGCATATTCTACCTCTTATGTGTACTAGCATATCCTACCTCTTATGTGTACTGGCATATTCTACCTCTTCTGTGTACTGGCATATTCTACCTCTTATGTGCACTGGCATATTCTATCTCTTATGTGTACTGGCATATTCTATCTCTTATGTGTACTGGCATATTCTACCTCTTATGTATACTGGCATATTACCTCTTATGTGTACTGGCAATATCCTACCTCTTATGTGTTTGGCATATTCTACCTCTTATGTGTACTGGCATATTTACCTCTTATGTGCACTGGAATATTCTACCTCTTATGTGAACTGGCATATTCTACCTCTTATGTGAACTGGCATATTCTACCTCTTATGTGCACTGGCAATTCTACCTCTTATGTGCACTGCATATTCTACCTCTTATGTGTACTGGCATATTCTACCTCTTATGTGTACTGGCATATTCTACCTCTTATGTGTACTGGCATATTCTACCTCTTATGTGAACTGGCATATCTATCTCTTATGTGAACTGGCATATTTCCTACCTCTTATGTGTACTGGCATATATCCTACCTCTTATGTCACTGGCATATTCTACCTTTATGTGTACTGGCATATTCTACCTCTTATGTTACTAGGCATATTGTACACTTATGTGTCTGGCATATTCTACCACTTATTGTATGCATATTCTACTCTTATGTGCACTGCAATTTACTCTTATGTGCACTGGCATGTTCTACTGAAGTTCAGACTCTTATGTGTACTGGCATATTCTACTCTTATGTGTTCTGGCATATTCATACCTCTTATTGTATGCATATTCTACCTCTTATCGTGTTCTGGCAGAAACTACCTTTATATGTGTACTGCATATCTACTCTTATGTGTACTAGCATACCATACCACAGTGATATGGCATATTCTACTCTTCGTGTATGAATATAAACCATCTTATGTGCACTGGCATACCCATCTCTTAACTGTGCAGCTGGATATCTAATCCTATGTGTAACCTGGCAATAATTTAACCTTTATGATACTGGCATTGAACACCGTAGTGTAACTGGCAAATCCTACACCGTTATGTTTGATGAGGCAATTCATAACATAGAGACTGGCATAATGTAACGCAAGATAGATGATGGGAAAATAACATTAAGGAACTGAAGCAAATAACCGATTATGAGAAGACGGCAATCAAACTGCTAATGTGATGGATATCATACTGATATGTGCACTAGATATGATTTATGTGTACTGATGAGCATGATTCAATCTATATGAGATACTGAAGGCAAATCAACTCTTAGTAGACTGGATAGAATTCTAAACAAGCTAGAACAAGAGCAATAACAAAAAGTCTTATGAGAAAAGGCAAACAACCTTAAGGTTTCTGGCTTACGTACGTGCTTCATGGCAACTGAGCTATCAGCACTAGTGTACTGGCATATTCTACCTCTTATGTGTACTAGGCATATTGTACCACTTATTGTACTGGCATATTCTACCTCTTATGTGTACTGGCATATTCTACCTCTTATGTGCACTGGCATATTCTACCTCTTATGTGCACTGGCATGTTCTACTGAAGTTCAGACTCTTATGTGTACTGGCATATTCTACCTCTTATGTGTTCTGGCATATTCTACCTCTTATGTGTACTGGCATATTCTAACCTCTTATGTGTTCTGGCATATTCTACCTCTTATGTGTTCTGGCATATTCTACCTCTTATGTGTACTGGCATATTCTACCTCTTATGTGTACTGGCATATTCTACCTCTTATGTGAACTGGCATATTCTACCTATTATGTGTACTGGCATATTCTACCTCTTCTGTGTACTGGCATATTCTACCTCTTATGTGAACTGGCATATTCTACCTCTTCTGTGTACTGGCATATCCTACCTCTTATGTGTACTGGCATATTCTACCTCTTATGTGTACTGGCATATTCTACCTCTTATGTTTACTGCCATATTGGACCTCTTATGTGCACTGGCATATTCTACTGAAATACAGACTCTTCTGTGTACTGGCATATCCTACCTCTTATGTGCACTGGCATATCATACCTCTTATGTGTACTGGCATATCCTACCTCTTCTGTGTACTGGCATATCCTACCTCTTCTGTGTACTGGCATATTCTACCTCTTATGTGTACTGGCATATCCTACCTCTTAATGTGTACTGGCATATTGTACCTCTTATGTGCACTGGCATATCCTACCTCTTATGTGCACTAGCATATCCTACCTCTTATGTGTACTGGCATATTCTACCTCTTATGTGTACTGGCATATCCTACCTCTTATGTGAACTGGCATATTCTACCTCTTATGTGTACTGGCATATTCTACCTCTTATGTGCACTGGCATATCCTATCTCTTATGTGTACTGGCATATCCTACCTCTTCTGTGCACTGGCATATCCTACCTCTTATGTGTACTGGCATATCCTACCTCTTCTGTGCACTGGCATATCCTACCTCTTATGTGTACTGGCATATTCTACCTCTTATGTGTACTGGCATATCCTACCTTTTCTATGTACTGGCATATCCTACCTCTTATGTGTACTGGCAAATTCTACCTTTTATGTGTACTGGCATATTCTACCTCTTATGTGTACTAGCATATCCTACCTCTTCTGTGTACTGGCATATTCTACCTCTTATGTGCACTGGCATATTCTATCTCTTATGTGCACTGGCATATTCTATCTCTTATGTGTACTGGCATATTCTACCTCTTATGTGCACTGGCATATCCTACCTCTTATGTGTACTGGCATATCCTACCTCTTCTGTGTACTGGCATATCCTACCTCTTCTGTGTACTGGCATATCCTACCTCTTCTGTGCACTGACATATCCTACCTCTTATGTGTACTGGCATATTCTACTTCTTATGTGTACTGGCATATCCTACCTTTTCTATGTACTGGCATATTCTACCTCTTATGTGTACTGGCATAGTCTACTCTTATGTGTACTGGCATATTCTACCTCTTATGTGTACTGGCATATTCTACCTCTTCTGTGTACTGGCATATTCTACCTCTCATGTGCACTGGCATATTCTACCTCTCATGTGTACTGGCATATTCTACCTCTTATGTGTACTGGCATATTCTACCTCTTATGTGTACTGGCATATTCTACCTCTTATGTGTACTGGCATATTCTACCTCTTATGTGTACTGGCATATTCTACCTCTTATGTGTACTGGCATATTCTACCTCTTATGTGTACTGGCATATTCTACCTCTTATGTGTACTGGCATATTCTACCTCTTATGTGTACTGGCATATTCTACCTCTTATGTGCACTGGCATATTCTACCTCTTATGTGAACTGGCATATCCTACCTCTTATGTGAACTGGCATATCCTACCTCTTATGTGTACTGGCATATCCTACCTCTTATGTGTACTGACATATTCTACCTCTTATGTGCACTGGCATATTCTACTGAAGTTCAGACTCTTATGTGTACTGGCATATTCTACCTCTTATGTGTTCTGGCATATTCTACCTCTTATGTGAACTGGCATATTCTACCTCTTATGTGAACTGGCATATCCTACCTCTTATGTGAACTGGCATATCCTACCTCTTATATGTACTGGCATACCCGACCTCTTATATGCACTGGCATAT
>CM060306.1:127503215-127508215 GCA_030674185.1 Monoplex corrugatus | reverse complement strand
CTTCTTCTTTCTTCTTCTTCTTCTTTTCCTTCTTCTTCTTCTTCTCATTCTCTCTTCTTCTTTCTTCTTCTTCTTCTCATCTTCTTCTTCTTCTTCTTTCTTCTCATTCTTCTTCTTCTTCTTCGCATTTCTTCTTCTTCTTCTTCTTCGCATCTTCTTCTTCTTCTCTTCTTCTTCTTCTTCTTCTTCTTCTTCTTCTTCGCAATTCTTCTTCTTCTTCTTCTTCTTCTTCTTCTCTTCTTCTTCTTCGCATTCTTCTTCGCATTCTTCTTCTTCTTCTTCTCTCTCTTCTTCTTCTTCTTCTTCTTCTCTTCTTCTTCTTCTTTTCTTCTTCTTCTTCCATTCTTCTTCTTCTTCTTCCTCTCTTCTTCTTCTTCTTCTTCTTCTTCTTCTTCTTCTTCTTCTTCTTCTTCTTCTTCGCATTTCTTCTTCTTCTTCTTCTTTCGCATTCTTCTTCTTCTTCTTCTTCTTCTTCTTCTTCTCTTCTTCTTCTTCTTCTTCTTCTTCTTCGCATTCTTCTTCTTCGCATTCTTCTTCTTCTTCTTCTTCTTCTTCGCAATTCTTCGCATTCTTCTTCGCATTCTTCTTCTTCTTCTTCGCATTCTTCTTCGCAATTCTTCTTCTTCTTCGCATTCTTCTTCGCAATTCTTCTTCTTCTTCTTCGCATTCTTCTTCTTCTTCTTCTTCTTCTTTCTTCTTCTTCTTCTCTTCGCAATTCTTCTTCTTCTTCTTCTTCTTCTTCTTCTTCTTCTTCTTCTTCTCTTCTTCTTCTTCGCAATTCTTCCTTCTTCTTCTTCTTCTTCTTCTTCTTCTTCTTCTCTTCTTCTTCTTCTTCTTCTTCTTCTTCTTCTCTTCTTCTTCTTCTTCTTCTTCTCTTCTTCTTCTTCTTCTTCTTCTTCTTCTTCTTCTTCTTCTTCTTCTTTCTTCTTCTCTTCTTCTTCTTCCTTCTTCTTCTTCTTCTTCTCTTCGCATTCTTCTTCTTCTTCTTCGCATTCTTCTTCTTCGCATTCTTCTTCTTCGCATTCTTCTTCTTCTTCTTCTCCTTCTCTTCTTCTTCTTCATCTTCTCCTACTTCTTTTTTCCCTCCTCCTCCTCTTCCTCTTCCTTCTTCTCCCTCTTCTCTTCCTCCTCCTTCCTCTTGTTCTTGTTCTTCTTCTTCTTATTATTATTGCTGCCGCTACTACTGCTGCTCCTGTTGTTGTGTCATAACGATAATGATGATGACAATTATGGTGGTAACAACGTAGGTATTACGTATAGGTCACAGTGATCTTTCCCAGTCATAAGCCGCCCACAGGGGCCTAGGGAGGCAAGAACTACATGTGTAGACAGTGTCATGTTACAGCTACGCCCCGTGACTCAACGCACTGTCTGACTTCAACATCCTTGACAGCTGACGGGGCTGGAACCAAACACCCACATCTGATAAAAATCGTATCTGGTTTGCTTGGTTGGCTTCACAGCCATACCGATAAACCTGACACTCACATTTGATAAAATCATAACTCGTTTGCTTGCTTGTTTGACAGCTATGCTGATAAACATGACACTCACATTTGATAAAAATCATAACTCGTTTGCTTTGTTGGCTACACAGCCATGCTGATAGATCTGACACTCATATTTGTTGTTGAAGGGGGATTTGGAGCACCTGGTCACAACGGGAAAGCTGGAGGGAAAGAGAGCACCAGGTAGACCCAGGGAGAAGACACTAGACGGACTTGCAGAGTGGCTGGGGACAGGGAGGGTGGAAGAGATGCTTAGGGCAACAAGAGATAGAGACAGATGGAAGTCCATGATCGCCAACGCCATGCGGCAAGGCACCTGATGATGATGATGACACGACCATGCTAATAACATGACACTTACATTTGTCTTGGATAACCAACCATACCAATAAATCTTACACCCACATTAATAAAAATCATATCTCGTTTGCTTGGTCAGCGTCACAGCCATGCTGATAAACCTAGCACTCACATTTGAGTTAGTTAAAGGGTCATATTAATAATCAAACACTCACATTTGACGTGGTTATACAGCCATACTAATAAACCTAGCACTCACGTTTGAGTTAGTTAAAGGGCCATATTAATAATCAAACACTCACATTTGACATGGTTATACAGCCATACTAATAAACCTAACACTCACGTTTGAGTTAGTTAAAGGGTCATATTACTAATCAAACACTCACATTTGACGTGGTTATACAGCCATACTAATAAACCTAGCACTCACATTTGAGTTAGTTAAAGGGCCATATTAATAATCAAACACTCACATTTGACTTGGTTATACAACCATACTCGTAAACCTAACACTCACGTTTGAGTTAGTTAAAGGGCCATATTAATAATCAAACACTCACATTTGACGTGGTTATACAGCCATACTAATAAACCTAACACTCACATTTGAGTTGATTACACGGCTGTACCAATAAACCGAGCACCCTCAATTGATAAAATCATATCTCGTTTGGTTAGTTGGTTTCATAGCCATGCTGATAAACTTGACTCTTACATTACAGTTGGTTATACAGCCATATCAAACCAAACACCCACATTTGATAAAATCATATCTCGTTTGCTTAGTTGGTTACACAGCCATGTTGATAAACCTGACACATTTGAGTTGGTTTCACAGCCATGTTGATAAACCTGACACTCACATTTGAGTTGGTTTCACAGCCATGTTGACAAACCTGACACTCACATTTGAGTTGGTTTCACTGCCATGTTGACAAACCTGACACATTTGAGTTGGTTTCACTGCCATGTTGATAAACCTGACACATTTGAGTTGGTTTCACAGCCATGTTGACAAACCTGACACTCACATTTGAGTTGGTTTCACTGCCATGTTGACAAACCTGACACTCACATTTGAGTTGGTTTCACTGCCATGTTGATAAACCTGACACATTTGAGTTGGTTTCACAGCCATGTTGACAAACCTGACACTCACATTTGAGTTGGTTTCACTGCCATGTTGACAAACCTGACACTCACATTTGAGTTGGTTTCACTGCCATGTTGACAAACCTGACACTCACATTTGAGTTGGTTTCACTGCCATGTTGACAAACCTGACACTCACATTTGAGTTGGTTTCACTGCCATGTTGACAAACCTGACACTCACATTTGAGTTGGTTTCACTGCCATGTTGACAAACCTGACACTCACATTTGAGTTGGTTTCACTGCCATGTTGACAAACCTGACACTCACATTTGAGTTGGTTTCACTGCCATGTTGACAAACCTGACACTCACATTTGAGTTGGTTTCACTGCCATGTTGACAAACCTGACACTCACATTTGAGTTGGTTTCACTGCCATGTTGACAAACCTGACACTCACATTTGAGTTGGTTTCACTGCCATGTTGACAAACCTGACACTCACATTTGAGTTGGTTTCACTGCCATGTTGACAAACCTGACACTCACATTTGAGTTGGTTTCACTGCCATGTTGACAAACCTGACACTCACATTTGAGTTGGTTTCACAGCCATGTTGACAAACCTGACACATTTGAGTTGGTTACACAGCCATGTTGATAAACCTGACACATTTGAGTTGGTTTCACTGCCATGTTGACAAACCTGACACTCACATTTGAGTTGGTTTCACAGCCATGTTGACAAACCTGACACTCACATTTGAGTTGGTTTCACTGCCATGTTGACAAACCTGACACATTTGAGTTGGTTTCACTGCCATGTTGACAAACCTGACACTCACATTTGAGTTGGTTTCACAGCCATGTTGACAAACCTGACACTCACATTTGAGTTGGTTACACAGCTATACCAATAAATCAAACACCCAGATTTGATAAAAATCATATGTCCTTTGCTTAGTTGGTTTCACAGCCATGTTGATAAACCCGACACTCATATTTGACTTTGCTTCACAGCAATGTTGATAAACCCGACACTCATATTTGACTTTGCTTCACAGCAATGTTGATAAACCCGACACTCATATTTGACTTTGCTTCACAGCAATGTTGATAAACCCGACACTCATATTTGACTTTGCTTCACAGCCATGTTGATAAACCCGACACTCATATTTGACTTTGCTTCACAGCAATGTTGATAAACCCGACACTCATATTTGACTTTGCTTCACAGCAATGTTGATAAACCCGACACTCATATTTGAGTTGGCTTCACAGCAATGTTGATAAACCCGATACTCATATTTGAGTTGGCTTCACAGCAATGTTGATAAACCCGACACTCATATTTGAGTTGGCTTCACAGCAATGTTGATAAACCCGACACTCATATTTGACTTTGCTTCACAGCAATGTTGATAAACCCGACACTCATATTTGACTTTGCTTCACAGCAATGTTGATAAACCCGACACTCATATTTGACTTTGCTTCACAGCAATGTTGATAAACCGACACTCATATTGACTTTGCTTTACAGCATGTTGATAAACCCGACACTCATATTTGACTTTGCTTCACAGCAATGTTGATAAACCCGACACTCATATTTGACTTTGCTTCACAGCAATGTTGATAAACCCGACACTCATATTTGAGTTGGCTTCACAGCAATGTTGATAAACCCGATACTCATATTTGAGTTGGCTTCACAGCAATGTTGATAAACCCGACATCATATTTGACTTTGCTTCATAGCAATGTTGAAAACCCGACACTCATATTTGACTTTGCTTCACAGCAATGTTGATAAACCCGACACTCATATTTGAGTTTGCTTCATAGCAATGTTGATAAACCCGACACTCACATTTGATATGATAAAATCATATCTCATTGGCTTAGTTTGGCTTCACAGCCCGGCTGATAAACCTATCACTCAGTTCTGAGTTGGTTATACAGCTATGCTCATAAACCTGACACTCACTTTTCAGTGGTTAGACAGCCAAACAATAAGCCCAACACCCTCATTGATAAAATCATATCTCGTTTGCTTAGTTGGTTCACAGCCATACTGATAAACCTGACA
>CM060306.1:127468215-127475715 GCA_030674185.1 Monoplex corrugatus | reverse complement strand
CCTGTTTGTCTGTCTGTCTGTATATGTTAGAGAGACAAAAACGCAGACGGACAGACAGACGGAGAGAGAGAGAGAGAGGAAGACAGACACAGACACAGACAGAGAGAGAAGAGAGAGAGAGAAGAGACAAAGAGACAGATAGGAGACAAGAGACAGAGGAGAGAGAGAGAGAGACAGAAGAGAGAGACAGAGAGGAGACAGAGAGAGAAAAGAGACAAAGAGACAGATAGAGAGAAGAGAGCAGAGGAGAGAGAGAGAGGAGAGACAGAGAGACAGACAGACAGAGAGAGAAAAGAGACAAAGAGACAGATAGGAGACAGAGAGACAGGGAGAGAGAGAGAGAGAGGAGAGACAGAGAGACAGAAGACAGAGAGAGAAAAGAGACAAAGAGACAGATAGGAGACAGAGAGATAGGGAGAGAGAGAGGGAGAGAGACAGAGACAGACAGAGAGACAGAGAGAGAAAAGAGACAAAGAGACAGATAGGAGACAGAGAGACAGGGAGAGAGGAGAGGAGAGCGAGAGACCAGAGACAGACAAGAGAGACAGAGAGAGAGAAAAGAGACAAAGAGACAGATAGGAGACAGAGATAGGGAGAGAGAGGAAGAGAGAGAGAAGAGAGAGCAGAGAGAAGACAGAGAGACAGAAACAGAGAGAGAAAAGAGACAAAGAGACAGATAGGAGACAGAGAGAAGGGAGAGAGAGAGAGAGAGAGAGAGAGAGAGACGAGAGAGAGAAGAGAGAGAGAGAGAAGAGAAGACAGAGAGACAGAAGAGAGAGAAAAGAGGACAAAGAGACAGATAGGAGACAGAGAGACAGGAGGAGAAGAGAGCGAGAGAGGAGAGAGAGAACAGAGAGAGACAGAGAGACAGAGAGAGAAGAGAAAGAGACAGAAGAGACAGAGAGACAGGAGAGAGAGAAAAGAAACAAGAGACAGACAAGACAGAGAGACAGGAGAGAGACAAGAAGAGAGACAGAGAGACAAGAAGAGACAAAAGAGACAGATAGGAGACAGAGAGACAGGAGAGACGAGAGAAGAGAGAAGAGAGACAGGAGACAGAGAGAGAGACAGAGAGAGACAGAGAGAGAGACAGAGAGACAGAGAGAGAAAAGAGACAGAGAGACAGTAGGAGACAGAGAGACAGGGAGAAGAGAGACAGAGACAGAGAGACAGAGAGACAGGAGAGGAGACAGAGAGACAGAGAGAAGAGAGAAGAGAGAGACAGAGAGCAGAGAGAGACAGAGAAGAGACAGATAGGAGACAGAGAGACAGAGCAGAGGAGAGAGACAGAGAGAGACAGAGAGACAGAGAGACAGAGGAGACAGAGAGAGGACAGAGAGACAGAAGACAGAGAGAGAAAAGAGACAAAGAGACAGATAGGAGACAGAGACAGACAGGGAGAGAGAGACAAGAGAGAGACAGAGAGAGACAGAGAGACAGAGAGACAGACAGGAGACAGAGAGACAGAAGACAGAAGAGAGAGACAGAGAGAGACAGAGAGACAGAGAGAGACAGAGGAGAGAGACAGACAGACAGACAGACAGAGAGAGAAAGAGACAAAGAGACAGATAGGAGACAGAGAGACGGAGAGGAGACAGGGACAGAGAGAGACAGAGAGAGAGGACAGAAGAGGAGAGAGAAGAGAGACAAAAGAAAAGAGACAAATGACGAGACAAGGAGGACAGAGAGGAGACAGAGAGACAGAGGAGAGAGGACAGAGAGACAGAAGAGACGAGAGAGAGAGAGAGACAAAGAGAGAAAGAGACAGAAGTAGGAGACAGAGAGACAGGGAGAGAGGAAGAGAGAGAACAGAGAGAGAGACAGAGAGAGACAGAGAAGAGAGACAAAGAGACAGATAGAAGAGACAGAGAGAGACAGAGAGAAGAGAGAGACAGAGAGAGAGAGACAGACAGACAGACAGAAGAGAGAAAGAGACAAAGAGACAGATAGGAGACAGAGAGACAGGGAGAGAAGACAGAGAGAGAGAGAGAGACGAGAGAGAGGACAGATAGACAGAAGAGAAGAGAAGAGACAGAGAGAGAGAGGGAGACAGGGAGAGAGAGACAGAGAGAGAGAGAAAAGAGAAAAAGACAGATGAGACGAGAGTAGGGAGAGAGAGAGAGAGAGACAGACAGAGAGAGGAGAGAGAGAGAGAGAGGAGAGAGAGAGAGAGGAGCAGGAGAGAGAGAGCAGAGAGAGAAAGGAGAGAAAGAGACAAAGAGAAGAAGGAAAGAGAGAAGGGAGAGAGAGAGAAGAGAGAGAGAGAGAGACAGAGAAGTAGTGGGAGGGTGGTAGAGTGTGCGGTGGTGTGTGTGTGTTTTGTGGTGTGTGTGTGTGTGTGTGTGTGTGTGTGTGTGTGTGTGTGTGTGTGTGTGTGTGTGTGTGTGTGTGTGTGTGTGTGTGTGTGTGTGGTGTGTGTGCGGACATAGATACCATTTCTAACCAAAAACTTTCCTTTATTCTCAGAGATACCTGTCTGACGCAGACTTCGAGGTAGTGTTTGGCATGTCTCGCTGCGATTATCAGGAACTTAGACCCTGGAAACAGCTGGCACTCAAGAAAAAAGTGGGGCTCTTCTGAGACACAAACAGACAGAAACAGAAAGAAAGAATGAGACAGAGAGAGGGCTAGGACTCTCCTAGGAAGACAGAGAGACAAAGAGAAAGAGAAGATGGGGTGGTGTTCTTTTGAGAGAGAGAGAAAGAGAGTGAGGATGATTTCTGAGAAGACCGAGTGTGATGGAGAAACGAGAAGACGAAAAGAAAAAAAAAGAAAGAAAGAAAGAAAAAATAAGATTTTAAGCAGCATTCCTTGTTATTACCTTCTTCTTACGCCTACTATCAAATACATAAGAGTATCTCAAATACACAGCCCGCACAGCACACAAACACACAACACACAAAAACCAACACAGACACACACACCACACACACACACACCGGACACAGACACACGCACACACACATACGCACACAAAGAAAGACACGCAGAGGCACACACAATCCACACATCACACACACCACAACACACACAACACACACACACACACACACACACACACGCACACACACATACACACACACACACACCGAATTCACACACACACACACACACACACACACACACACACACACATACACACACACACGAATTCACACACAATCACACACACACACACACACACACACACACACACACACACACACAACACACACACACACACACACAAAAGCACGCTCTCACACACAAACACGTAAACGATACAAACATAAAAACCCATACACACGACCTGAGACACACACGTACTTACACACACACATACACACGCACGTTAACATACGCACTCACACACACACTCACACACACACGCACTCACACACACACACTCACACCACACACACACAACACACACACTCACACACACACCACTCACACACACACATACACACACACTCACACACACACCACACACACACACACACACACACACACACACACACACACACACACACACACACACACACACACACACACACCGGATACACACAGATCTCAGCAGGCTAATACATTATGTCATAACCAATTTTGGAACTTCTCCATCTTTTGGTATCTCTGACGCCAGTACATATGGAATTTATTCCGAACACAAAGCCGACATCTTGAAAACCCCATTACTGAAAACACACACCACACAACCACCACACACACACACACACACACACACACACATCACACACACACACACACACACCACACACACACAAAATTCACCACAAACACACACGACACACACAGACACACCACACACACACACACACCACACACACACACACCACACACCAAATTGACACGAACACGCAGACACAGACACACACACGAACACACAGCACACACACACACACACATCACACAGACACACAGACACACACACACACACACACACACACAACACACACACACACACACACACACACACACACACACACACACACACACAAATCAAGTTAAAAGACAAAAAATAGAAAGAACTTCAGAGACAAAGAAAATAATGACAACAAAAATATAAGAAGTAAAACATACAAGGAAATTTGGTTTTAAAAAAATGAAAAAAAATGGAAGAAAATAGCATAAGAATCAGGAAAAAGAATTATTTTTGTATTAATTTGTTTATTCATTCAATCAATCCATTTTTATCTTTTACTGTTCATGCAAAAGTGACCGTCAGTTTGTTGGGAAAAACCGGTGCATGACAAACTCAAAAGTGGAATTATTTCTTAACATCATAATAATGAAAACTGGTGCAAATTTTCGGCAAAAAAACATGTTTAAAAAGACTAGCAACCAACCAACCAACCAAACAACAAAAATCGTCTTTGTATGCAATAACACGTATAAGCTCAATTATGAATCAAAATCTTAGTTTAGGAGAAGGTGATTCTACCGAGGGGGAAAGATAGCTTTTTTTAAAAATTATACAATGTAAACAGTTGCCTGTCTTTTTTTAAAATTCTACCCTCTTTTGACTTTCTGCAGTCTATGCATGTTTTCATATTCAGTACTCTAGTTTTGTCATACTACGCACAAATGTTCATGAATTTTATTACACCTTTCCCACTGTTCGTGCCTTATAAGCATATTCTCGTTCCACTGTCGGGAAAACTTGATACTGTTGTCAGATTTGGTGATGCTATGATAAAAGGTTGTTACTTGTATATACACATATCAAATTTGTTTTACACTGCTGTTATACAATCTTTTATTGTGAATGAACTGTCCTACGCTTTCATAACATGTTGTAGTTGTTGCCGTTGTTCTTTGCTGTTATCTTCAATATACATTCCACTCCCGTTTTAAATACATATCATTTGTGTTTTGCATTGTTACTCAGTCAGTCCTGTGTCGTCTGTGTCCTTTATCAGCTTCACATCAAAATCAGCAAAGCTTTTCTTTTTTTCTCTCTCTCTCCTTTTTTTCTGGTAAGAAATTAAAACTAAAGTTCTAATTTCAATTTTATTTTAAAAATCACACCAAAAAAATCTTCAAAAATTTCATTCCATGATTTCTCGGCAATATTAGTTGGAGTTTTATCATTTAGTGACTATATTCTAACTTTTTGTTGTTGTTGATATTCAGTGACTATATTCTAATTCATCTTTTTATTATTAGGTGACTATTCTAATTCATTTTATTTTCTTTATTATCAATGACTCTATTCTAATTCATGATAAAAATATAAGTGCTATTTAAATTTTTTCCCTGTCTGCAAGTAATTTTTTTAATGAAGTATGGGGAGGGGATCGGTGTTGTTGTCGTTGTTGTTGTTGTTGTTGTTATTATTATTGTGGCTGCTGCTGCTGCTGCTGCTCCTGCTGCTGTTTTTGAGTATGGTCATGCCTCAAATAGTCAGTCCGGTAATCTGATGCAGGATGTGGTGTTCACCAAACCCTCTTTGTTGCCTCAGAGCTGCTTTTCCTTAGCCCTGATATGGCTCTAGTAGTCGGCTGGGCTATAAGCAATATCAATTTTGAGCTGTCTTTCCAAAATTGATCCATCTGACCACTGTGCCTTTCTTTGATTTCTGAACTGTGAGCAACACAGTGGAACGTGGTCTGCAGACTATGGTTCTGTCTGGCATAGACTCTCATCCTTTTATAACAGCCCCACAGAGGAAATGAAATGACGAACGACATTTTCTTTGTGTTTTTGCAATTCATATCTCTCGTTTTCATGATCAAATTCTCATAATTGTTGGTCTGATTTTCATACATTCTCTAAAACGTTCTTTTGTTTAATCAAAACTCGAATTATACACTAAGTGTATCAAGATTTTGTCTGTGTGATTTTATGAAATTATAAAGAGATCTGCTTTGGTGTAGTTTTGTCTTTTGATATTTTTGTACTTTGATGGGGAATAGCCAGTAAGATTTTATTAAAAACTTGATGATCTTCGCTGATTCTGTACGTAAAAATTTATGCATGACTTCCACTGTTTCTTCTCGAAATAAATCATTTTAAATATGTTATCGATGTTGTTGTTTACTTTTATTTTTCGTTGTTTGTTTTTGGATGTTTTCACGCGGGCTGGTCTCTCTTTGTTTCTGCTTTGCTCCTTTGCTTTCTGTCATCTCTTTCTATCATTTCCTGCCTTGCTGAACCATTCACCTGTATATATTTCATAAAGCTTTACATCTTTCTCTTGGAACTGATAATTGGGTACATGTATTAAGTGCAGTTTTGGCTCTGAGAAAATGTGAAATGCAGAAGAAATTTTAGGTAATTTAGGCCTGTTGTTATATATGTTTCAATGTTTATATTTGTATTCAGTTTTTGTATTTTTAATTCCCCTGGTGATGAATGGACGGAGTGGTCAACGCCTGGAGCATATCCTTGGATTATGTGCGCAAATGTATTGATATGTGTACTAATTTTCTTTTCCAATTTTTTTTCTCCAGTGAGATATGGTGTTCTTTTTGACACGATTATAGTCCTGATGTGGCTCTGCGCAGTCGGCTGGGCTTTCATCATCATCATCATCATCATCAGGTGCCTTGCCGCATGGCGTTGGCGATTATGGACTTCCATCTGTCTCTATCTCTCGTCGCCTCAAGCATCCCTTCCACCCTCCCCGTCTTCAGCCACCCTGCAAGTCCGTCCAGCGTTCTCCCTGGGTCTACCTGGTGCTCTTTCCCTCCAGCTTTCCCGTTGTGACCAGGTGCTCCAATTCCCCTTTCCTCATAAAATGGCCTGTGAATGTTGTCTGTCTTTTCCTAATCTTCCTTATGAATGATCTACTTGTGTCTGCCTCCATCAAGACTGTCTCGTTTGTTTTCTTTGCTGTCCATGGAACTCTCAACATTCTTCTTAGAAACCACATCTCGGCTGCCTCAATCTTGTTCTGGCTTTGCTTGTTGACTGTCCACGCCTTGCAACCGTACAACAGTATTGGTTCTATATAACATTCAAGAACTCTCTTCCTGATGTTAATTGATAGGCATTTGTTGGTAAGAATGCTTGTCATCTTCTTGCCAACAAATGCCTGAGGCAATTGAGGCAGCCGAGATGTGTTTCTAAGAAGAATGTTGAGAGTTCCATGGACAGCAAAGAAAACAAACGAGACAGTCTTGATGGAGGCAGACACAAGAAGATCACTCATAAGGAAGATTAGGAAAAGACAGGCACATTTATAGGCTATTTATGAGGAAGGGCGATTTGGAGCACCTGGTCACAACGGAAAGGTGGGAAAGAGAGCACCGGGTAGACCCAGTGAGGTATGGTGTTCTTTTTGAAACGTTACAGCCCTGATGTGGCTCTGCGCAGTCGGCTGGCTTTAAGCAACGATAACAACGTGGCCTGATTGGTTCTTTTGATAGAGCCATGTACTCAGTAACTCAAGACTCGCGTTCAATTCCATCCTGCAGCCATGAACTTTCGGTTGGTTCGCTGTTCATCTTAAGAATGGCAGAATGGTTCAGACGTTCGCCTGCCAATAACTAAACTCGA
>CM060306.1:127455715-127458215 GCA_030674185.1 Monoplex corrugatus | reverse complement strand
ACTGCTGATTGAAAGATCGTGGGTTCAAACCCCCTCAAATCGAGGGGGGAAGAGAGGGAGAGAGAGAGAGGGAGAGACAACAGAGAGAGAGAGAAGCGAGCGAGTGAAGAGAGAGAGAGAGGGGGGGGACAGATAGACTGAGAGTATAAAGAAAAAGAAGAGAGAGAGTGTGTGTGTGTGTATGTGGTGTGTGTGTGTGTGTGTGTGTGTGTGTGTGTGTGTGTGTGGTGTGTGTGGTGTGTGTGTGTGTTGTGTGTAAAGAAAAGAAAGTGAGAGAGACAGACAGACAGACAGAAACTGAGAGTATAAAAGAAAAGCAAAAATAGAAAAAAAGAGAGAGAGAGACAGAGACAGAGACAGAGAGAGAGAGAAAAGAAGAGAGAAAGAGAGAGAGAGAGACAGAGAGACAGAGAGACTATTATCGTGGGATTATACAGCCGAGTCTGGCTAATGCCAGAAGTTCAGTGTGCTATAGGAGCTCGTTGGGAAGACTGGAACCACAGAGTCGTGTCTCATCCATTTACAGATGTCCATTGAAAATGTAGCTCAAACTTCCTAAAATTAAAAAAAAAATGTTATAAAATAAAAAATAAGAAACAAAAACATTAAAAAAGAAACATAGTCGTAGTCGTCTACATCTCTTGGGCCTGGTCGATGTCGAGATAAATTAAAAATAAGCGTATAGTATTATCTTGTCACGCATTCTCAATCTGAAATAGAACTCCGTAGCATTTTCCATATCATCCCCATTCTCATTATCACAGCACTGGGGGAAAAACGTGTCCCAGATTTCGTGGCCTTTATATATATATATATATATAGATATATATATAATTTGACCTATACTGACCTCAGTTTCGGTGTGAATAAACGGAATGGGTATTTGACACAGAAAGTGCATTAACTAGGTAGAAAAAAAATAGTATGACTAATATCTTGATGGACTACACGACTCTGAGCTTGATGTGTAACAACTCGTGACTAACAGGCAGAGTGGCTGTACTATACAGTAATGCACTACGCATATTCGTAATAGCTGACTATTAAGTTATCAGATTATGTAACCACGAGCAAGCGTCACAGCCGTTTATAAAAGTCGGGCAGACTTGATGGCTCCGTACTCCCGTCATTGATAATTAATATCATCATCGTTTGGCGACGTAGTAATATTACGTCGTGTAAATAGATTCAATTCTTTTCTCTTCTTTTTCTGACATGTCTTTTGCGTAGATTCAGTAGCGTTGATCCTATACTGCTCATTCTGAACCCTCAATACACATTAAGTCCATTCATGCGCAGTGCCAAGAAAGTTCGCGTGGCAGCCAGCAATACCAACCCGCCACTAGGGCACCCACCAGTGGAGATTATGCATTTCTGCAGGATGACTTTGGTGGATTTGAAGTGTGCCTGTGCTGATATAGCTTACTAAGGTCACTGCCTTACTAAGCCCTCCACAAAGGACAGGAATCGTTCAGTCGAAAAGCCAGACTGAGTAAGAGGTCCCAGTAGAGACATCACTACCACGTAGTGTTTAGCGCAACGGACTACCGACTGAAAGGTTGTGGGTTCGAATCCCCATCAGTCCCTTCAAAGTCATCGTGGGTTTTCTCGGATCTAACCGGCTCCTACCCACAGTTGGGCGTGCTATGGGCTCATTGGGAAGACTGCGACCACACAGTCGAGTCTCATCCACTTCACGGATGCGTCATTGAGGGTGTTGCTCAAATCTTCTAACCAGCACCGCAAGTAATAATAATAATAATAATTACAATATTTATATAGCGCAAAATCTTCATAAAATCAAATCTAAGCGCTGAAACACACACACACGCACCCACGCACGCACACACACGCACCACGCACCACACACACACACACACCACACACACACACACACACACACACACACACACACACACACACACACACGCGCGCGCGCGCGCGCGCGCGCGTGTAAATGGAGAGAAAGAATAAAAACAATGGAAAATTATAGAGAGCATATTATATACAATTATGTATTGCAACGTGATTCCCCTCCGAGTGGAGACAGGCTGCAGAGGGGATTGAGTGAGGTCAGGATTTTATGCAGAGGAGAAAAGGTGAGTTTTGAGAGCGGACTTGAAGGAGACAAAAGTAGGTTGCTGACGGACTGAGAGAGGAAGTTTGTTCCAGGAGAGCGGACCAAAAACAGAGAAAGCTCGTGGACCATAGGTATTGAGCTTAGTGCGTGGTGGAAAGCGAAAAGTCAGAGGATCGGAGGCAGAGCGGAGGGTACGTGAGGGAACATAGATCTCAAGTAGGCTTGACAGGTAATCGGGGGCTGCGTTATTAAGGCTTTTGTAGCACATGGTGTCTAGTTTGTACTGTATGCGCTTTGATACAGGGAGCCAGTGAAGTTGTGCCAGGAGAGGAGATATGTGGTCAGCTTTTTTCTTTTTGAGTACAAGGCGTGCAGCATTGTTTTGAATGCGCTGTAGGATGTGAGTGATGGAGGCAGGAA
>CM060306.1:127448215-127450715 GCA_030674185.1 Monoplex corrugatus | reverse complement strand
ATGGTGTGTAGGAGTCAAAGGGTTAATCTTCTTCCAGGCCTGAGCTGTCTGGTTGACTGTTTTGATACAGCCGTGGCCTCAAGATATCATATCTCGAATTCAGTTCCAGCCCACAGTATGAAAGCTGGCCTCCTTAAATCTCCAATCATTTTGGTTTACTCACAAAGACATGATTTCATTTTAGTCCACTTTTATATTGGACGAAGCAGCAGGGAAGTATCAGTGTTTTTTTGTTTTTTTTTTCTCCCAATTTTTGCATTTGTTGTTTGTTCGTTTGTGATCTTACGTTTACGTTTGACAAAGACCAGATGGCCGAAAATTTACGCCTGTCTTGTCTGGTTATATTAAGTACGCGTTCTGATTCTGTTTTCGTGGGGTTTTTTTTGTTTTGTTTTGTTTTTGTTCCTGGTTGCTTGAACACTGGTGGTGGCACTTGTTTTGGATCATTTTGGTGGTGTCACTGTTTGACAGGTCTCACCACCCTACCCTCCCTACCCTATTTCAAGATCTTGCCAGCTCATAGGAGTTTTGAGCAAGATCAAGGAGTCTGCCAGATTATTGGTGGTACATTTGAGTGGAGTGCATATAAGGAATTGTCTGATTGCGAAGAACTCCTCTTCAGCAAACCCCAAACTCCAGACTCTTCTCAGCCACGTTTGTGTACTGGAAAGAGACTGGAGTGTTCAGGTAGATCAAGAGGGATTCATAGTCTTTGCACAGTTACAAGTGCGGTCCATTGAAATCTACCACCAAAACTTAAAGGTCTTGAAAGTATAAAAGCAGTTCAAGAATGGAAGTCTTTTAAAAGCATGTTTTCCCTTTTTATTATTTTCATACATCTACCATGTAGGAAAAAAAAGGTGGAGATATTTCGCTCATTGTCGAGAAGAAGTTGAATGATATTGATAGTGAAAACGATTATTGACAATGGTGGTACGCTTGCCCCCCTATATTTTCATCATCTGTCTCGATTATGTGCTGAGGAAAGCAGTGGATAAGAACAAAAAACTCGGCTTTACCCTCACAGAACAGAAGAGCAGACGCTACCCTGCGATAAAGATAACAGATGCGGATTACGCTGATGACCTCCTAAAGGATGCAACATCTCTCCTTTACAATATCGAAAGAACAGCAATGGAGATCGGGCTCCACCTCAATGCGAACAAAACAGAGTCCATCTGTCTGAATGAATCAAGACGCATCAGAAGGTATGAGAAGTCTCAATGGAGATACGATCAATCAAGTTCAAGACTTTAAATACCTTGGCAGCTACATAGACTCCACAGAACAAGACGTCAATACCAGACTCGGAAATGCCTAGGGCGCTCTAACTCAACTGGACAAAATCTGGAAATCCAATCTACCAGACAACCTGAAAAAGAACTTCTCCCGAGCGGCAGTAGAGTCCGTTCTTACATAAGGCTCAATCTCTTGGACCCTAACAACGACATTGGAGAAGAAGACTGATCGACCATACATACGAATGCTGCGTGCAGCCCTGAACAAATCCTGGAGAGAATATCCAACTAACAAAGAGTTATATGGTAAGATCCCACCAATCAGTAAATCAATAAGTCAACGAAGACTGCGCTTCGCGGGACACTGCTGGCGTAGCAAAGAAGAACTGGTGGGAGATGTTCTACTATGGAGACCCAGTCACGGCAAACAAAGACCAGGACGTCCAAAGAAGACCTTCATCGACCAACTGATCGATGATACGGGCTGTCAGTATGATGAACTACCTACTGCAATGTCTGACAGAGAAGGATGGAAGAAACGTGTCATGGATAGCCGAGCAAGCTCGACATGATGACGATGATGACAAAGGTGGTGGTCGTCATAGTGGTGGTGGTGATGATGATGATGATGATGGTGATGATGATGACGACGACGACGGTGAGGACGACGACGACGACGCCGACGATGATGACGACGACGATAATGATGATGGTGATGGTGATGGTGATGATGGTGGTAGTGGTGCAGTAATAAAGAAGAAGAAAGAAGCGCAAGGAAGAAAAGGAAAGAAGAAGACAAACAAATAGACAAGGACAAAGAAGAAGAAGAAGACAAACAAATAGACAAGGACAAAGAAGAAGAAGTAGACAAACAAATAGACAAGGACAAAGAAGAAGAAGAAGACAAACAAATAGACAAGGGCAAAGAAGAAGAAGTAGACAAACAAATAGACAAGGACAAAGAAGAAGAAGTAGACAAACAAATAGACAAGGACAAAGAAGAAGAAGAAGACAAACAAATAGACAAGGACAAAGAAGAAGAAGAAGACAAACAAATAGACAAGGGCAAAGAAGAAGAAGAAGACAAACAAATAGACAAGGACAAAGAAGAAGAAGAAGACAAACAAATAGACAAGGACAAAGAAGAAGAAGAAGACAAACAAATAGACAAGGACAAAGAAGAAGAGGAAGACAAACAAATAGGCAAGGGCAAAGAAGAAGAAGAAGACAAACAAATAGACAAGGACAAAGAAGAAGAAGTA